>OX333078.1:37581156-38181156 GCA_946863875.1 Alloplasta piceator | reverse complement strand
ATTCGTGGAATTATGTTTTAATATGCTAATACGAAAGCTTATTAATGTGGATCAATTTGATTAACATACGGCAAAATTGCAAAAAGTGTAATGTTTAATGTATGCGTGTTCCATTACAAACAATAAAAGTGATGTGTAATGGTTACATGTGCCATTACAAATAAAAAATATAACGTGTAATGAATGAGTGCTCCATTGCAAATAATAATTGAAAAAAAAAAAGTAATTCGTAGTGGAGAATATTCCACTACAAATTAGTGTTTTTCTACAACAATTTGGAGCAGGGACTATTTTGCTTAAGGGTAAGTCTATTAATTTTTCAATTAAAATAATTTGTGTGCATCAAGTTTTCGTTAACTTTATTATCGTAGTGGTAAATGTATGAACAGTTTTTTAAAAGTAATTTTTACTCCATTCTGGAATTGCAATTGCTACAAGTTGTAAGTTTTTCTTGAATTGTAATTTTTACAAGAATGGAATAAAAAGTACTCCAAGAAATCACTGTTCATACATTTACCACTATGATAGTTAAGTTAACAAAAACTTGATACGCACAAATTATTTTCATTGAAAAATTAATAGACTGACCTTTGAGCAAACTAGTACCTGCTCCGAATTGTGGGAAAAACACACTAATTTGTAATGGAATATTCGCCATTCCCAATTACTTTTATTTCAATTGTAAATTGTAATGGAGCACTCATCCATTACACATTACTTTTTTATTTGTAATGGTGCATGCATCCATTACACATTACGTTTTTTATTTGTAATGGTACACACATCCATTACACATTACGTTTTTTATTTGTAATAGAATGCGCATTCATTACACATTACTCTTGTATTTTGTAATGGTACACTTGTCCATTTCACATTATGCAGTGTAATGAGTAATGAATGCAGTAATGCATTATCAAAATAATACATTATTTACAACTCTGCTTTTAACAAGATCCAAAAAAAATCAATTATTTTCGACTTTGTATTCTAAAATTCACGTAGGTACAAAATGTCCAAAAGAAAAGGTGTCTCTCTCGATGAGAAGCGTCAACGGATGCTCCAGATTTTTTACGAAAAGAAGGAATTCTTCAATCTCAAAGAGCTGGAGAAAATAGCTCCAAAGGAAAAAGGCATAGTGGTACAATCGGTGAAGGAAGTGCTTCAAGCTTTGGTGGATGATGGACTCGTTTGTAGCGAAAAAATTGGCACCTCCGTATACTTTTGGGCTTTTCCAGGGTAAGCAAAATAATTTCATATTTCTTTCCATTTATTAGCAGGTAACTTAAAAATTTCAGCAAATTTTTGTCCGTCTAAAATCTCTATTACAAAAAAGTAAAAATACTATCCTTCCACAGTGAAAATATCACTTCTATCGAGCAAAGGGTGGCTGAATCCAATAAGAAAATCGTCGAGGCAGAGTTTAAGCTGGACAAACTGAAGGAAGAATACAAAAAGGAGCAGGTAATTAACGTTAAAATTACTTTTAACTTCCGAAAGTGAGCTACAATTTTCCTAAAATTCTGACCTCAACTTTTATTACCAAATCAGGTGGGAAAAGAAGATACGGAGGAGCGAAACGCGGTTCTAAAAGAATTAGAAGAGCTTAGAAACCAAGAGGCGGAGATAAAGAAGCAAATAGCAAAGTTCAGCGACGCTGATCCTGAAGTAATAACTCAGATGAAGGAAAAAGTTTCGGTGAGTTGCAAAATTATGAAAAAACATTGTAAATCCGTTACAGCAATACCGAAACTACGTTTTATCATTATCAGTCGTACAAGGACGCTGTCAACACGTGGACGGACAATATATTTGCTATTCAGACCTGGTGCAAGAAAAAATTCGACATCAGTGAGGACAACCTCAACAAGCAGTTCAACATTCCTGCGGATCTTGACTACAAAGAGTGAAAAAAAAACTGACAAAAATGATCAATAAGTTCGTATATCGAAAACTTACCATTCAACGAGTATTCCTTTCAAAGCATTCACCATGACGTACGGTAAATTAATTAAATATCATGAGTGGAAAATGTATCCACAAAGATATAACCTCGAATTCAAACCGTCCACCAAGTGCGCACACAAATGCGCGCATGATATATATATATATATATATATAGAGTAAAAAAGGCGATAGTGGCGCCACGAGTGGCGCGACTTGCGGGAGTTTTGCGAACTACTGTTTTTTCATTATTCTACAAAAAATCAACAAAAACATTTACAGCTGTGCCCATCGCAAAAAGTTGAAAAAATAACATTCTTCTGTTTATTCATAGTTAATTATGAAGTAATTATAATTTCTACGATGTTGCTCTATTGTAAGGCTTATAATTAACAATCGGAAAAGCGCAAATACAAAATGGGTGGCGGAGATTTGGTGAGCATAACCTCAAAGTTTAATGTTTTGATTTTTCTTTATATTAAAAAAAATCTGAGAAACATTTCCTTCCACGTATTCCTAAGAATGTGAGAACGACGCCTCGGTTGATTGAATCGTGAAAATATAAATTTTCAAGTTTGTCTTCCACGCAGACTTGTGAAAATAGTAATGCGTTACCCATTACTTTAAACAATGTGTATAGGCTAAGTTTTCCGTTACAAATTACAAAAGTAACGTGTAATGAATGAATGTTCCATTGCAAATGAAAATAGTAATGTTTAATGGATGCATGTTCAATTACAAATATAAAAAGTAATGTGTAATGTATGCATGTTCCATTACAAATAATAAATGTAATGTGTAATGATTGCATGTGCAATTACAAATTTAAAAAATAATGTATAATGAATGAGTATCCATTACAAATTACAATTGAAAAAGAACGTAATTTGTAGTGGAAAATACCATTGCTTATTACAAATTGGCATTCCATTACAAATTAATGTGTTTCTATGACAATTTTTACAAGAATGGAATAAAAATTACTCCAAAAAATCACTGTTCATACACTTACGACTGCAATAGAAAAGTTAACAAAAACTTGATACGCACAAACTATTTTCATTGAAACATTAATAGACTGACCTTTGAGCAAAATAGTACCTGCTCCAAATTGTTGTAGAAACACACTAATTTGTAATGGAATATTGTCCACTACTAATTACTTTTTTTCAATTGTAATTTGTAATGGAGCACTCATCCATTATACATTACTTTTTTATTTGTAATGGCATACGCATCTATTACAAATTACTTTCTTTATTTATAATGGAACATCCATTCATTACACATTACGCTTGTATTTTGTAATGGTACACTTTTCTATTTCACATTGTGTAATGTAATGGGTAATGTACAGTAACGCATTGTCAAAATAATGCATTATTTACAACTCTGCTTCCATGTGCTGTATTTCAGAATTTGAAAAAATCATGGCACCCATCGACGATGAAAAATATGGAGAAAGTTTGGAAGGCCGAACAGCAGGATCATCAAGAGAAAAAGAGAATCGCCGAATTGAAGAGAGAGATAGAAATGGAAAAGGACAAGGAGGACATGACAAAGTACGCAATGGATCAAGGCGTGATAGAGAAGAAGGATGACAAGAAGTTGGATTGGATGTACAAGGGACCGAATCAGATGGTCAATCGGGAAGATTATTTGCTTGGAAAACCGATAGACAAACCATTTGAGAAAATGGCTCAGGCAGAAAAGGACGTGGAATTGAACAGAGCGCCCAAGAATCACGTTGAATACGGCAAGAATCTCCTGTGAAATTTATTAATCTCCCAGATTTTTTTTTTACTAACAAATAATTTATTTTTTCAGAATGCATACCTCCTTCCTTGAGATTTTTCTCTGGCTCGGAGCAAGTAGATCTGGCGAGAAAATTGCAAGAAGATCCTCTGTATGCGATTAAGAAAAAGGAGATGGAAACAAAGAGTCAATTGCTGAAGAATCCAGTCAGATTAAAGCAACTCAGAGAATTGGTAACTATTTCTTCTTTTAATTAAAAAAATTTGTGAATCTCGGAGTTCCTCAGTTTTTCACTGCAATGTTTATCATCTTCAGTTGGATCAACAGTCAAAACGAAGCAAAAGTGATAAAAAGAGTAAGAAAAAGAAGAAACGATCAAAGTCGAGCTCCGAGGAGAAGGATAGCGACGGTGATCTCGACAATTTATTTGCGAAAAAGTACAAAAAGCTCAAGAACAAGATAAACGAGGATTATCTCATAAAATCGATGAAGAAATTGAAAAAAGAGAAGAAGAAGAAGAAGAAGAGAGCCAAGGGAAAAGATACTGAGAGTAGTAGCAGCGATAGTGAAAGCGTCGAGGAAGAATCCGAGGAAGACAAACGACGTTTAAGGCAAAATCATAGAAAAAACGGCGAGGAACGCGAGACAAGACGTAGAGAATGTAAAAAGAAGCACAGCAATAGAAGCGAGAGCATTGAGCGTGCGAGATCGAGCAAGCGTAGAAATAACAGAAAGCGAAAATCGAGCGAAACGAGTAGTAGCGGCAGCAGTGATGAGGAAGAGGAAGATTCTCCGAAAAAACGACGAAAAAATAGAGAACGAGAGAGCGGAGATCGCTCGGAAATGAGGCGGAAGATACAAAAGCCCGATAGCAATGAAAAACGTGACAAAAGCCCGCGCAGAAGACACGAAGTTTCATCAAGAGATACGAGAGTATTCGACGAGGAAGAGAGACGAAAAACTCCACCGAAAGTTGATTTTGGTTTGATGGTGAATTTTTTTTGAACACCCTCATTTTTTCAATTTTTTAGGGTAACCAATTTTTATTATTATTATTATTATTATTTTTTTAATAGAGGGCCGATAGAACGAGAGTCGAATTGTCTAGATCAGATTCGTCGAGGCATTCGAAAACAATCTCGAAGGATAACAAGAATGAGGAGAAACGTTGGATTCCTCCGAAAAAGCAGAGACTTACGGAGGAAGAGAAGGAAAAACGCAGACGGGAAATGATGGAAAATGCATCGTGGCGCGATCGCGAACGAGAAGTGAACGTCAAACGTTATCGGGAACAGGAGAAAAAGGAACAGGTCGACAAAACTTACAACAAAGATTTTATCAGGTAATTCTAAGAATCGTTTAGACTGATTCCAAGCAGGTCAAAAAAATCGAAGTCTCCGATCATACTTTCGATATTTTTCTGTGTTCCCTGTCATGAGAAAACATTGCTGTTAAGATTCGAAAATCAACTTTTTTGCTTTTGTGTATAACTATATTGAAACAGCACTGAACAGAACTGAAAAAGCAATTATTTTCTGCAACTTTATCTGAAGTTGCGATTATTTAAATTGTAACAAATTAAAAACAATTTATTTCCAATTTTACAATTACAATAACGATGGATCTCAAAGAATTGTAAATAAATTGTTTTATAATTTTGTACAATTGTAAATAAATTGTTTCAATTGTAAATAAATTGTTACAATTGTACAAAATTATAAAACAATTTATTTACAATTCTACAATTCCAATAACGATGGATCTCAAAGAATTGTAAATAAATTGTTTGAGATCCATCGTTATTGGAATTGTAGAATTGTAAATAAATTGTTTTATAATTTCTTACAATTTAAACAATCGCAACTTTAGATAAAGTTGCATAAAATAATTGCTTTTTTTGTAATTTTAGATCTGAAGTTGCAAAAAAAGCAATTATTTGTAAATATTATCATCATTTGATGGATCTTAAAGAATCGTAAATAAATTCTTTTATAATTTTCTGAAACAATGACTATCGATTTTATTGACGAAATTCTCAGAAAACCTAAAGTCAAAACTGAATGTCCCAAAATTGCTGAAACTGACTTCTGAAAGATGAAATTGATCAAGAATTCAAAATCTAATGGTCAGAACTAGTTTAAACTCCACAGGAATATAGATTTTTTGTCGGAAAAATTTAATATGATTTTTTCAGATTTTTAAAAAATGACGTTTTTCAGTTATTCTTGATTTTCGAAAAAACGTAGTTTTACGATTGTGGCGTCATAAATGCACCAAATGAGGTTAATTTATGCTCATTTTGTAGGGTTTTGAATACAGGTTCGATTTCCCGAAGTGAAATTCTCGAATTCCAAAATCTGGCGGAGTTATACACAGAAGCAAAAAAGTTGTTTTTCGAGTCGTTAAAAGTACGCAATTTCCAAAAAACCATAACTGGTACAAATAATTTTGTTTTGGGCTAGCGATTGAACAGCAGGGTTTTCTCATGATAGAGAAAACAGGAAAATATCCGAGAGTCCGATCGAAGACATCAATTTTTTTCACCTGCTGGTTTGACGTGGAGTTATTCTTTTAGGATGATTCCTATGATTAATGAATAATTATAAATTTTTCAATTGCAGAAAACAATTGGCCGTTGCAGCCGAAGTCGGTACCGTCGAATCGAGAATTCGGGCAAATATAAACAATATTCAGAGATCCGGACGAGCAATGGACACGAATTTTGCAAAGCGGTAACGTCCATTGTAAAAAATAAATGTTTCCTCCGTCAATATCATTGTACTGCAATAAATGCACGAATCTATGACTTCTATCGAGAAATACAAAGCGGATCATGACGCTATTTGAACAAAGTGAATCCAAAAGAGGCGTCGATGATTAATGCAATAATTAGTTTTTTAACAATTTTAATCTTTTAACACGCACACGTTAGACAGAGCAAGAGAATTTGTAAAAATATAATTCACTCCACATCTTCGTAATATGTACAGAAATCGAAGATCGATAATTAACTTGACTATTGATTATTCTGAATTTTATGAGTTTCACGTTATATTGCACATTTCCGGAGATTCCATGCTGTGATTTATGTCGAGAGTCGTCACGCAACCTCCTGTCAAGACATTGTTGACAACGGCTCTGGCAAGATATCCCGTAGTGACCGAATAATGTGCGCCAAAAAATGGCGACATATCTTCCGTCTTTTCCAAATTGTTGTCTTTGCAGTACATTATGACCGCGTCCTCCACGAGTTCGTTCAGATCCAATTGTCTCTTGAAACTCAATTCGGGATTTCGGAGAAAAATCGTCGCGACAATGTTCAACAGCTGCAAGAGTAAGTAAATCCCATTTAGCATTGTTTTCTCATGCCTTTTTCACATTCGAGGCATTCCACGTCAAGTCGGCCACTCCATTTTTTCAAATCGCCAAAAATCGCATACAAATTTTTAGAAAGTAGTTCCAACTATCAAGAAAATTCGTGATTTTTTCAAATTTTTAAATCACATATTTTAGCCGGAAAAAAATACAAAACAAATTTGTTGTCCCATTTTGTAACTCGAAAGTTATTCATCGTACGAAAAAAAAGTACAACATAAAATTTAGGATTTTCAACGTACTTTTTACTGAATTTTTTTACAAACTCCTCCGAAAGCTCTATATGCCATTTTCGGAGCAAATTTTGTTTTGATTTTTTTTCTTCTCAGAATTGACATCTTTTCGTCTGTAGTTTTAACAGTTTTTTACTTGATATATTTACAAACTATTAAAAAATTGGCATAGTGGAGAATCTATTGATTCAAATGCATTTTAATCGATACAATCTATCATTATAAAGTGATTTAACGAAATAGTGTAAATATTGATATTTTATCATTATTAATCGTAGACAGAGAAAAATAATAAAATAATCTCGTTTTGATATTGCGAAGACGATTCCAGGAACAAAGCAGTATCATCGCTTCATTCCCAAAATTTTCGGTTAAAAGTACGTTGAAAGTCCTAAATTCTATGTTGTACTTTTGTTTTCGTACGATGAAAAACTTTCGAGTTACGAAATAGAACATGAAAATTTTTTGTATTTTTTTCCGGCTAATAGGTATAATACAAAAATCTGAAAAAAATCACGAATATTATTGATAGTGAGAATTACTTTCTATCAATTTGTATGCGATTTTTGGCGATTTCAAAAAATGGGTCAGCCGATTTGACGCAAAAATCCTGATTTACGAATGGTGTTTCTTACCTCGACGATTATTTGCCGATACTCGGGCAAATGTATATGATGCAGAATCGACTCAACGAGAAGAGCAAAGGTCAATTCCGATCTCGTCATATTCGACAAAGTCGGTTGTTGCGGCAATTCTCGTCCATTGACGCAAATACCTTCGGGACAGCGCATAAGCACCTCCCAAACTTGATTGTAAAAGTGTGCAGGAACTCGACAAAGACTACCCTCGATTTTTCTTCTGCTTATTATCGTCAAACTGCAAAATAATTAAGTTGGCATAATTCAAATAAGGCTCCGAGAAGAATATCCGGAAAATATGATGTTCAACGTACTTTTCCGAGGACTCCCAGTCCTTCACCGTCAGGACTTTGATCAAAACTTTTCGTATCTCGAATGGACTGTAGTGCTCTATTGGTTTTGGATTCTTCACGAACATTTCCAGATAAAGTCTCATCGCTTCCAACACCCATCTGCAATTTCAAATTTGGATTAAACATAGTTTCATCGATATTTAAAAAAAATCAGTAATATCCCTGTTGCAAATTAATTCAGATGTAAAGTATTGTGGGATATTCTATCAAGATTTAATTAATAATCTCGACATCTTTTTAAACATATCTTTGTTATCTTATCTTCTTCTTCTTATATCTTTTTTTCTTTATAAAAAAATAGATATCTTTTTAAAATAAATTATTATTTTTTGATATTAAAAAAAAAAAATAACAGTTGATTCACCCTATGCGAATTTTAAGAATTCCCTTGAACATATCAGGATTCGTGCCGATCAAACGACCGCAGTAGAGTAAAACTTCTTGTTGCAGAACAGCTTGGACGACATTGTGAGGCTGAATGGTCGAATACATGACCGATTGAATTTCCGCAGGTGTCATTGGTTTGTCAAATACTGTTTCCTCATGGCCGATCACCCCTACGGTTATCTAAATTTTTACGTGGATTAAAAAAAGATTTAATGAAATTGTGTTTTTGCCAATTTTAGATACTGGTCTACTTTAGAAGGCCAAAAAAAAGCTAACTTTTAAGATTTTTTTATTAGCTCCTTCATCAGATATGACTATACAACTGTACCATGGCCGACAGTTAATTAAGGTTGTTTAGAAGCAAATCACGTTTAATGAGAACATTCTGTAAATTTGGTATGTTTTTCAATGAAGTATTTAAGTGGTCGTGTAAAAATTTCACGACGATTTGGAAGCTCGTTATCGAATAATTAAGATTAACAAATTAACTAAAATTAAATGTAGTCTTATGGAAACTGATATAACTTTGCGATAATTTTTTTCTTTGACCTCTCAATTTTTTAATAACCACAATATACCGAAAGCAACGGAAAGAAAACGAAGTTTATTGATGAATATTTTTTTTATTTGTTTATAAAATTGTTTTTAACAAAACGTTAATTTCTTAATAACGAGCTTCCTAATCGTCGTGAAATTTTTACACGACCTCTTAAATACCTCATCCAAAAACATACCAAATTTTCAGAATTTTCTCATCATTTTTTATTTTAACCCTTAAGGAGGTTGAAGTAATGATTATAGAATTCTGAAAATTTGGTATGTTCTTACATGAAGTATTCAGGAGGTCGTGTAAAAATTTCACTACGATTAAGAAGCTATTTATTGAACAATTAACATTCAAAGGTTTCATAGCTTCTAAACAACCTTAATTTCAGGATTGGCAATACTGAAACAAAAAAATAAAAAATCAATTTAAAGAGGAAGGTTTCTTGGACAACAATCTACGACCGTTAATGAAAGATCGATTAAAAAAACAAAATGGCAGATGTTTGAAATAAATTATGAAAAAATTAATAAAAATAAATTTTTATTTTCATTTCAAACATCCGCCATTTCTTTTAAATCGATTTTTCATTAACGGTCGTAGATTGCTGCTCTTTAAAATTAGCGGGAACATATTACTAATTTTTCTAAAACTTAGTAATTAGAGACAAAACATTTCTGATGTTTATTAAAAAATTCGTAATTAGCAAAAAAATATTACTAATTTTTTCCAAGAATTAGTAATTAGCGAGAAAGATATTGCTAAATAACCAAAAAAATCAATAATTTGTGGAGAAATGTTGTATTAATTTTGGAAAAAGTAATAAATAAAAAATTAATAATGCATTTTTTAATAGGTACTGATTAAATATCCTCATTAATAATAATTTATGTGATATCGCATGACATTCGATACAATAAATACTAATGTGTGAAATATTCTACAAATTACTGTTTTAAAAAAATTAATTACTAATATCTTCCTTACCAATTACTATATTTAGAAAAAAACTCGATAATTTTTTCGCTAATTACTAATTTTTTTTTAAATTAGGAATATTTTGTCGCCAAATACTAATTTTTTTGAAAAATTAGAAATATTTTGTCACTAATTACTAATTTTTTTGGAAAAATTTGAAGTGTTTTCTTCCTATTACTAATTTTTTTAGAAAAATTACTAATATTTTTCCGCTAATTACGAATTTTTATAAAAAATTAGTAATATTTTTTGACTAATTATTAATTTTTCGAAAAAATGATTAATAAAATCAATATCGTTGACGAAAAAATCGATACTGCCAATCACTGATTGTAACAACAATTTTATAGTCATATCTGATAAAGGAACTGAGAACAAAAATCTTAAAAATTTGCCTTTTTTTTGGCCTTCTAAAGTAACCTTAAGGGGACGCTCCGGTCATACCGTTTTCAAGCGTTAAAATTTTCAATCTCTTTCTCAATAACGACTCGATGGAATAAAATAAGGACAATGGGGTCACCTGCAGCTATTAATTACGCAGGCGACTTTATTCGTTTTTTATTCTATCTATCTTTGAAAAAAAAATCGTTGAAATGATTTTAAGGTTTGATCTTTATCCTTTGGTTAAATCGAGTGAAAAACAATAATTGCCGCAATTTCACCTGTTTTCCTTTGACCAGGACTCCCGTGATGAAAGGACTTATACTGTCGACCGTGTGATTTAGCAAACTACTGCAATAACGAACCGCCATCCAATATCTGAGATCACCGGCACGTTGATACAAACTTCTCAGATGATCGCCAACTGCAAAACAAAATTGAGTGGCACGCTCATAATGGATTTTGCAGAATTTGCGCGGCATTGAAAAAAAAAAAAATTGCCAAAAATTCACTGACCCGTTGTCCCGTTGAACTCATAATTTATACCCTCTCGTTTCAACAGAATACCGTAAAGCTGACATTTGGCATAAAGTCCCTCAGCTCTGCGAATTTCATCCAAAATTCCGTACGTTGGCTCGTTCGCGAATTTCTGCAAAATCATTCCAAAATGATTTTCCAAAAAATGAAAAACCCCAAAAAATTCAACAAAAATGAAAATATCCTTTGAACTCACCGCGCAATCGATAACGTCCTCCGTGTACGAGAGAGTTCTCGGCACATCGGTCAGACTCTGATAGCCGATATAATCGTGCTCCAATTGTTTGAATTGCTTGAGCTCCAAATCCGTTTCCATTGTGCTCACAAAATCCAAATGTTCTGCAAAAAAAAAAAATTATTCGTCCTCAGAGACACTTAATTAGGCAGTAAGGTATTTTTAATATTCGAAAATTCGATAATTCATGGTCGATTATTATCCAATAAACCTATAACTTGTAATGAAGATCAAATAATTATTGAATAACCGAGTAATTAAAATTTTGCTCTTATGAATTACTGATTTTTTCTAAAATTAGGTAATTGTTCCATCTAATTATTAATTATCCAAGTAATTAAATACTTAAGTACTCTACTTACTAATTTTTTATGAAATTAGTCAATTAGTTTTTCCAATTATTAATTTTTCGAATAATTAGATAGATAATTCTTCTAATTACTAATTTTTCAAAAAATTAGTTAATTATTCTTTCCAATTATTAATTATTCGAATAATTAGATAATTAATTCTTCTAATTACTAATTTTTCAAAAAATTAATTGATTATTCTTTGCAATTATTAATTGTTTGAATAATTAGAAACTTAAGTCTTCTAATTACTAATTTTTTTTAAATTTCTTTGATCGATGTTAACTTAGCGATAAATCATTGGACAGAGCTTCAACTCCTTTCAAATTGAAGAAAGTTACATAATCTGCATGATCTTTACGCTGAATGGAAAAAAAAAATTTACTGGCGACTAGAAAATTTTTCAAATTCAAGCTAAAGTGCAGAGTTTTCTTTTTTCTTATGATTGCTCGAAACATGCTGATCCGCCTAAAAAACTCAAGATTCCGATTCAAATACAAAAAGCTTGAAATTAATTACTCCGAAAATGGATAATTAATATAATGAAATTACTAATTACTCAAATAATTAGTAATTAAAATAGTTTAATTACTAATTAGACTAATAATTTATATATCTAAATTATTAATTATTCAAATAATTGGTAATTGAAATAGTTCAATTACTAATTACTTAAATAATTAGTAATTTAGATATATACATTACTAATTATTCAAATAATCAATAATTGACATAATTCAATTATGAATTATTCTAATAATTAGTAATTAAAATAATTCAATTACTAATTAATTTAATGAATAGTATTTTAAAAAATACGATTACTAATTTTTCTAGTAATGAATAATTCAAAGAATACACATATTCAATATCCAAATAATTCGTAGTATTGGTCTTTAAATTACTGATTATCGAAATACCTCAAAAAATAATGGATTATAATATTAATTTCGTAAATAACGATCAATTAAAAATATCTAAAAAAAAATTTTTGCCGATCACTGTTTTAAATTCACCTTACCGATACACGACGATGATATTAAATTTTGCAAACGACCTATTCGAACTTTGGTTCCATCGCAATAGCCCTTCTTCAGCATCGCAAAGAGATCCAGCATTTCTTTGAATTGCGGATCTCTCATGTGTTCCTCCCGAATCAAGAGACAAACAGTCGGACGACCGGACAATCGCCAATATTTACCGACGAATTTCAGCTCGGTTTTTATGTCGTCTATGAGAAGTGCCATGTCGCGATACAGATAGAACTGAGAGACCTCGAAAATCAGCGGATAGCAGAGTACGGTCATTCCGCAAACTCGATAAACCTGAAAGAAGAAGGAAAAGGGTAAGAAGAATTTAAAAAATGGATACAAAAATTTTCTTCGTGCGCAGATAACAAAATCAATCGGAAAACAAATTTTCCTGCATAAATCACGCTATTTCAACGTACTTTGCTTGTACCGAGTGAACCGATCGGTCTCGCGGGTCTCCCTTGAAGATTCAATTTACTGTTTACTCCGAGTTTCTGATAAACCTTGACCAACTGAATCGACGATAATATTTGCACAGGCTCAACTTCGTGCGGGGTCTGCGTTTGTATACCATAAGTCGCCATCATCGCTTGAAGTCTCATCGACTCGGCAATCAAGACAATCTGCACCACGAGATCCGTGTGAGTTCCCTAAAATAACGAATTCAATTGTTTGCGAATTCGCAACTCATATTGTTCAACTCCAAACGTTTGTAAATACGACACACTAATAATACTGTGTGCATGCGAATTAAAGTGAGTAAAGGTAAAAAAAATAAAACAAAAAACGTGCACACACTGAAATCGAAGATGTACAAAGCAGAGTTGTGAAAATAGTAATGTAAAAGTAATGCATTACCCATTACTTTGAACAATGTGTATTGGATAAGTTTGCCATTGCAAATTACAAAAGTAACGTGTAATAAATGAATGTTCCATTACAAATAAAAATAGTAATGTGTAATGGATTTGTGTTCCATTACAAATAAAAAAGTAATGTATAATGTGTATTAGACTGTTTTAAAATAATGCCTATTTTTTGTCAAAGAACATTGATAAATCGTCAGAGGATCCCTAAACAAAGATCCTGTCCAAATATGAGTCCTTAATATTAAAATCAATAATTTATTTTAATTCTTTATAAATTTGTTGAGTTTTTTAAGAATGAGTTATAACGATGAAAAGTTTAAAAAAAAATTCTTTAAGTAATTATAGGTTTTATATTATTTAACTTAGGGTTACATAATTCATTCGAAACATTTATAAAGAATTCAAATAAATTATTTATTTATATTATATAAAATTTGAAATTTCATCATCTGTTTGTGATATACCCATATTTTTTTATTAATGAACAATAAAATTAATCATTCATCGTTGATTAATAAAATTTTTTGATCAACATTCTATTGAAAATTTGCAGATATTTGTTTTAAAGATGATAACATTGGGTTTTTAAAGGTTAAATTTCCTACAAAAATCCACGTTTCTTATTACTGTACCGTCATTCGTTTTTGAGTAAGGAAATTCCAAAGTTCAGAAAAAAAATTTCCCGTGTTATTTAAATGAAAAAAGAAAATTGAAAATCGCCACCTCTAAATATTAAGGGCTCATATTTGGACAGGGTCTTTGTTTAGGTATGCTCTGACGATTTATCAATGTTCTTTGAAAAAAAAATAGTCATTTCTTTGAAACAGTCTAATAATGTATGCATGTTTCATTACAAATCATAAAAGTAACGTGTAATGGATGCATGTGCCATTACAAATAAAAAAAAATAACATGAATGCTCCATTACAAATTACAATTGAAAAAAACGTAATTTGTAATGGAGAATATTCCGTTACAAATTGGTGTGTTTCTACCACAATTTGGAGCAGGTACTAATTTGTTCAAAGGTAAGTCTATTCATATTTCAATGAAAATAATTTGTGTGTATCGAGTTTTCGTTAACTTTACTATCGCAGTGGTAAATGTAAAAGTTGCAATTCAAGAATGGAGTAAAAGTTACTCCAGAAAATCAGTGTTCAAGCATTTACCGCTACGATAGTAAAATTAACAAAAATTTGATACACACAAATTGTTTACATTGAAAAATCAATAGACTTACTTTTGAGCAAAATAGGATCTGCTCCAAATTGTCGTAGAAACACACTAATTTGTAATGGAATATTCTCCACTACCAATTACTTTTTTGTCAATTGTAATTTGCAATGGATCATTCATCCATTACACAAAATTTTTTTATTTGTAATGGCACATGCATCCATTACACATTATTTTTTTATTTCTAATGGACCACGCATTCATTACACATGACTTTTGTATTTTGTAGTGTTACACTTGTCCATTTCACATTATGCAGTGTAACGGGTAATAAATACCGTAATGCATTATCAAAATAATGAATTATTTGCAACTCTGGTACAAAGGCACTTTGATTTTGTGCAGATCAAATTATAACATTGAGAGGGGAGCTGGTGAAGAGAGAAAGAGAAACATTAGAGCCAAAGACAAACAAGAGTTGTAGGATACCATAATTTACTTACGATGCTGGGCTTTGCCTGCATAAAATCCAAAAATCATTAGCAATGTAGAATCGATGGAAATTACCTCAAAAATCGATAGATCAAATGATTTATTATTTTTTTTTTTTTTTTTTTTTTTAGCAATAATCCTTACTTGAAATGCCGAGTATCTTCCGGCTCTGCGAGGTCTGTTGTAAGATGGTAAGTAACGTCGTATTGGATCCAATTCGTTGACGTGTAATAATCCAGCTGTTAGTAATTGTGCGATAACGAACATGGATTGATTCCACAGATACATCGTTGTACCCTCTGTCTCGTGGCCGATTCGTTGAGCGCTTCCCTCGATACTCGGAAGACGAAATGTACTTCCAGGTTCGCTCCTTTCGTTTTCTATATTCTTCTCCGGTACGTAAAAGTACATCGGAATTATTGGATCTGTCGGGATAAATCGCATAATTTGAAGATTCGAATATTCAGTCAATGTATTTTTTTAGAGAAAAATTCAAAGATCCTGAATCAATAATTAATTCATTGAAAGTTGTTTCATTAATTGAAAGAACTATTTATCAAGTACCGTCGAATTTTTCTAAATTTTTAATTTTTGTAAACATTCGTAGATTTTAAATTTAGCTGAACTTTCGAAAATGAGGCGTTCCATCCCAAATCGGACAGTTTGAAAAACTTTTTTTTTCCTCAATTTTTTTATACTTGTTAGTACCCATCAAAAGACCTTTCCTGTTAAATTTTGAGATTTTTTCGATTACCCGTTCACAAGATATTGAATTTTTTTCAAAACCGCTCTTTTTCCGGTTTTTTAGTCATAACTTCTTTAATAATGGTCTAAATTAAGTATTTTTTTTCAAAATTTTTGTTTTTTCATGGCCTTTTCAGAAAAAAATACAAAAAAAAATATCCGACATGTTTTTGAATAAGTTTTTCGAGTTTTGAACTTTGAATTGTGTTTTCAAAACTGAGTGCATATTTTGATTTTTTTTTAATTTTTTATTTCAAACTTCTGTTTATTCAACAACTTTTAAGACTAGTCCGATCGTGGGCCTTCCATAATTACTATTTTTTTTTTCGATTTTTGGAAAAAAAGTTAAAAAATTCTGTAAATTATTATGAATACGAATTTTGGTTACTGTATAGTATTTTTAAAATCATTTTGAATTAATTCTGACACTTTTTTACGTGAATAAATAAAAACTGTTGTTATTATTGTTCATAAACAGACTTGACGATTAATTATTAATTTTAAGAACCTTTTAGCAATAAAAACGTGTCGAAATAAATTCTAAATAATGAAAAAAAGACTATACACTGTATTCAGTAACAAAAATTGATATTCATAATAATTTACGGAATTGTTTTTTTTCTGTTAACTTTCAAAAATCGAAAAAAAAAATAGTAATAATGGAAGGTCCATGACCGGACTACTCTTAAAAGTTGTTGAATAAATAGAAGTTTTTAATAAAAAAAAAATTCAAAAAACTCAAAAAACGTATTGAAAAACACGTCGAATATTTTTTATTAAAAAACAAAAATTTTGAAAAAAAAAACACTGAATTTGGACCATTATTAAAGAAGTTGTGACTAAAAAACCGAAAAAAGAGCGGTTTAAAAAAAATTTAATATCTTGTGAACGGGTAATCGAAAAAATATCAAAATTTAACAGGGAGGGTCTATTGATGGGTACCAAAAAATATGAAAAAATTGAGAAAATTAAAAAAAAGTTTTTCAAATTGTCCGATTTGAAATAAAACGCCCCATATATTTCTCACCGCCGTTTGCGTCTTTGTGAATTCGCGATTTCAGCAACTGGTGATACTCCTCGACCTGTTCCGGAAGTGTCTTGAAAACACCGTCTATGATCATGAATATGTAAAAGAGTGGCCACTCGCACTCGATCTTATCGAAATCCTTGATCTCCCCGGATTTGTAATAACGTCGACTGGGTTCCTCGATAACGGTTTTGAAGCCGTCTCTCGCGAAACGCTTGAATCCATAATTTCCCCGCAATTTACGAACGATATTTGACTTTGTCTCGGTGTAGAGATATTCCTCGTGAGTGGCAAAAGCCGGAAACGAGATTGTCGGCAAGAGAGCCACGTCCACACTCTGAAATATCAGATAAGTTCAGTGATCGGCGAAATTGATGTTTTCGTCAATTTAATTATGGCTAATTACTCTGTGTCAGAAAATTTTATAATTGTTCCAATAAATATTACTCATTATTAAGGCACTCAGTAATTAGGCAGTAAGGTATTTCTAATATTCGAAAATTCGATAATTCATGTTTGATTATTATCCAATAAACCTATAACTTGTAATTTAGATCAAATAATTACTCAATAACCAAGTAATTAAAATTTTGCTCTTATGAATTACTATTTTTTTTTAAATTAGGTAAATGTTCCTTCTAATTATTAATTATCCAAGTAATTAAATACTTTAAGTACTCTACTTACTAATTTTTTATGAAATTAGTTAATTATTTTTTCCGATTATTAATTATTCGAATAATTAGATAATTAATTCTTCTAATTACTAATTTTCAAAAAATTTCCTTGATCGATGTTAACTTAGCAATAAATCATTGGACAGAGCTTCGACTCCTTTCGAATTGAAGAAAGTAACATAATCTGAATGATCTTTACGCTGAATTGACAAAAAAAATTCTCTGGAGTCTAGAAATTTTTTCAAATTCAAGCTAAAGTGTAGAGTTTTCTTTTTTCTTACGATTGCTCGAAACATGTTGACCCTGAAAAACTCAAGATTCCGATTTAAATACACAAAGCTTGAAATTAATTACTCCGAAAATTGATAATTAATATAATGAAATTACTCATTACTCAAATAAATTAAAATAGTTCAATTACTAATTAGTCTAATAATTTATATATCTAAATTATTAATTATTCAAATAATTGGTAATTGAAATAGTTCAATTACTAATTACTTGAATAATTGACATAATTCAATTATAAATTATTCTAATAATTAGTAATTAAAATAATTCAATTACTAGTTAATTTAATGATAAGTATTTTAAAGAATACGATTGCTAATTTTTCTAATAATAAATAATTCAAAGAATACACATATTCAATATCCAAATAATTCGTAGTATCGGTCTTTAAATTACTGATTATCGAAATATCTAAAAAAATAGGATGATAATATTAATTTTGTAAAAAACGATTAATTGAAAATCTAAAATTTTTTTTTGCCGATCACTGTGACCTTTACCTTGGAGGTTGATTCCCGAGGTAGCATAGTCTCGAATATGCTACGATTTCGATTGTGGGCGTCGATGTCGACGTAAATTACCGACCAAGAAGCTCCTTTTTCGCCAAATAAATTGCAACCGTTTATCGCCTCCAATGCGCTTTTGGCCATGCCGATTGAACTCGCATGAATTTCCGGTGTTCCGTCGTTGTAACGACTACCTCTCTCCCACATTCCGTAATCCGGTGTTCGATAAGCTCGCTCGACGTAATAAACCAGATTCTGAACGAAGGCGACCTCGTCCTGGGTGTAAATAATTTGTAATCCCGAGGATATCATTTGTACGAGAAATATCAGGTACAAGGACACAACGTCGATCTGCAAAAATATCAATTCAGCATCAGTAAAGTTCATCTCCCAAATGAATTATATAATTAATATGTTTATTTTTCTTTCGGATAGGAATTATGACTGATTGAATTATTGAAAAATTTGATTTTGGAGTTTACAGTATTTTTCCAAATGTTACAAGAATGTCTTCTCAAAATTTCAAGTAAATTGTGTAATAAAAATCGGTTTGGTTTAAAAACGCACTTGAAGATGATAATAATCTTCGTCCTTCAGAATCTCATCTCCCGTATCGAGATGAAATTTGCAATGCAGGGAAAAACGATTGCACTGATTGAGCTTGAATAATTCGACTCTGTCGGATTGTCTTATCCAACATTCGAGAATACCGCGCATACATTTTATCGCTGATTGGCCGAGTTCGTAAGATTTGCCTCTGTCATCGTCTATTCGTCTGAAAAGAAGAATCGCACCTTTGATTATCATTATCAATCTTAGCGGAACATCCTTTTTGCTTTCTTATGGAGGAAGCGAATGAATTTTTTAATGAAACTACTCGTAATGAAAGAGTTTGAGGAATGGAAATTTGGAAAATGATAGGGAGAATTTTTCTTCGCCAAGCTTGGGATTTACCTGTAAGCCTGATAGAGACTCCATATTGCAGCGGCGCAATAGATACTGTCCTTCACACTGGCGACTACTTTGTCGCTTGAGACTTGAGGAAACATTCCGGTGATGCAGCTCTGATTGTTCAAAATTTGCCTTTTCACTGTTGATAGAGCAAAAATATTTGTTACATATATTTTGCTTTGCAGCGAATAAAATTTTTTGTCTTTATTAAACAAAATTCGTAGTTAAGGAATTATACAGTCAGGATTTTCGAAAAATTGATTTTTTAAAAAGTTTATTTCCATAATGTACATATATTTAAGTATGTATACTAGGGTGATTCGTTTCAGGGCAACTTTCTTTTTTTGACCCATCGTGCCCAAAAACGAAGTTTCGTGAAAGGGGGGTGTTATCAAAAAATATTTAGAGGTCGCGAATCAAAATTGAAGGGTTCCCATTTGATTAACATTGAAAAAAATTTGTTTCTCATTATTAGTGTTAGATTTTTTGTTTTATTGATTTATTTGCATGGAAAGTCTTTGTGACATTTATTGAATGGTTTTTCTGATGATTTTTTACATGCTATCTCATAGAAAATGGAGTTCGTTTGATTGAATAAAACAAAAAAATATCTATCTATTTTACTTCATACACCTATACCTGAAGAAGAGTTGAATTTCATACAATATTCACTTGAAATAATGATACAGCTGAAACAGTTGAATTTACGGACATGGCTCAATGAACTTTATCGTAGAGTATCATATTTCCTATAAGAACCCACTTGGAAAATATCGTGGTATCAAAATTCGCGGAATGGTAATACTAATCAAGAGTAATTTTTTTTTTTCAATGTTAATCAAATGGGAAACCTTCGATTTTGTTTCGCGACCTCTAAATATTTTTTGACAACACCCCTCATTCACGAAACTTCGTTTTTGGGTACCAACTGAAGGTTTTCGGGCACGATGGGTCAAAAAAAAAATAGTTGCCCTGAAATGAATCACCCTAATGTATACACAGAAATTCTAATGTCAATCTGACAAATAATTTCATCGGCATATTTGTAAATCTGTTATTACTACATGTAAAGTGCTTTCGAAACTTTGAACGCATTTTTCTCAAAACTGTGTTTTTGGAGTAAATGAGCAAGATTTTAGTCTCAAATTTTTACACAACCTCAATGAATATATTTTTTAGTACTAAATTGAAGGTTCATTTTAACTGATGCATATTTTCCATTTTATAAACAATTTGAGGCAAAAATTTTCATCAAAAATAAAAAATTTTCTTTCGGAAACGGCTGTTTTGTTAAAAATTGATATTTTGTTTATTCCTTATATCAAATACCAAATTACACATTATATAAACAAAATGTTTTTTTTTTTTTAATTTGAATGATACAATCCAGACTTGTGCTAATCGCAAGATGCCTTTTTCAATGACTTCAAGATCAATTATTTTTTGGAAAGAAAAATTTCAAAATACAGTTAAAAGTTACAAAAATTGTATATAAATTTTTACATTGATAAATTAAAATGTCTGTGCAGAAAAAATTCTTGTTTTCGGCCTCCTGACTGCGTATAACCCATTAAACAAAAAAATACTTACCGATTCCATAATAAATGTCCAATTGTCTAACGGTGTCTTCGTAGTTAGAAATTTTTAGAAACATATCTATATCAAGATCGTAAACGCTGCCTTGTCGAGTGTTGACATTTTGCAGAACCCTGTTTTTTTTTTTTTTAAACGCTCATTAATTAATTGCTTTCGATATACCTTTAACAATGTATTTAGAATTCTAAAACTGACCTTTTTGAAGTTGTCGGAGTCGTGACGAGCGCGGCCATTTTTATTTAGCAACGTACAATAGAATTTCTGCAAGAAAACAACTTCTAATTGATCATTCTAATTTGGGAACATTGCCCTCTGATATTGTTTACTTGAAAAATCTATCGTTACTCTTATTCGGAGTCTTATGCCGATATTTCTAAAACTTGTATGTCCCCCATTATCTTTGTTCGAAAAACAAATTTTTAAGTATTACAACATTATTGTTTAGTGTTTGTTTCTTAGATTAACATTTTTGCTTCAGATCTCACCCCTCCTCGTAATCTCGGAGTTGCCCGCATTTCCCAAAATGACATTGAAGGCGCTATAGAGAGGACACACATGTAATCTTGAAGAAAACACTACTACATACATTTATATATACATTTCAATTTTTTAGTATTTCAAGAGTCCTTTCTTACCGGCAGATGGTAAAGTAGAGAAAGAGATGGCGCTACCGCTCTGCGCGAGCGCTTTAAAAAAATGGCGCCTTTCGCGTCCGCACGATCTTCTGTCAACGCTTGTTGTTATTCATTCGCGACACGAAAATCAGTATTTTTATCTATTCTGATCTATTCATCATATTGAACAACGTCCAACGTGTGTGGATGAACTTTCGACCGTACTTCAAAACATTCCTATTCTACATCTACGATAATTATCAAAACGCCTTATCAGCGATGACGCAACAAATTAACAAGTTCGTGAGCGGAATGCCGATGATAGCCGCAAAACATGGAAAAATCAAGGCAATGTAGCTCATTATTCGTAAACCAAATGAATAACCTGTATTTAATCGTTCCGAAATTTCCCGATTTGAGGTTATGACTGTTATGAGTCCAATTTGAGGTTATGATTTGTCTTAAGAGTCAGGAGGTTCAAAAAAGCGATTTTCCAACAATTTTTTCCGAGAAGACATTTTTCCCCCCTCTCCAGCATGCGTGACATAAATTCCACATCAATTATAATGTGGGGGGAATAAAAATATCACAAACAATAGGACATATTTATTCGTATGGATATAATCTCTCGCTAAACCCTGCAACAACAAATTACACAAACAATTTGTAAACCCGAACGCGTTCTCTCGTTCCTACGCTCGTTTGCTTTCGATGTAACCTAATCAAAATTATTACAAGACTTTCGGGCCAAATAATAAACTTAGTCCGATTTTCGGACGACGACACTCCTAAAATTCAAACGGACGTAACATACATTGTAACGGTTTTGAGTGCGCTGTCATTAAGGAATAAAGAAAGTGTTTGTAATGGAGAATGTCGAGAAGAATAATCTTCTGACGATTTTGGACATTTTAGGAAAGGGATCAAGATTCCTCTGGACCATATTTTTCTTCACTATCACACCTACAATATTCAATGGCATGCAATCAATGTCATATGTTTTTACCACGGAGGTACGTATAAATATAACACAAATTTAAAAAATTTAACAAATTTAACAATTTAACAATAACCAATTTAATAATTTAACAATTTAACAAATTTAACAATTAAACAAACTTCAAAATTTAACAAATTTAACTAATCTAATTAAATAATTTGTTACATTTACGTCATTATGATTATGATGATGATGATTATTATTATTATCCAATGTTACAAGGTTCCTCCTTTTTGGTGCTCCGTGCCGGAACTAATTGGCACCAATTGGACCGTGACGCAGATGAAAAATGTATCTTTTGCCAGTCAGTGTGAGATATACAACTACAATTACACGTACTTTGCACAAATAGGCTACAGCGAGGCACTAAAGTATATCGATGCTATCGGTATCAGACCAGAATCATCTTCCTGTTCTCAGTATACTTTTCAAGATATCGGAAGAACCACGGTTGTGGAGGAAGCGAGTATTCGTTTATTTATTTTTATTTCTTACTTTTATTTTTGTTATTTTAGCTATTATTATTATTATTATTATTATTATTATTATTTTAGTATTCATTTTTTTATTTTTATTTTTTACCATTGTTCACAATGTTCTCTTATTAATATTTTTTCACTCCGATCTTTTTATTTGTGATCTTGTCTAACCAAATGTAATTCTCAATCCTAATTAATCTTAATTTCATTTTATTTTGCACATCTATATTTCAATATTGTTATAACTGATTCTACGACTGCACAATTGTTTCTCTAATGCATAATTAATAATCCAATCAACGACCCGAGAATTAATGAAAATTCTTAAATGTTCTCATTCATCATTAACATTTAATGGTCAATGGAAATTATTTTCATTAGCCATTAAAAAAGTAATGAATAATGCATCACTTTTTCATTAAAAATTTCGCAACCCGCAGTAGGGTGATGCAATTAAAATCGATATTTTTTTTCTGATTGGGTTTGAAAGCTGTTAGTACTTGTCAAAAAAGTCATTCTCAGAAAATTTCACCTTTGAAAAAAAATTTTTAGAGGTCGCTCAAATGACTTGATATTATTTTCAATTTTGATCAACAATCATGATATAGAAATTATGATTTTTCCGTGTCGCAACAAAAAATATGAGTTTTGATGAAGCAGTGATTCACCCAAAATTTAGGTTCTTGAAAAAAAGAACTAATGGGCGTGCATGGTCACTTATATTGCAGTTATCATTTTTTTTTCAAGGACCCAAATTTTGGGTGCATCATTGCTTCATTAAATACTTATAATTTTTGTTGCAACAAGAAAAAATCGAAATTTCTATATCATGACCGTTAGTAAAAATCGAAAAAAAAAACATCCAGTCATTTGAGCGACCTCTAAAAAATGTTCAAAGCTCAAATTTTGGGAGAGTTACTTTTTTGACAAATACTAACAACTGTCAAACCCAATCAAAGAAAAAAAATGATTCAATGGTTAATTTAATGGTTAATGAAAATAATTTCCATTAACCATTAACATTTAATGGTTAATGGCAATAATTTCCATTAACTATTAACATTAAATGGTTAGTGAAAATAATTTCCATTAACCACCACATTTAATGATTAATGGAAATTATTTTCATTAATCAATAAGAGTCAATGGTTATTGAAAATGGAAATGCATTAAAACAAAAAGTAATGCATTAATTGCAACCCTGTTTATTTGGCAATATTCTTATATAAAGTATTGAATATTTCAGTGGAATCTCGTGTGCGGCAGATCAGCGGATCGTGCAAATACCTACATGGCTCTGTCCCTTGGAAAACTAATCGGTGCAGGATTTTTCGGAGTCTTTTCCGATCATCACGGTCGCAAGACGACATACGTGATCGGCATATTGTTGCTGATCATCGTTGGACCCGCGACCGCTTTCGTTCCTTGGTTCTGGGGTTTTTTGCTACTCAGACTACTGACCGGGATAAGTTTATCCGCGACCGGATATTCGTCATTGACGATCCGTGAGTACTTAAAAAAAAAAGTTCCCTTCGTAAACGATTCCTGTAGAAATGATTTATTTTCACCGACGATTTTGTTTTACGAATTAAGTCACGGAAACGTCCGGAAGTAAACACAGACAATGGATGGGAATTGCTTTCAACGCCGGTTATCCAGTTGGTACAGCTCTAATATCTGGAGTAGCGTATTTGGTGAGAGATTGGAAACATCTTCAATTCATAATTTCGATTCCTGCGTTGCTGCTTCTTCTTCATGCATGGTACGTTTCCATATTCGTTTATTGCAAATTGATTCGAGAAATCCACGAAAAAAGAGCCGTCAGACGATTAATGGCAATTTCAGGTTTATGCCGGAATCTCCAAGATGGTTGATATCGCAGAATCGAGAGAGCGAGGCACGTAAAATAATTGCCAATTATTACGAGCCTCTTCGTGAATCCTCGAAAAAAGCATCAATCGTCATCGATGATGGAAAAATTGACGACAAATCCGTGGCTCGGGTCTCCGATTCCGACATTTCCAGCGACAGAGACGAGGGCTTCATTCGGAGCAATCTCAAAAGTTTGAGAACGTTGTTCTTTCACGCTGAGTTGAGAAAACGAGCTTTCATAATGTATTTCATGTGGATGACCTCGTCGCTCAGTTACTACGCTCTAGGTAAACGCTCTGAGAAAACCAGAAAAAAATTCTAAACTTGCGATGCAAAAATCATTGCCACAATCTTTGAGTCTTGTCAGGGTTGCAAATAATGCATTACTTTTTTTAATGCATTTACATTTTTAATAACCATTAACTCTTATTGATTATTTGAAATAATTTCCATTAGCCATTAAATGTTAATGATTAATGAAAATAATTTCCATTAATTAATAAATGTTAATTGTTAATGGAAGTTATTTTCAATTATGAATAAGAGTTAACGGTTAATGAAAATTATCTCCATTAACCATTAAGTGTTGATGGTCAGTGAAAATAATTCCCATTAATCATTTAGTGTTAGTGGCTAATGGAAATTATTAATTTACCCATTAAATGTTAATGGTTAAATTTATGGTTAAATAGTTAATTTTTAATGAAAAAGTAATGCATTAATCATTACTTTTTTAATGGCAAATGGAAATAATTTTCATCAACCATTAACATTTAATAGTTAATGGAAAATATTTTCATTAACAATTAATATTTAATGGTTAATGGAATTTATTTCCATTAATCATTAAGTGTTAATGGTTATTGCTAATGGAAATTATTAACCAGTACATGTTAATGGTTAATAAAAAAAAATCCATTAACCATTAAGTATTAATGGCTAATGAAAATAATTTCCATAAAAAAAGTAATGATTAATGCATTACTTTTTGATTAAAAATTTTGCAACCCTGAGTTTTGTTACAATTTTTTTTATTTTTACACAGCTCTCAATGTCGATAATTTTTCGGTCGATCATTATCTGTACGTTTTGATAATGGGATTGACCGAGATACCGGCGTATCTCGTACCACCGGCAATATTGATGATAATGGGACGTCGTCATGCGAGTGCTCTTCTCTTCACAATCGGTGGCGTTTGTTTACTCTGCATTTTGGGAATACCTCGTCAGAGTACAGCGGCGATAATCGCGGCTGCCTTAACCGGAAGATTCGCCCTTTCTGCCGTTTACGGTATAGTGATACTTTACGCGTCGGAACTTTTTCCCACGGTCGTCAGAAATTCGGCCGTTGGGACCAGCTCGGTAATGGCGCACGTTGGTACGATAACCGCTCCGTACGTCGCTGATCTTCTCGGTCAAGCTTCTTGGTGGGCCCCGAGTACACTCTGCGGCATTCTCGCGCTTTTTGCCGGCACAATGTGCCTCGTTTTGCCGGAAACGCGATCCAGAAAACTCGCCGACACCGTCGAGGAAGAAACTGCCCATGGACGGGGTCAAGTTTCACTCAGGAAACTTTGCTCGTAATTAATAATTGATCATTTCTACGATTTACACGGACCATTTGTTTTTACATAGTATTTTTTAATCTAGTTGCGAGATTACTGTTTTGATATATATATTGAAAAATGGACAATTATTCGTTCAAATGAACAACGAGCATTTATCAACATTTATGGTACAATATTGTTAAGTTTGCAAACATTTTCTTATATTGTTACAACGGTTGTTGAATATACATGTCCAAAACGTTTTGATAATAATTATTATGACTTCGGCGTAAAGAAAGCTTTGTTTTCGTCAAAAAAATCAAGATCAAGATTTTTTACCATTGAATTTGACAAGAGTCGAATGGAAGACTGAAATTTTACGAAATTTGAAATTTTTCGAATACCGGAGTTATTAAAAAAAAGTATATGTAAGAATTAAAAAGCTTTGTGAATTATCGAAAAACATGATTATCGAAAACACAATGTGGAAATTTGCCAAATTCTTTCAAATTTTCTTCTTGCCCAATTCAATAGCGAAGAACCTTGATCACTATTTCGAATGTTTACAAAATTTCAGTACAATATCTCGCAAATTGCCGAAGCTAGAGTATATATGAGTCATTCCATGTCAATTCAACGACGTTTTGTCGGTGACCACCTTCGATTTTTTTATTAATATGTTATTACAATACAATATGTTATACATGCAAAGAGGAGTATCCATGTAAATTTTCAGCTCTCTATCCTGAAGTTATTGATTTTTGAAAAAATACTCTTAAAACCATTATAACTTCTACAATAACCAAGATATTGTAACTTGCCAAAAGGTCATTTTTTTCACTGTACTATTTGAAAAAAATATCTAAAATAAAGAAAAATAAAATTTTAATGTCCTTTTGGCTGTTTTAAGCTAAAAAGTTTGATTTTATTCGAATGGGACGCCTTCGATTAAAAAAAAAAAAATTATAAAATTCTCCGTAAAAAAACAAAATTTTTGAGATTTTACTGAAGATGGGATTCAAATAACTTTTAATTTTTAAAAAATCGATTTTCTTTAGTAATTTTGATCTTTTTTCCTTCTATGACTACAATTGTTGATTTCAATGATGTTGAAATAAATATTTCAACTTCTCTCACATATTTCCTGTGTAAATTATAATAACTAACATTAAAAGTTACAATTTTGATGTAAAAAAATTGAATAAAGTGCAAAACGTACTTGAATTGTAATTCTTAATGTTAATTATTATTATTTACAAAGGAAATATGTGAAAGAAGTTAAATTATTTATTTTAACATCATTGAAATCAACTATTGTAGTCATAGAAGGAAAAAAAGACCAAAATTACGAAAAAAAAATCGAAAAGAATTTTTCTTGATAAGAAGTTATTTTAATCCCATCTTCGGTAAAATCTCAAAAATTTGGTTTCTTTATGTATAATTTTATAATTTAGTTTGAAAAAAATCGAAGGGGTCCCATTGAAAGAAAATCCAATTTTTAAACTTAAAACATCTAAAAAAACATTTAAACATTTTTTTTCTTAATTTACGGTATTTCGTTAAAACAGTACATTGAAAAACAAAAAAAAATGACCTAACAAATTAGAATATTTTGGTTATTGTAGAAGTCATGATTATTTTAAGAATATTTTTTTAAAAATCAATAACTTCGGTATGGTTTAAGATGGAGAGCTAAAAATTGACATGCATAAAACATATTAAAAAATTAAGTTAAATTAAAATTAATTGTTTTTTTTAATTGAAGGGGAAAAAAATCAACATTTTTAGCTTAAAACAGCCAAAAAGACATTAAAATTTGTTTTTTTTTCCTAATTTTAGATATTTTTTTCAAAAAGTAAATTGAAAAACAAAAAAATCTTGGTTATTGTGGAAGTTATGATTGTTTTAAGAGTATTTTTTCAAAAATTAATAACTGTGGGGTAGAGAGCTAAAAATTTACATGGATACTTCTCTTTGCATGGATAAGAACATATTTTTAAAAAAATCGAAGGGGATCACCGACAAAACGTCGTTGAATTGATAAGAATTAAAATTTTGCATTTTTGCATGATTTTAACATTTGATTTACTACTGAATGATTAACGACGAGACTCTGGCACGTTTGATCAGAGATCTATTAATTGTAATTTAGGTTCGAACGTTTGTGATTTGAATCAATTTGAATTAACCGCCAAAATTAACTTCGCAAAACATGATGTCGTCACATCCGGTCCAGCCCACGTGGTTTCGTTTGTTGTTCCCTCAAGTTAAAGAGGTTATGTTTGTCTATCCATTCTTGGAGCACGCGGTCAAACTTCTCGTGTTTTCGGAGGTTTCGGAGTAATTTGAATTTATCCAAAGTCTCTCAGTTCTCTCGGTTTTGAACAATTCGGAACGGTAAGAACCTTTTTTTTTACAAGTGATATAGGAAGCAAAGTTCGAAGTTCACGTTTTTAAGAAAGCATCGAAATTTGTATTTCAGATGACGAGATTCGCAAGAGCGAAAGGTTCAAAAGCGTCGAACGAACGGGTTCCAAACGATGCGACTCCTTGGCACGTTATGAAGGAACAGTTGACGGATAACACAGCGATGAACAATAAACAGCCGGTGAAAGCTAAATCGGCGAAAGAATTATTGAGCGAAAAAAACGATCTTTACTACTGCGACGCGATAGGAAACGTTAACAACGAATGGGCCGAATTCAGCAAAAAGGAGAATCCGAAAAAACAAAAAGAAGCTGCAAAGTCCGAAGATATACCAAAAATTAAAAAGAACAAAAAAGCAGACGTGGCGCTTGAGAATGGAAAAATTGAAAATGACGAGGAGACTCCTCGGAAAATGAGTAAGAAACGAAAATCTGATATCCAAGCTATCGTTGAGCCAGTTACCGAACAATCTGAAATTATCTCCGAGACAAAGCCTAAAAAGATGAAAAAGAAGCAAAAGGACGAAGATACCGTTCTCCCGGTGACGGAAAACGAGCAAGCGAGCGAATCGAAGAAAAAGAAGAAAGTCAAAAAGAAGAAAGAAAAGAAAGAGGAGGAGACGGAGAAGCATGAAGAGAAGAAAGATGAGACCGAAAAATGCGAGAGTAAAGAAAATTCGGGAAAGATAAGCAAGCGACACAAGAGAAATCAGAAGCGTAAGAATAAAATAGCAAGTTTAAAAGCCGCTGAGAACGAGGGAAAACCGGAAGTCGCCATTTCCGGGGTTTTTGATGCGACGGGAAACGATTGGAGCAGCAACGTTAATTTCGGCAAACCAGGAAAAAACGACGAGTCGAATCAGACGAGAAGAGACGATTCTTCTGCGAACAACGATTTGAAAAAACCTGTTTCTCATCAAACGAACGGAGTAAAGAGAAAAGCCGCGAAGATTCGCGACGACAAAGAGCACAAAAGAAGAAAACCCGATAGCGGCGGTTCGATAAAATGCATAATCAATGGATTGGAGGTGGAAATAGTAAAGTACGATGGTTTTCCTGTGAAGAAGGAAGACGCCGATAGATTGAAAGAGCTGAGAAAACAGATGATCATGAAAGGCATACCAAACTCTGAAATAAACGCAGCGATGAAATTGGAAAGACGAAAAGCTGAGAAAGCTCTGGCTCGTGTGAGAAAACAGGTTTGTTTTCACTGTCGGAAAGCCGGGCACAATTTGTCGGATTGTCCGGAACTCGGTAACGAAGAAGCGGCAACGGGAATATGCTTCAAATGCGGCTCGACCGAGCACACTCATTTCGAGTGCAAAGTAACGAAAAAGGAGGAATTTCGTTTCGCCAGTTGTTTCATATGTCGGGAGCAGGGACACATCGCGAAACAGTGTCCCGATAATCCGAAAGGACTTTATCCGCAGGGCGGTGCTTGCAAAATTTGCGGCGACGTAACGCACTTGAAAAAGGACTGTCCCGAATTAACGATGGAGAAGGAGAAGAGCGAGGTCACTCTTGGCACGATTACGGAAAATACTCTCGAATCGTTGGACAACGAAGAATCGACGAGAAAATTTGAAAAGGAAGATAGTAAGACGCCGAAAAGTAAAGTCGTTAAATTCTAAAAAAAGAGAGGAGAGAAAAAACATGCAAATTTGAAATTTGCATAACACTTAATCAACATTTTTATCATATTAACAAATTCTTTGGAAGCGAGTGGCTTTAAAAAATGTTGTCGTTATTCGAATTTTGAATTTGCATCATTTTTTCTCCCGAATTAACGAATTAATTATTTCGATGAGAAAATTTGCAGATAGTAAATGCAAAAACATGCAAATTCAAAATTTGCATAACACTGGATCAACATTTTTAGCAGATTTACAAATTCTCCGAGAGCAAGTGGCTTTCAAAAATGTTGTCGATGAGCGAATTTTGAATTTGCATAATTTTTTCACCACTGTATATCTGAATAAAATGTTAAATTATTATACTGAATCTTACTCCTATTACACAAAAATTGCGTACAATATCCAAAAAAATGATGCTTCTCTGCAGAAGCAGAATAAAAATATGTAAGCATTTTTTTTTTTGCGAATGCAGTGTTTATTGAAAAAATTCACACGTACAAGAGCTTGTGTCTCGCATCGTAATTTGTAAATTCGTGCCCGATCATGCTTACGTTACAACGAATACAAGAATATCGAACGATACGGAAAATGGTGAGATGATTTGGAAACATCGTGTCTCGGCGCTTTTTTGCATGTTTTTTTTTTCAAAGTTCCATAACTTACGCATAATGTCTATGTACACGGTTTAATTGATATTTATAAAGTTTATGAATTCGTATCTAACGCCATTCCCGAAATACATATCGCGCCTAGAGTCTAAGACCTACGCAGAAGAGGAAAAAAAAAATATTGACCCCCGAAAGCTTCATTTTCATCAGTACAATTAGCGAAGTACCGAAAAAAACTCTTTTTTTAAATTTGTACACAATATTCAGTCGCTTATTAAATTTTTTGTTGACGGCAAATGTTTTAACGATCTGCAAAATATTCAACATACGTTTATATTCTTTAACTATTTTACATTTGTCCCTAATATAAACTAACTCTGTCCCCCTCTTTGCATATGTATATAGAAATTTATATCCATATATATATGGGATATTCCATACCAAGCCGACCAATCCGTGGACCCGACCATGTATGATTTCGTTGAAAGATTTATATTTTTTGTACGTACTAAAATTCTCTCAGAATTTTTTTAGATTTTTGTCTTAACCCAACTAACCACAATAATTTGTTCGAAATTTGACACATTTTTTTCAAATGCTCGTAACTTTTTTAAAACCGGAGATATCAAAATAAAACAAAAGATCCTTTTTTCCGTCTTGAGTTGCAGTTTTACAAAAAAAATACGAAAAAAAAATCGATATTTATTTTCATACGTTTTTTGAAGTTTTAAACACAAATTTTTTTTTTTCAACTTGGACCCTTTTTATTTTTTTGAAAAAATTCACCACTTTTTAAAAAACATTTTTACAGATACTAAAAAATTGGCAGCTTGTGATATTCATAACTTGTATTTTTTTCTATTTTTTAATTCAAGGAGGAAACACGATTCCTTAGTTCACACGCGATAAAAAATAGAAAAAAAATACAAGTTATGAGAAGCACAAACTGCCAATTTTTTAGTATCTGCAAAAATGTCTTTTAAAAAGTGGTGAATTTTTTCAAAGAAATAAAAAGGGTCCAAGTTGAAATAAAAAAAAATTTGGTGTGTAAAACTTCAAAAAACATATGAAAATAAATTTCGATATTTTTTTATAAAACTGCAGCTCACGATGGAAAAAAAAGATCTTCTGTATTATTTTGATATCTCCGGTTTTAAGAAAGTTATGAGCATTTGAAAAAAGATTGTGTCAAATTTTGAACAATGTATTGTAATTAATTGGGTTGAGACAAAAATCTAAAAAAATTCTGAGAGAATGCTTGCTTTTAGTACGTACAAAAAAATAGAAAATTTTCAACAAAATAAAAAATGGTCAGGTCCACGGATTGGTCGGCTTCATATGGAATACCTCATATATTATAATATATATATATATATAAATTGTCGTTTTTTTTTATATTAGTCGATTCTACGTGTATTACGAAGTGTTAAGAATTGTAAATTACCGCTGTTGGCAAAACGTTTGAAATTTCCGAGTGCTTTTTTTTTTTAATAATTAATCGGAGATTGTACGATAACTATACAGAATTGATGAATATGCGATACTGAGTCAACGATCGAAAATTATTCTGGTAAACGGCAACGGGGAATCAGGTGGATTCGATATATCGGATAATTGCTCGGACGATGATAAAATGTTTGTATAATCGATAACGTGGAAGCGGCAGTGATGTGAAGAAAAGAAAAATTCGCGGCGAAGATCGTCGAACGATCGAGAGGGAAAAATTCTTCGAAATTTCATTCTCGCTCATTTTGCCACATTTTCTTCGTCCACCGTCTTTGGCAACGTTCATCATTGTCACTATTTTCTCATTGACTCCACAAAATGGTGAATAATCTCTTCAACCTCGCGCGAACAAAAAATTCACCACAGACGGAGCGTGAGAAAATGGTTTGTTTTTCTCTCCGAAAATTTGCCAAAACGCGTACTCGCAAATATTCTCCCGAGCCTTGGCTGCTAGGTAGCTTCCGCCTTGTGCGCCGATTCTATGATTTCCTTGAGGCATCTTCCGAATTCCTCGATTATCAATCTCTGTGATGTGTCCTCGTCGAGCATATTTCGCTCAGCCTCTTCCGCCTGAGCCAATAAACACTGGCACGTTATTTCGACGACTTTGTCGGTGAGAAAGTTGAACGTTTGCCTGTGAACAGAGTTGTGAAAATAGTAATGTAAAAGTAATGCATTACCCATTACTTTAAACAATGTGTATTGGACAAGTTTTCCATTACAATTACAAAAAGTAATGTGTAATGGATGCATGTCCGATTACAAATAAAAAAGTAATTTGTAATGGATGCGTGTTCCATTACGATTAAAAAAAGTAATGTGTAATGGAAGCATGCGCCATTACAAATCAAAAAAGTAATGTGTAATGGATGCATGTGCCATTACAAATAAAAAAGTAATGTGTAATGGATACGTGTTCCATAGCAAATAAAAAAAGTAATGTGTAATGTATGCATGTCCCATTACATATGAAAAAAGTAATGTGTAATGGATGCGTGTTCCATTACAATTAAAAAAGTAATGTGTAATGGATGCATGTGCCATTACAAATAAAAAAGTAATGTGTAATGGATACGTGTTCCATAGCAAATAAAAAAAGTAATGTGTAATGTATGCATGTTCCATTACAAATACAAAAAGTAATGTGTAATGGATGCATGTCCCATTACAAATAAAAAAGGTAATTTGTAATGGATGCATGTGCCATTACAAAAAAAAAAGTAATGGGTAATGGATACGTGTTCCATTACAAATAAAAAAGTAATGTGTAATGTATGCATGTTCCATTACAAATTACAATTTAAAAAAAAAGTAATTTGCAGTGGAGAATATTCCATTACAAATAGAAAAATTGCCGTGCTCGTATTAGAAACTTACACATTGCTGTTTCATTATTTAATTTCGCTTACTTAAAGTTCATCCACAATTATCACAAATGATCCATAACGTTAAAAAAAAAAGAACATGCACATTATTTAGGGATTCAATAAAGCGACAAATTTTGTATCAGTAACTTGTAATTTTTATTAGATTGCTTATAATTATGGGTAACAGCGTGTAAAAGCCAGTTCAATATAAAGTTTAATAATTTTTGGGGTTGAGTCCATTTTCGTACTTCATATTTAACGATGTTTTTTTGTTTCTACTTTTTTAACTTTATGGATCATTTGTGATAAGTGTGCATGAACTTTTAGTGAGCAAAATCAAATAATGAGTTAACAATGTGCAAATTTTTAATACGAGCACAGCAATTTTTCTATTTGTAATGGAATATTCTCCACTGCAAATATTTTTTTTTTTTAATTATAATTTGTAATGGAATTTGCATACATTACACATTACTTTTTTATTTGTAATTGAACATGAATACATTACACATTACTTTTTTTTATTTGTAATGGAACACGCATCCATTATACATTAATTTTTAATTGTAATGGCACATGCATCCATTACACATTACTTTTTTTATTCGTAATGGGACATGCATCCATTACACATTACTTTTTTTAATTGTAATGGAACACGCATCCATTACACATTACTCTTTTTATTTGTAATGGCACACACATCCATTACACATTACTTTTTTATTTGTAATGGAACATGTATACATTACACATTACTTTTTTTATTTGTAATGTTGATATTAATCATCTTTGATATTTCGAATTTCTTAAAAAATTCTTCGACATTCAAAAAATTTAAATTACCTCGCTCCAGTATTTGAGGTCGCCTGGGGCCTGAACGCCATCTCCGAGAACTGCTGAAGCTTCGCTTTGTTGAGACTCAATTGCGCCGTTCTCACTTCGACCGCCTCGGCCAGATCCTTCAATGATTTCTTCTCGAACGCCGTTTCCTCGACGTTTCTGCATCCTATGCACTTGCAATTACCCGAACACGGTATTTTGGCCTGTTAACGAATGATACTGTAAATTTGTTTTCTTTTTTTTCCCCACGCTCCTCGAGATTCGTGACAAAAAAAAAGCAAAACAAATGTCTCAATCATGCTCAATTTACCTCGTAACATTCGCAATAATTTTTAAGGCAACCGCTTCGCTTGCAGTTGCAACCTTTGTTGTGACGTCTTATGTCGGCACCGGTGTCACGTGCTTTGCCGATTTTCGGACGAAACGCATTTGGATTCCGCTCCAGGCAAGATTTAATGGCCCTCTGTCGTTCCTCCTCGTTGCCGAGATTGTTGGAACAGTTGTTGCAATTGCACATGTGACAGAACTCGCCGTTCGCGAAGCAATCGCAGTATCTGGAAGCGATCATATTGCGAATAAATTGATCGTTAAACAAAATGGCGAGAATACGTTTTTTATTCTCAGGGGAGAAATCCGAAAATTGAGGATTGATCGTAAAAGGTAAACGAAGAAGATGATTGAACGATTCTATTTTTTTTTTACTCTCAATGCGTTCTGCGTTCTGTAGGAATAAACACGATCGTGGAAGATTGGCCGATCGTCTTTTGTTCATCAATGGAATGCTAACAAAAGAATAACGAGGACGTCAACGCCACCTGAGAAGCAAACACTCGACTATCCGATGAACTATGTAACTTTGAATTCACGCGAAATTATAAAAAAAAATTGTTGAGCTTTTTCCAATTACAATTGAGTGATTCCACGAAACAGCAGGTCAAAAAAATTGATGTCTCCGATCATACTCTCGATATTTTTCTGTGTTCTCTATCATGAGAAAACGATGCTGTTAAATCGCTAGCCCAAAATAGGAATATTTGTACGAGTTATGAATTTTTTGAATACCAACTTTTTTGCTTTTGTGTATAACTTCGCCGGATTTTGGAATTCGAGAATTTCACTTCGAGAAATCGAAACTGTATTCAAAACCCTTTAAAATGAGCACAAATTATCCTCATTAGGGGCGTTTATGATGCCACAATCGTAAAACTACGTTTTTTCGAAAATCAAGAATAACCTCATTTTTTAAAAATCAGAAAAAATCATATTAAATATTTGCAACAAAAAATCTATATTTCTGTGGAGTTTGAATTAGTTTTGACCATTAGATTTTGAATAATTGATCAATTTCATCTTTTAGAAATCAGTTTCAGCTATTTTGGGACATTCAGGTTTTGACTTTAGGTTTTCTGAGAATTTCGTCAATGAAATCGATAGTCATTGTTTCAAAAAATTATAAAACAATTTATTTACAATTCTTTGAGATCCAGCTCCATCAAATGATGATAATATTTATGAATAATTGCTTTTTCTGCAACTTTAGGTCTGAAGTTGCGATTGTTTAAATCGTAAAAAATTAATAAACAATTTATTTATAATTCTACAATTACAATAAAGATGGATCTCAAAGAATTGTAAATAAATTGTTATATAATTTTGTACAACTTAAACAATCGCAACTTTAGACCTAAAGTTGCAGAATAAGCAATTATTTAAATTGTTTAAATTGTTTAAATTGTAAAAAATTATAAAACAATTTATTTAAAATTCTATAAATATAATAAAGATGGTTCTCAAAGAATTATAAATAAATTGTTTTATAATTTTGTACAACTTAAACAATCGCAACTTTAGACCTAAAGTTGCAGAAAAAGCAATTATTCGTAAATATTGTCATCATTTGATAGAGATGGATCTCAAAGAAATTTACATAAATTGTTTGATAATTTTTTGAAACAATGACTATCGATTTTATTGATGAAATTGATCATTAATTCAAAATCTATTGGCCAAAACTAGTTCAAACTGCACAGAAATATAGATTGTTTGTCTTAAAAATTTAATGATTTTTTCAGATTTAAAAAAAAATGAGGTTTTTCACTTATACTTGATTTTCGAAAAAGCGTAGTTTTACGATTGTGGCGTCATAAATGCACCAAATGAGGTTAATTTGTGCTCATTTCTAAGGGTTTTGAATAACGTTTCGATTTCACGAAGTGAAATTCTCGAATTCCAAAATCCGGCGGAGTTGTACGCAAAAGCAAAAAAGTTGTTTTTCGAGTCGTTTGAAGTACGCAATTTGAAATAAATCATAACTCGTACAAATAATTTTATTTTGGGTTAGCGATTCAACAGCAATGTTTTCTCATTCTAGAGAACACAGGAAAATATCGAGAGTATGATCGGAGACATCGATTTTTTTGACCTGCTGGTTTGACGTAGAATCACTCAATTTTCACTTACAGTTTCAGGCATTGTGACTTTGTACAGTTGCACGGTTTTCTGGGTCTTATGCCATTCGGTTCCGCGACGGTGTAAGATTTTTGCGAATTTTTGCCGTCGTTCGTCGAACTAACGGACAAGTTTCCCGACGAACTCTGCGAACTCTGCGAACCGCTCAGAAGACTCGGCGTCGATGGCTGAGATTTTCCTCCTTTCGTCTCCTCGCCGCCGCTCTGCTGAATGTACTGCGCCGGTAAAACGACGATATTACCGACGTTCGAACCCGTCGATAATACAGCCTGACCCGAGGCCAATTGGCTCAGGGCGGATGCAGGAATCGCGACTGTGCTTTTCGTGTGACCGAGACTGGTCGATGCCGGTATCAAAAGTCTTTGACCGCCGGCTGCGAGCGAGGATTTTGGAGCCACGCACCGCAATGCTTGATTTCCGGTATTCAAAGGTACGACCTGAAAAAAATAATTCTCGAATCATTGAAAAAAAATTTATGAGTTTGTTTGAAATTAACGATTTTGTATTTCAAAATCGACTTTTGCTGATACTTGATTTCACAATTTTCCAGACAAACGGATGACGAATTTAATACTCTTCCAGCATTATTTCTTCGCAAGAGTGAAAATACGTTGGAAATTAAAATTTTGACCATGTACCTTAACGATCTGTTGCTGTCCACCGATTTTCTGCGTCACTCCGACCGTTTGAAGGGTTCCCTGAGTCTTGGATTTGCCAACGGTGACGACGTTGCTCGTACCGGAAGACGCTGTACTAACGAGTCTCACGTATTGTACCTGACGTGTACCGGGCATTTGTATCTGATGCACTTGATTTGGGCCAGTAACGATATTCTGATTAGCAGGTATCCTTATTACTTGTCCACTGCCCAAAACCGTTCCAGGTTTCAATGCACTCTGAAATATATTTATAAGGATAAATTCTCAATCGAATATTCTAAAATCAATTCGTTTTTTGAAAATTTCTTTAATTGTTTAACTTTTTATGCCAATGTGTTCAAAATGTCCCAAAACATCGAGAAATCATATTTAGAAAAAATGTCCAGATGGATGTGTGTGTGTGTTTGTGTGTTTGTTTGTGTGTGTATCCTCATTTTCTGATGTAAATAATTAATAACTCAAGAACACTTCGAGGTATCGAGCAGAAATTTGGCACACTTGTTCAGCAAGAATTGTCCTTCATTATGAAAATTTTTTGTTTTAATTCTAACTGGTGTTCAGATTTTATCGACTTTTTTCGTTTTTGCAACAATGGCGTAAACGCTCTAACTTCTGCAATTTTCAAGATATTCCACTCAAACTTTGTACAGAATTAGTATAACTATTAAGGTTGTTTGGTATTGAATTTGACAAAAATCGATGGAAAGATTAAATTTTTATGAAATTTTGCATTTTTCGAAAAATAGCGTAAACGCTCTAACTTGTACAATTTTAAAGATATTTCAGTGAAACTTTGTAAGAAACTACTTATACCCAAGTGATCGGCAAAATCGATATTTTCGTCAATTTAATTACCGCTAATTACTCTGTGTTAGAAAATTTTATGATTGTACCAATAAATATAACTCATTATTAAGGCACTCGGTAATTAGGCATTAAGGTATTTCTAATATTCGAAAGTTCGATAATTCATGTTCGATTATTATCCAATAAACCTATAACTTGTAATTTAGATCAAATAATTACTCAATAACCAAGTAATTAAAATGTTGCTCTTATGAATTACTGATTTTGTTTAAATTAGATAATTGTTCCATCTAATTATTAATTATCCAAGTAATTAAATAATTAATAATTAAGTACTCTACTTACTAATTTTTTATGAAATTAATTAATTATTTTTTCCAATTGTTAATTATTCGAATAATTAGATAATTAATTCTTCTAATTACTAATTTTGAAAAAATTTCTTTGGTCGATGTTAACTTAGTGATACATCGTTGGACAGAGCTTCAACTCCTTTTGAATTGAAGAAAGTAACATAATCTGAATGATCTTTACGCTGAATTTACAAAAAAAATTCTCTGGAGTCGAGAAATTTTTTCAAATTCGAGCTAAGTGTAGTTTTCTTTTATCTTACGATTGCTCGAAACTTGATTAATGAAACTTGATTAATTACTCCGAAAATTGATAATTAATATAATGAAATTACTAATTAGTCTAATAATTTATATATTCAAATTATCAATTATTCAAATAATTGATAATTAAAATAGTTCAATTATTAATCAGTCTAATAATTAGTAATTAAAATAATTAAATTACTAATTAATTTAATGATAAGTATTTTAAAGAATAAACATATTCAATATCCAAATAATTCGTAGTATTGGTCTTTAAATTACTGATTATCGAAATACCTCAAAAAATAATGGATGATAATATTAATTTCGTAAATAACTGTTAATTAAAAATCTAAATTTTTTTTTGCCGATTACTGCTTATACCTATTAAGGATGTTCGCTATCGAATTTGGCGAAAATCGATCGAATGCTTCGAATTTTATCAAATTTGTATATTTTTTTTTAAATAGCGTACTCCAACTTCGGCTATTTGCGAGGTATTGTACTGAAATTTTGTACACATTCAAAATAGTGAACAAGGTTGTTCGCTATTGAATTTGGCAAAAAGTAAATTTGAAAGAATTTGGCAAGAAGTAAATTTGAAAGAATTTGGCAAATTTGCACATTGTTTACTCATGTTTTTCGATAATTAACAAAGCTTCCTTTATGAGGAAACCAAATTTGATCGCCATACTTTGTGATAAAGGAAACTGTGAACTATGTACAAAGATGTGGAAGCAATGTGCAAATGTTCAATTTGCAGGCTTTTTATTAATATCGGAGACAAGAAAAAAAATGATTACGATGAATTTACCTGGCGTATTATAACTTTCTGTGAACTCTGCTGAATCATACTTTTTCCGGAAGTCGTGTACGTCGCTTGGGCATTCGTTGGTCTCACCTGAGTCGTCATTGTCGGTGCGGGTAAAATTTTCGTCGGCGATTTAGCGTTGCACGTCGGTATGAGCGTCAATTTTGGCGGTTGAGAGCTCGACGATTGAATCAGTTTATTGACTATGATGCCCTGTGAGAAAATACACAACAACAAAAATTCAAATTTTCAAATCGAGATTTCCGTTACAGAAAAATCTAAAAAAATCATTTTCGCGATTCTGATCGACGAACCTGCTGTTTCTGCTGATTCGCAGAGGGTAAAATGTGTTGAACCTTGGAAGGGATGAGTCCCATTTGTTGAGCCTGAGCGAAAGTGATGGTTTTCGTGGGATTCGTGGCGGACTGAGAACCGGAAGTGGTGCTCAAAAATTTTATCGTTTGCGGAAGTTGCGTCTCGTTCTGTGACGTCGCGATCAGCAGTTCTCCGCTCGATTGACCCTGATTTCCGCTCAGTATCATTTTCGTATAAACATTGCGACTCTGTTGACCTCCCTGAGCCGGACGTTTCATCGATTGGACCGTTTTGACGGTTTGCAAACTGCCGAGAGTTATGTTTCCGGTTTGACCGGTCGACATCAGAGGTTTGCCGGATTGAGTCGTTCTCAATTGCACGATATTTCCGTCCACCGATTTTGTTATCAAGCTCTGCGCGAGAGATTGCAATTGTCCGGCTGAGGCGGACGCCGGATGCGATATTTTGAGAATTTGACTCGCTCCTTGACCACCCGCCGGAGAAACTATCATTATCGATTGACTCTGAGCCGGCTGCGAAACGTTCGGTTTTACCTGAACGGCCGTTATCGGGACTCGCTGAAGCGTCGGTTTCGTCTGAAATATCACATTCTGATTAGTCTGCGCAGGCGTCGTGTATATTATTCTCTCAGGGCGCCGTTCCTCGGACGCTTCCGTCATCTCGACGTCGGATGCTCCGACTTCCGTCTCGACCTCGTTGACCTTTCGATCCTCCTCCGTCGACACGACCTCCTCCGAGTTCATGCATTCGAGCTCCGCTTGGATATTCTCCAGAGTCTCGAAGTCTCCGGAGGACGAATATTGCTCCTGCATTCTAGACAAACTCGTAGCGCCGATATCCAGCGCAGTTTTCGTCTCGATGGACTCTGCTATGACCTTGGGCCCGGTTCCTTTATTTCCAGACATGGCTCGGGTCTTATGTCCTGCGAAACATTAGAATAAAGGTAATTTGTTTCGAGATTCAACTCTGCGCAGCGCCAAATGCGCAGGAATTGATAAATGATTCATTGAGAGAGTCTAGAGCTATTGATCAAAGGAAAAAGTAAAGTTTTTTTATCCTGCGAAACATGAGAATAAAGTAAAGTTCATTTGTTTCGAGATTCACCGGTACGCAACGCCAAATTCGCAGAAACTGAGAAAAGATTCATTGAGAGAGTCTAGAGCTATTGACCAAAGGAAAAATTAAAGTTTTTTTATCCTGCGAAACATGAGAATAAAGTAAAGTTCATTTGTTTTGGAGATTCAACAGTGCGCAGCGCCAAATGCGCAGAAATGCTTGAGAGATGATTCGTCGAGAGAGTTTAGAGCTATCGACCAAAGGATAAGTTTTTTTGTAGTAACATATTTTATGCTATGAGAATCGATTCGCGAAAGGACGAAAGTAATAATAAGTGAGAGAAATTTAAAAATTCAAAAATTCAAATTCACCAGCCCCAAAAATTACGAACGAATGAATATGAATGAATGAATTATGAATGAAGAATGAAATTATGAATAATTCGGTGAACGTAAGATCTTTCGAAATTAGAACAAAATCATTCGAACGGCATACGGGAAAATTCGAAGCGCCTCAAATCGTCGTCGGTGTACATTAGCGCCATTTATCGCTCGAACGCGCCATTTTCCCAGAGCAAACATCGATTGATCTTTCGCGATCACTCCAAAAGTCGTATAATCGTGAAATTTTCACACGAGTTCAATTGAAACAAATAGATTACGAGGAATGCGCGAAATTGTTGATTTTCGCTTGAATTAACGTCGAAAATTGTTTAAAACAAAAGTTAACCTCAAAATCTTCAGTTCGTATGAAGTGCATACTGTGCAGAGTGGGGGCGTGCCTAGGAAATGTAATTTTTTACACGAAATTTTTCGCACTTTTAAGCACGACGATGTTTCACATTGTTTTTTCACTTTTGGACAATAATAAGAGGTATTAATTGGAGTTGATGCGACGTACCTGTGAGAAAATCTTGATATCTCGAATTTGTTCAAAATCACGCGCCCACCATTGCTGTCCCACAATGCATTGCGCCGCGGTGGTGTTATAAACAGACGTAAAGGAGCTCTTCTATCGATAATGCCCTACTTTGCCGAAAATTTCGCGTCTCTCGAGTCAACGGCGAAACAATCATGCAACGATTCTCGTGCAAAACGATTATTATTGAAGGAGCAACAAGTCTGCAATATCAATGACAAGAGTCATGTATTTTCGCGCACTTTGCATTTTTCGATTTCGCCATATTTCGGGCTAAAAACACGTCGCGCCTATTACCGCCCTCGCCAGCCAATCAAATGTCTCCGTCTCGAGCGTCAATTTTTCACAATTCAATTCCACGGACAAAACATATCGTATGCTTAATAAATTATTCCTGCGGATATATAAAAAGTTCATTAATAATGCGCATTTCACGTTGAATCGTTGGATATTATTATAAATTACCGCTGAGTATGATAAATTAGAAAAAATATTGTTGCTATGAAAAATCGATCGACGCGACATCTTTGACGATCGCAGCGCCGCGGATGGAGCATTCGTCAACTACTCGAAAAAAAAAAAACAAAAAAACAATGCGAAAAAAATTCCGGTGGAATAAAAAAGCAAAATGGTGGTGACAGCTGCATCTGTGCGTCAACAGCTCACGAATTTGGCACATTCAGGAGGTTCTCACAAGGATCAGGCTGAAAAGTAAGCTAGAACAAAGCTTCTAAACTTGCGATATCAGTCGAATATCCTCGTAAAATTCTTCAACGTCGTTTTCAGGTATCGCTCGATTTTAGACGCGGTCCTCTCGTCGTCCGGAGACGAGCTCATTGACACTCTGAAAATCTTCATCGAAGCCAGTAAATTTGAATTGTTTAACAAATTCATAAACTTAAGGGGAAGCTTGAACGTCTGCTCTGATCGTTTTCCATTTCATCAAGTCATCTTCGAGAAAAACTAGTTTAAAAAGTTTTGAGGTTATGTCGGTCGCTTTTGCGTCAAGACAAACTTCAATGTTTTCACAACTTCAATTTTGATATTTCATGAAGTCGTTTTTGAGAAGAATTGGAGCTTTATCTTTCTCAATCGTGAGATAAAACACAAGCTTCCTCTTAATACAAAATCGAATATTTCTATGAAAATGAATATCTTGCATGTCGCAGTTGTAAATGAGAACGTCAGCCTGGTTATATCGAGGCAAGTCCTCACCGATGTTAGCGGCCGACTCATACTTTTGCCAGATGAGATTTCAAAAGCTGTTTCTCACTATACATTGGACAAGGTTAGCTTTACTCAATTTCTTCTATTTTAGGATTTTGCAATATGCCTATTAATATTTATTTCAATCTAGAATTTTGAAAAAATCAATTTTTTTCGGACATTCTTAAAGTTTAGACCTTTAGGAATATAATTCACTTTATATCATTTACTTAAGGGGGGAAAAGGGTCTGAGGTACAAAAAAAAACATATTTTTGTGATTTTTTTATTACCTTACCTTATTATTAATATTTTTCAATTTTTTTTTATATTATTAAGCATTAAATTAACTTTGAGGGGTATTTTGATCTAGAATTTTGAAAAATAAATTTTTTGTTACATATTAAAGGTTTAATCTTTAAGAATAGGCAAAAAAAATTGATAATTGAGATAAGACTTTGCAAATTGTCTATTTGCAATCTGCAAATAGTCGACCGTTTTTCCTATGATTTCTCCCTCTACGAAATAACAGAAACTACAGAGCCATATATTTTCAGGTCCAACCACGAGTAATTTCCTTCGAGGAACAAGTAGCCAGTATCAGACAACACTTGTCCGCCATATACGAGAGAATTCAGGATTGGAAACAAGCCGCAAATGTTCTGGTCGGAATCCCTCTCGAAACAGGACAAAAGTGAGTCCCGCATCAATAATATTGCCGATAAACCAAAAAAATATTGACCGTATCTTCGTTTCAGACAATACACAGTCGACTACAAGCTCGAAACGTATTTAAAAATCGCGAGGCTCTATCTGGAGGACGATGATCCTGTACAGGCGGAAGCTTTCATCAACAGGGCCTCTCTCCTGCAGGTTTGCATTTGCAAAATCCGAAAAATGTTGAAAATACTTTTTTTTTCCTCAAACGATGCGATACTCCTTATTTCTCAATCAGGCAGAGTCAAAGAACGAACAACTACAGATATATTACAAAGTCTGCTATGCCAGAGTTTTGGACTACAGAAGAAAGTTCATCGAAGCTGCTCAGAGATACAACGAATTATCCTACAGATCGATTATTCACGAGGACGAGCGGATGACCGCCCTAAGAAATGCTCTGATTTGCACGATACTCGCTTCCGCTGGTAATTCTTTAATTTTCATGATCCATGTTTTTTATTTTTCCTTCCTCAAAGGAAGCTTTGTTCTCGTGAGAAATTTGTTTTTCGATATTCTTATGCCAATGTGTTCAAAATGTCCTAAAAGATCGAGAAATCATATTGAGAAAAAATGTCCGGATGGATGTGTGTCTGTGTGTGTGTATGGGGCATTCCATACCAAGTCGACCTGAGTGTGACCCTCGACCTCGCTGATTCCGTTGACGATTTTTTATATGATTCTTCCAACTCAAAATAACATTTAGGATTTTTTTCAGATTTTTAAAACCAAATTTGAGTACGTTATGATTTTTTGAACATTTTTTTTGAAAACCTCGAGGGCCGTATGTATCCTGAGTTTCGGATGTAAATAATTAATAATTCAAGAACACTTCCACATATCGAGCTGAAATTTGGCACACTTGTCTAGCATAAATAGCACTAATTCTAATGGGTGTTCAGATTTTATCGACATTTTTCATTGTTGCAACAATGGCGTAAACGCTCTGACTTCTGCAATTTTCAAGATATTGCACTTAAACTTTGTACAGAATTAGTACAGCTATTAAGGTTGTTTGGTATTGAATTTGACAAAAATCGATCGAAAAATTAAATTGTTATCAAATTTTGAGTTTTTCGAAAAATAGCACAAACGCTCTAACATGCACCATTTTCAAGATATCACAGTGAAACTTTGTAAGGAACTAGTATAGCTATCAAGGTTGTTCGCTATTGAATTTGGTGAAAATCCATCGAGGGATTAAAATTTTATGAAATTTTTTAATTTTTTGAAAAATAGCGTAAACGCTCTAACTTGCGCAATTTTCAAGATATTGCACTGAAACTTTGCCCAGAGTTAATATAGCTATCGAGGATGTTCGTTGTTTAATTTGGCAAAAATTAATTGAATGATTGAAATTTTATCACATTTTGGTTTTTTTTTATAGCGTACTCTAACTTCGGCTATTTGCGAGATATTGTACTGAAATTTTGTACACATTCAAAATAGTGATCAAGGTTGTTCGCTATTGAATTTGGCAATTTACACATTGATTACTCATGTTTTTCGATAGACAACAAAGCTTCCTTTATGAGGAAGCCAAATTTGATTCCCATACTTTGTGATAAAGGAAGCAATGTGATTAAGATGAGGAAGCAATGTGCAAATGTTCAATTTTCAGGGTTTTTCCTATTTTCTCTTGATTGCTGGTGTAAAAAGCTAGAAAATTCGCTATCAGCGAAGGAAAAAACTGATAAAACGAAATTTTGTCGAATTTGCAAGAATTTTTGGGGCATTAATTTTTTAAGATAAGGATGGATTTTTTATACAATGATAAATGATGAAAATTGTCGAAATTATCTTCAACAGGACAGCAGAGAAGTCGTATGTTAGCGACGTTATTCAAGGACGAGAGATGCCAGCAATTGCCGGCATACGCGATACTCGAGAAAATGTATCTCGATCGTATAATTCGACGCTCGGAGCTTCAAGAATTCGAGGCTCTGCTTCAACCTCATCAGAAAGCTTGCACGACCGATGGACTCGGCTCGACGATTCTCGATCGTGCCGTTATCGAGCACAATCTCCTGTCAGCCAGTAAACTCTACAATAACATAACGTTCGAGGAACTTGGCGCATTGTTGGAGATCCCGCCAGTAAATGCAGAAAAAATAGCGAGTCAGATGATAACGGAGAGTCGAATGAACGGTTACATCGATCAGATCGACTCGATCGTGCATTTCGAGAGTAAGTTTATCGCGTGAACAAAGAATCATCAAAATGAATCTCAATGATTCCCATTGCAATTCTCTTAAGGGGAGGCTAAATACAGACATTACTACTGAAGCCCTACATTACCGACTCAAAATCGCTGTCCAAACTTTTTCCAATACCGGTGAATGAATATCAGTTAAATTTATTAATGAATGATGAATTAATTGCAAAATGCAAATTCGAGACATAAATCAACGTTAATTGCCACTGACTTGTCGGACAGTTTGGATAGAAGTCCGATGAGAAAAATATTTCATAAGAATTCCATATAGGGCTGCCCACTTCCGAATTTCTGTGAACTTGATTTCGCCATTTTGTTTTTCGACGAAACACTAAATTTATCAATATTTATCTCGTGAGTTGGATTCCAAACTTACGTCGCGGTTTTTTTCATAAAATAATGTCGAAGACGTATCAATATTTGTAATGGAGTCATACTCTTGGTCAGGGTTGCAAATAATGTATTACTTTGTTTAATGCATTTACAATTTCAATAACCATTAGCTCTTATTGATTAATTGAAATAATTTCCGTTAACCAATGAATGTTAATGGTTAATGGAAATCATTTCCATTAGCCATTAAATTTAAATGGTTAATGGAAATTATTTCTATTAGACATTAAATTTTAATGGTTAATGGAAATCATTTCCATTAGCCATTTAATTTTTATGGTTAATGGAAATTATTTCCATTATACATTAAATTTTAATGGTTAATGAAAATAATTTCCATTAACCGTTAAATTTTAATGGTTAATGGAATCATTTCCGTTAGCCTTTAAAAAAGTAATGATTAATGCATTACTTTTTCATTCAAAATTTTGCAACTCTGCTCTTGATTTTAGCCGAAATGCAGTAAAAACATTATACTATAATATTTTCAATTACAGATTCCTGATGATAATCGGATCTGTAATTTTTTTTTTTCGAAAAACTTTTAGTGTTGCTCGATTTGTGCCACAATTCTGATGATACTGTCAAAATTTTATTGATTTCCATCCATTCGTGCCAAAGCAAGTTTGGATTCCAATTTCGAGGTTCCAATGTCGGTATTTAGCCTCCCCTTAAACGCTCGATTTTTTTTTGATCCGCAGCACGTGAAATATTGCCAACTTGGGACAAGCAGATACAATCTCTCTGTTACCAAGTCAATCAAATAATCGAGAAGATCGCCCAGACCGAACCCGAATGGATAGCGAAAGCGACGGAGGATCAGATGGTACATTAAATTTATATATATAAATGAATAAAACAGAAAAATTCGATTTTATCCCAAACTTAGACGCGTAAAAAAATTAAAATAAACGTGGCATCGATGATTCGTGTTTTTTTTTTCTTTGAATAAAAAAAATTTATTAAAACGATAAAGAATGTAACTAAATTAGCCCTGTTGAAGCTTAATTAGCTCTGTTGAAGAAACTCTGTTTTTTCTTTCTATGTAAATAAGCCACTACAAACACACTTAACGTAACAACCGTGCTATTTTCTTTATTACGTCCAATTTTTCATGAGCCCGTTTCCCGTTTCTCTCTTCTGCTCTCTCATACTCTCTCTTTCGTATTTCTCTTCGATATTCTCGCTACATGATCTTGACGATAGTTAATTTTTCTTTGCATTACGCGTGTCGAATCGCTAAAAAGAAAAAAAGCTTAATTCTTCTGTCTCGTGGCCGGCTCCGATTTGCTCTGAGAAAGCGAGAAAATTTACTTCCGGCCAATAGGAACGACGAACAGTAGAGATATCGAATTAAAAAAGAACTAATGTGATTAATAAATATCCTATTATTCGATAAGCTCTAATTTTCACGGTTCGAGGAGGGAAATTATCAACCTGCCAATACGCGCCTCGATGTTCCTCTTTTTTATTTTACGTCGTTGATTGATCATTATTACTATTTTTTTTTTTTTTAGATTTATTATTGATCGCGCTCGGTTCAGCCTTTTTTCTTCAAATCAATAAATGTGTTAACTGTCCTATGTACAGCTATGAAAAGCTCAATTGCAACTTACGCTCGACAATCGATGGAATTATTACAGAGACATGATTAATACAGTTTAGCTGTCTTTCAACTCGACGATCAACGTATCGCGGATCCTCGACGATTATTTTACTTCTCCGATACTCTCGTTTAGCGTCCGATGAAAATTCTTGCGCACTTTTGTGTCGTCTCGACAAATCAAATTCTTCTTTTCCTTTTTTTTTTTTTATTCTTCCATCTTTCGCTGCGATCTGTCGCGTGTGATAATGCGAGGCGCCCGTAGTCTTTTTTTCGCTTTACTTTACGGGTAGAACTCTACATATACGTTCCTTTTTTCGTGATTTTAATTTTTTTTTAATTTTTAAAACAGAGATTAATACTCGAACCACGCGTGGCACGCGCTTCGTCACAAAGTAACGAGGCCTCGTTTTCTTCCTTCTATCTTTTTTCTCTCTTCCCTTTTTTCCTGTTTCTCTCATTCCTTCTCCCCGACGATGCCGTACTTTTCCTTATACTTTGAGTGGGACAGAGCTTTTACTGTATATCGTTGAAATTCACCTTTTCGCTTCCTCGCTCACATCGTTTTTGTCGCTGTTGATTTTTTTTTCGATTCAAGGGCGCTTTAAGCCTCGAGATCCAGAGCAAAACCGATCTTGTGACCGCCAGATCCGAAGTTCTTGCCGTCGATGTTGGTCGAAAGACTGAGAGTCACTCCTGGAACGAGAATGGCCGATTAGTCGAATTTGCTCAGCAAAATTTGTTTCTAACGATGAGAAGAAAGTTCTTTCGGAACTGGCAAAAATCAGGTTCTTTGAAATTCCAAAAGTTAAATATAGTTGGGTCATTCCATGTCAAATCGACCAAGGGTTGGAATCGACCCCTTTCAATTTCGATGAAAGTTGGTCAGAAGTTTTCGGTTTTAATAAAACGAAGTTCTACCAAAGGAAAAAAATAAAACATTTTTTTTTCGAAAGTTATGCAAAATTCAAAATTTCACTATTTTTCAAATCTTTTAAGTTCACTTTTTAAATAGCTCGAAAACTATTATATTTGCGAAAAATCGTTCTAAATTCGTCTTAAAGAGTATACTTGAGGCTAGGAAAAAAAAATATATTCCGAAAAAAATGTTTGAAAAATGATGAATTTGGAGAATTTAGAATTTTCAAAAATCGTGGAAATCCAAGTTCAGTATTAAATTTTTCGTTCAATTTTTTTTTATATAATACTTTGTACTGATCTTAAAAGCTACTGAAATTGTCAGAAAAGTGTTTTTTCAAAAATTTGAATTTTTTAAAATCGTGCAAATCCGCGATCAACATTTAATTTTTTGTTAATTTTTTTTATATAATACCTTGTACTGATCTTAAAAGATCCTGAAATGTTTAGGAGAGTGTTTTTTTGTTTAAAAAATATAAATTTTTGAATTTTGGTAAAAAAATTTGTTTCTGTTTTTACCAAAATACTGTTACTTGTACTTTTTTTTACTGCTAAAAATTATAAAAGTACATGATTGCTCAACTTTACTTAACTGAGAGATAAACAAATTTTTTTTACCAACATTCAAAAATTTATATTTTTGAACAAAAAAACACCATCCTGAAAATTTCAGGATCTTTCAAGGTCAGAATTATTAAAAAAAATTTAACCAAAAATTCAATGTTGATCGTGGATTTACACGATTTTTTTAAATTCAAAAATTCATATTTTTGAAAAAACAAAAAACACCTTTCTGAAAATTTAAGGATTTTTTAAGATCAGTACAAGGTATTATACGAAAAAAATTGAACCACAAATTTAATACTGAAATTGGATTTTCACGATTTTTGAAAATTACAAATTCTCCAAATTAATCATTTTTCAATTTTTTTTTTCGTAGCCCCAAGTATACTCTTCAAGACGAACCCAGAACGATTTTGTCGTATCTATAATAGTTTTCGAGATATTTAAAAAATAAACTCGAAAGATTTAAAAAATTGTGCATTTTTGAATGTTGCATAACTGTCGAAACAAAATTTTTTAATTTTTTTCCTTTGGTAGAACTTCGTTTGATTAAAAACGAAAATTTCCGACCAAATTTCAGCGAAATTGAAAGGGGTCGATTCCAACTCTTGGTCGATTGGACATGGAATGACCGAGTTCCATCATAAAAATAATAATTAATAATAGTACATTGTAGACTGTGAATTTCTCAAAAAGCTTCAAAGTTCATGCGGGACAAGACAGAGACGCTTTCACGTTCCTCAATTTAGAACGTCACGTGACAACGTTTATAAATAGAGTTCCTTTTTGTCCGTTTTGTCGTCTACGAGTCTGCGGGGTTCACGATGCCAGTTTTTAACGGACAAGGGCGCTGATTTATGCGCACCACGAACATTAATGCATATATTCGTGCATCTGGCAACGTCGCAAAACTTCGAGAATCCAGAGTAAGTGAAAAAAAAAATCGCAGCGAAGAATCAGTTATATCGACTAACCGTCGCGGAGCTTTTGCTGATAGCCCAAACCAATTTGGAGCTGAGAGTTGACCTTGGCCCTCAGAGATGCGTCGCCATCAAGATCGTACTTTGAGCCGAGAGCAAACTGCGTAACGTTGCTGCTGGAATTCCACGCGAGATTTATGGCGCCCTCGAGTCCGGGCTTCACTTTGTGATAGATTGAGCCACTGAATTCGCGTCCATTGTCCCTGTGAAATTCAAAAAAACGGGATATTTATCATAGATTATAATAAAAAAATTGGTGCGTGCTGATGACCACACGGTAGAAGTGAAACTTCTGTCAGGACACTCTTTTCTCGACAAAATATTATTCTTGGATCATCTATTCTTGTCGGCAAGGAAAGCCAGAATCATCGAATCAAACTTAGAACTGGCGAGCGTCAAATTACAAATGTAATTTGTAATTCAAAGTTTTCTAATAACAAATTACAAATGTAATTAGTAATTGAAAATTTTCTAATAACAAATTACAAATTTAATTAGTAATTGAAAAAATTTTAATTATAAATTACAAATGTAATTAGTAATTGAAAATGTCCTAATTACAAAAGACAAATGTAATTGGTAATTCAAAATTTCTTAATTACAAATTACAAATGTAATTAGTAATTAGGGTCAAATTTCACTCCAATTACATGTAATTAGGATCAAATTTTCGACTAATTACATTTTTTAATGTAATGCGTATCAAATTTGCGACTAATTACATGTAATTAGTGCGAAATTGGAACCTAAGAACGTTTGCAAATTGTAATTTGAATTTTTCTAATTACTAATAACATTTTTAATTTGTCATTAGGAAATTTTTAATTGAAAATTTTAATTGAAAATTAAATTTTCAATTACTAATTACATTTGTAATTAGAAGTTTTTCAATCACTGATTACATTTGTAATTAGAAATTTTTTAATTACTGATTACATTTGTAATTCGTAATTAGAAATTTTGCAATTACTAATTACATTTGTAATTAGAAAGTTTTCAATCAATGATTACATTTGTAATTCGTAATCAAGAATGTTTCAATTACTAATTACATTTGCAATTTGTAATTAGAATTTTTCGAATTACTAATCACATTTGTAATTTGTAATTGGAATGTGATTAATTACAAAAACGCCCAACTCTGATAAGCAGACGGCAAAGACACTATTTGTGAGAAAAACGTGACGCTCGGTAGTTCCATTTGCCCGTAACGCTCTCGCGCCGAATCGCGCTCATAGAAGTTTCACTTCAAAAACCGCGGAGATCCGACCGGAAATGCCTCTTTCCCCATCATTTCCTTAGATTTGATATACTTACACGGCAGTGTGAAGGGCAAAGTCGGAGGCAGTGAAACCAAGAGCCAAATTGTTCTTGGTGATTTTATTCCTCTGAGAGTCAAAACTGGCCTGATAACCGGCCAACCATCCTGAATCAGATCAATGTCCGTGAGTCTTTTTTTTTTTTTTTTTTTTTACTTTCCCAAGTTGGACGAAAATTTGGAAATTGTCGGGATTTTGAACAAGGAAATCTGGGAAATGGAGAAATCCAATGAGTTTTCTGGTAAAAGGAAATTGTGGGAAGGTTTTTTTTTCTAGAAACATGATTTTTTTTTACCCTGATAACCGACTACGGCGGTGGCGTTGACCAATGGACCGGCGTTCAAGCTCAGATCGAAATCCGCCGTCGCAGACACATTCTCGTGTTTGTACGTGGTCTTCAATTTTCCGGTCTTGCTCCTGATGGTGAAAAAAAAAGAAATGTAATGGGAATGAGCGAAATTCTGGAGGAGAAATTTGGCATTGAAAACTATTATAGATCATTTTCAAATAAAATAATTGGGAATTATAGAGATTACATTTGAAATTAAATTAATTATGAAATACATACAAATTTTTTAATTTTTATCTCACATTACTTGATACTTCTTTTTATAATTGCATCAAATGATTTTTGATTCATAAGTTTTCTTAGCTATGAATCCAATCAATTGCAATGAATTCTTTTAATTGATATTGAAATTCACGTCCATCATTCGTTCTCTAAATTCAGGAGTCCCTTTCTTCATTTACACCGAATGATTTTTGTAATTAATCAAGTAATGAATCAAAATGCAAAATTCTTTTCAATTTTTCATCATTCCAATTATTATTATTATTCTTACCCGGTCTGAGGTGCGAAAGTACAGCTGTAACCGATGCTTAATCCCTGAAGTAACTTATCGGCGATGGTAATGTCGGTGCCGAGGAGATTGTCAGTGTTCCATTTTTCTGCGAACGTCAAACCGTACTCCTTGATCTTGTATTTGGTCTCGAGAGTACCGACGACCATCCCAGTGTCCTGATTGGACACTCCGCCGCTGGAGAACTCAACGCCGGATTCGGTCTTGGTCTTGACATCCAGCTTCAGGAGGCCAAAATGGTAACCCTTGCCGAAGACATCACGGGCGTTCTTTCCCAAATCACCGTACGTCGGAGGAGCCATATTCTAAATATGATAAAACGATATAATTCCTTTTTACATGAAAAATGATTTCTCTTGCAGAAAATACAGGATTTGTTCCACAAAACACAACTTGACGATATTTTTATAAAAAAAAAGGGTGTGGTCCTTTGTAAAATTTCATCTACCGTATAAATCAAATTATTTATTCCAGAGTAATAAATGGGATTTAGATCATAGAAAGCGACTGGATTAATGGATTCATAGAAAATGCTGAAACTGATTTTTGTCGTAGCAAATGTAAGGATCCCAAAAACAAGACGGAGTAAATTGAAAAATATATTACATCGTTGAATTTAATCAATTCAAAAAAATCAACGTATTTTTTGGAGTTTTGGGATTTTGCACAAAAGTGGAAGCTACAGTTTTGCAGAATGCGGACGAAAAAATTGAAAAGGATGTCCATGAAGGAATCAATGTGGTCATTTGTGAATTTTCATTTACCGTATAAATCAAATTGTTGATTTCAGAGTGAGTAGTTGTAATAAATGGGATTTAAATTACACTGGTAAGCGACCGGATTAATGGATTTATAAAAAATGCTGAAACTGATTTTTGTTGTAGCGAATGTGAGGATCCTAAAATTGAAAAATTTATTACTTCATTTGCTTCAACTTTAAAAAATGAAGGTTTTTTTGGAGAATATCGTTTTGGCACTTCCTGCAAAAGTGGAAGCTACGGTTTCCACTTTTGAATGCGGACCAAAAATTTGAAAAGGACGTCTGCGAAGATAATGATTTTTCCAAGGCTGAAATTCTAATCTGTGCTCAATCATGGGATTGCCCTATTTGTCCCTGACAGACCTTGAGAAATTCGCGAAAGAGAGTGAAAATAAGAATCCAAATCGAAGATATTCGAAAAACGTAGAATTCATTGAAAAAAGGTATAGCGATTGATTAGTTCACGCCGTATAAGGCCGGATAGAAGCGGTATTGACCTGTCCCCGCGAAGGTATTACATAAGGCTTGAAACAACGAATCGTTCTCTCAATCACGAGTCAATGTTCGAGCGATGACAACGTGGCGAGGATGAAAGAAAAGCTCTCGCGCTTTGCCGAGGATATATTTCACGCGACGAAGGATTTCCTCAGCGAAAAGCGTGGAAAGGAGCGGAATCTCGCGACGGGGAGAAATCGCGAGGCGTGAAGAATCGTTCGTGCGAAGGTCGAGGCAGACGACATTGCGTTTGCGACGCGGGGGAGAAGAAAAAAAAGCTCAACCGGCGATATTTCAGTCGCGAGAACGGCGATCTAAAAAGCGTTCGGTCGTCCATTTTTTTGCCAAAACTTCTCGAATATGGATGGGAAAATTCTGTACTCACGTTTTATTCTCGCGTCTTTTTTTTGTCACGTAGAAATTTCGACTGCGCGAACACTTAGAAGGTCTTTGATGAGGAACACTGCGCGTTGGCGGATGCAGTGCCGGTACAAAGGGGCAAGGGGCAGGAGAGAGAGAGAGAGAGAGGAAACGCGAGCGTAGCTGCGCATGCGCAACTTTTCAACGATTATCATTCGGTAGAACGAATAATTGTATCTGACGTTATAAATAATCGTTCGATCAATTATTGGTGACGTAATAATGATGCGAAGCGGAGGCTCATCCCATATGACGAAGTTTTTGGGGGCAAAATGGACCACCCGAAAGTCGCGCCTCTGAATCGCGTCGTGATGCGACGACTTCCGGTAACCTCGAAGAAAACTCTGCGCCAAGAGAGGCGTGGATCTCGCCCACTTCCGGTATTCGGAACATTCTTATTGTTTCTCGTTTTTTCGAATGCTTTCTCGTGTGGATTTGCGTTAACTTTATTAATAATTGGAGATAATTGGAGCCGGCGAATCGAATATGCAATTAATGATACGAATTTAAATATATAAATTGGAATAAATATATAAAATAAAGGTATTTAATTTGCAAAATGAATATAAAATATGAAGCAATATAAAAATTGAAGTGATTTTCAATATTGACTTGCAGTCGATTAATTCATGATCTATATTGGAAATTACATGTATTTGAATACTTTAAAGTTTATTCTACGGAACGATTTATCAGAACTTTTGAAACTTTCTGTACGCTTCGGTGGCCAAAAATAAACCTTCCACCTCCACCTAAAAGCACGTCACATTAATATATATGCAGAAAATCTCAGTAAAGTCTCGATTTTACCAGAGTCTACGCGAGAAGTGCAACCGGTGATATTTTTAATGTGTTTACAAAAGGATATAAAATCATCGCGTTGAAAAATTTCTGTTTATTTTGCTGTGAAAAGTGCGAGCGCGAGGAGGACCAAAAGGCGAATTCTAAGATTTCAGCTTTTGGATCTATACATCATGGCGGAAGAGGAATTGGTGAGTGAGGCTTGATAGATTTTTCTTTAAAAATTATTATTTTATTATTAATTATTTAATATTGGAAAAATAATTTTATCGATTTTACAGCAGATTGAGCCGGCTTACAACATCCTGCAAAACGATAAAGTGGGCCGATATCTCGTCGCAAGTCGAGATCTCGAGGCCGGAGAAGAAATCCTCGTGACGACGCCTTTCGTCGTCGGTCCAAAGCCATCCTCTTATCCTCTTTGCTTGTCCTGTTACACACCCTGGCCACCGTCCCAGGATTCTCGTCCTTTGTGCTCCAAGTGCTTTTGGCCCGTTTGCAATGAAAAATGCGAAAATATGCCCCAACATCGGGACTACGAGTGTCAGGTATGTTTAATTTATAGAACAATAATTAACTAAATATAAGAAAATGGGGGCTATTTTGCCTCCAGTGTCTGGTTTGCGCCCTATATTCCTTATTTGGTTCAATTTATATTAAATTTATATTAATTTATTTATATTATTTTTTATTATATTTATTAATTTTATTAAATTTATATTTAATTAAAAATGGATTAAATTTTTGAACCTTTTTTTCTTTATTACATTGTTATTCCATTTTTGAAATTTGTTTTTTTATTAAATAATTTTTGGTGGTATCCATTTTTCTTCCACTGTTAATTTAGCCCCTTTATTTATATATGGGGCATACCATACCAAGTCGACCTGAGTGTGACCCTCGACCTCGCTGATTTCGTTTACAATTTTTTATATGGTTCTTCCAACTCAAAATAGCATTCAGAATTTTTTTTCAGATTTTTAAAACCAAATTTGAGTACGTTATGATTTTTTGAACATTTTTTTCGAAAACCTCGAGGGCCATAATTTAAAAATCTGAAAAAATTCTCAAAAATCCGGTGTCAAAAATGAAAATTTTTGACGTAAAATTTATGATGTCCAGAATTTCCCTTCGACCTCGATTTTAGGTTTATATGAAGAAAGCGTAAAAAAAAAATTGATCTACCGTGAAAAGTGGCTTGAATATTTGTATCGTTAATCAACAATTTCCAAAAATAGTTGGTTAATTTCTGCATCTATTTTTTTTACGTTTTCTTCATAAAAAGCTAAAATCGAGGTGGAAGCGAAAGCCTGGACATCATGAATTTTGGATAAAAAATTTTCATTTTTGACACCGGATTTTTGAGAATTTGTTCAGATTTTTAAATTACGGCACTCGAGGTTATCGAAAAAAATGTTCTCAAAATCATAACGTACTCAAATTTGGTTTTAAAAATCTGAAAAAAATTCTGTATGCTATTTTGAGTTGGAAGAATCATATAAAAAGTCGTAAACGAAATCAGCGAGGTCGAGGGTCACACTCCGGTCGACTTGGTATGGAATGTCCCTTATATATTTAATTAAAATTATATTAAATTTTTGAAGAAATCTTCCGAATCGAAACTTTTACATTTTGTTCTCAAAATTTCTTAAAATTCGATGCAAGCTTCACTATGAGAATCCTCTTTTCTTTCTTACATTGTTATTCAATTATTTTTAATTTTTGATTTTTTTCAATAGTTTTTGGTGACATCCATTTTGCCTCCAGTGTTGTTTTCGCCCCTCCATCATTATCATCCATATTTAATTCAATTTAATTTATATTAAATTAAAATTGTATTCAATTTTTGAAGAAATCGTTTGAATCGAAACTTTTACATTTGTTCCTCAAGATTTATAGGAATTCATTGTTATTCAATTCAATGAAATTAATTGTTATTCAATTTTTATTTGAATTTTGTTTTTTTCTTGCAAAAGTTTTTGGTGTGTCTATTTCGCTTCTAGTGCTGTTTTGCCTTTCCATCCCTTATTTAAATGAATTCAATTTATATTCAATTAAAACTGTTTTGAATTTTCGAAGAAATTCAATTTTTGAATATTTCACCCTCAAAAAGAGACAAAATTAGCTGGATATCTTGAAAACTGTCTCTCAACTCTCAACAGATCCTTTGGCAATGATTCGGCATTGAAAAAACCCACCCTAAAATCTAAAAAAAAACGTTATTAAAAAAAAATAATAATAATAATAAAATAAAATAAAAAATGTAAAAAATAGTAAAAAAATGGTAAAAAATGAAAATTAAATAAAATTCAAACTTGCCAACCCATTTCCAAATATGAGGACTCCATTATGAGGCAAAAATCAAAATAAAATTCAATCCTCATGGCAAAGCTTCCTCAGAGCTTGGAAAAAAAAAATTGAAACCGGAAGTGAGATTCTTCTTCTTCAGGTCTTTGCGTCGGTTGGTGAAAAATTCAACATTGAGGCGGCTCTCGGTGACGAATGTTCATCGAATGGAGTGGCTCAGCTGGAATGTGTTACACCTTTGAGATTTCTTCTTGAGACTGAAAAATCGCCAAAAAGATGGAACGACGAAGTGAAGACTCTGGAGTCTCACGAGAAAGCTCGAAATGGCGGCAAACAATGGGAAACCGACAATATAAATGTCGTCCAATATTTGCGAAATCGGCTGAAATTGTCGCGATTCAGCGAGGAATTCATTCAAATTGCATGCGGAATATTGGCGATAAATAGTCACGAAATAAGGGGCGATTTTGGGGCTTGTTTATCTCGTGGATTGTATCCAAAAGCCGCCCTTCTAAATCACAATTGTGTGGCAAACACGATTCACACAATGACGAACGATGGATCGAGGATTTATCTGCGAACCAGAATAAGGGTTGCAAAGGGTGCAGAATTGTTCGCCAATTATACAGCTTCTCTTCTGCCGACCATCGTCAGAAGGGAGCAACTTCTTCTGGGCAAATATTTCTCCTGTGCTTGCACAAGATGCTCCGATCCAACAGAAATGGGGACCCATTTGTCATCCTTAAAGTGCAGCAAATGCGACAATGGCATCATTGTTGCCCTCGATTCACTCGGTAATTATAACCTCATCCCCAAAATTCATATTTTTATTTTTATTTTTTTTTTTTAATTTTATTTCGTCAGTGGAGATTGTCTTTCATTTTTTGGAATTTTTTTTTCACCGCTGATGTTTGCTCTTGAGTTAGTTTAATCTTTTGTTCTGCAGCCCTGAATATAAGGGTAGTTATTAGAAATATATTTTGTCAATTTAATTTCATTTGGTGGACATTTTTTTTTCACCCATTTAAAAATTTTTTTTTACTACACATCTTTGCTCTTGAGTTATTTTAATTTTTAATTGTGCACCCCTAAATATAAGGGTGGTTATTGGAAATATATTTTGTCAGTTTTATTTCATTCTTGTAGTGGAGATTTTTTTCACGAATTTTTTTGATTTTTTTTTACTACAGATCTTTGCTCTTGAGTTATTTTCATTTTTGGTTCTGCAGCCCTGAATATAAGGGTGGTTATTGGAAATATATATTTTGTCAGTTTAATTTTATTCTTTTAGTAGAGATTTTTTTCACGAATTTTTTTGATTTTTTTTAACTACAGATTTTTGCTCTTGAGTTATTTTCATTTTTTGTTCTGCAGCCCTGAATATAAGGGTAGTTATTAGAAATATACTTGGTCAGTTTAATTTCGTTCTTTTAGTGGAGATTTTTTTTCACTCATTTTTTAATTTTTTTACTACAGATCTTTGCTCTTGAGTTATTTTGATTTTTAGTTCTGCACCCCTAAATATAAGGGTAGTTATTAGATATATATTTTGTCAGTTGAATATCATTCTTTTAGTGGAGATTATTTTTTCATTCATTTTTTTGATTTTTTATACTACACATCTTTGCTCTTGAGTTAATTTTATTCTTGGTTTTTAAAGCGAAACAAGTTCTCTGAGTCTTGTCCAAAATTTGACTCTTTTAATTATTTACAATAATTAAAATTCGATTGTAAATATTTTTAGGAAAAGACAATGATAAAAAGATAAATTTAAACTTTCTTCTTTCATTTTTTTTTTATAGATATAAAATTCTAGATAAAAGATTCTAGATCAAAAAATTCTTTCTAAAGATCTAGAATTTCATTCTTCTATTTTTAGCTGAGCCTTATCATCCAAAATCTGACTTTTTTAATTGTTTACAATAATTAAAATTCGATTATAAATATCCTTAAGGATCTAGAATTTAATTCTTTTATTTTTAGCTGTATTTTGACGATTAAAAAATCGGTCTTTTTTCTCAAAAAATCAATAAATCGACTACCTGCAGATTCCGATAGCTCGTGGAAGTGCACACACTGCGAATTCACGACGAGCGCTCAGGCCGTGAAGAAAGTATTCGCGATAATACAGTCCGAGGTCGATGCTGCCGAGGCGATAAGCGGTTCTGAGGGCGCCGATGCAATACAGATTCGAGAAACGATCATTAAGAAGTATCACTCGGTGTTACATCCACGTCACGGTTTTTTAATAACCCTGAAGTAAGTTTTTGCTCACTAAACTGAAGATTTATTCTGTATATGATCTATAGATCCAATGATCTATAGATCGAATGATCTATAGATCCAATGAACTATAGAGCCAATGATCTTTAGAACCAATGATCTATATATATATATATCCAATGATCTATATATCCAATGATCTATAGATCCAAGGACCTATAGATCCAATGATGTATAGAGCCAATGATCTATAGAACCAATGATCTATAGATCCAATTATTTATAGATACAATGATTTGTAGATAAAATGATCTATAGCGCCAATGATCTATAGATCCAATGATCTATAGACCCAATGATCTATAGATCTAATTTTTTTGGCAACAATCTTTTGTAAAAATTGTATTGAGGGATGTTTGTTTTTTTTCTTCAGATATTCACTTTGTCAGCTTTACGGAAGGGTTGAGGAATATCTTCTCGATGATTTGCCGGATGTTGTGCTCGAGCATAAAGTCGATATTTGTCGATCTTTGATGCAAGTACTTGACGTTATTGAGCCCGGATATTCGAGAATGCGAGGTGACTAAAATTTCGATTACCATTCTCATGTTTCCATCTTCATTCTCATCAATTTTCATCGATCATATTATGATCATTTGATACAAAAAAAATTGTTCAATTCCAGACTTGATTTCCAGAATTGAACGTAGAATAATTGAAGATCCATCTTGCTTCAAATATGATTGTTTTTATTTAAAAAAAAAACTTGATTTAAAAAAAATTGCAATTTTAATAATTATAATTAAATATCATTATAAGTAAATAATATTGAATAATTTAATTTAATTGAATTTATTAAAATTAATTTTTATTGTTTATTCTTGTTTTTTTTTTTTTTTTCTAGGAATGATTTTGTACGAATTGCATGCTCCGTTATTGTTTCTGGCAAAGTCACAATGGAACTCTGGGGCGATCGATGATGCTGGATTAAAATCGAAAATGATCGAAGCGAGCAATATACTGAAGGAATCGATGAATATACTGAGCTTCGAATTGCCAGAGACAATGGAAGGGCAATTGGCGTCGGAGGCGAGAATTTCCCTCGCCGAATTGAACGACTCGATCAATGCTCTCTAAAAATGTTCACGTTGTTTAATTAGCAATCAATGAAACAACATTGATTATATTTTGAAATTATTTTATACATTGTATTTCGATTTTCAATTCGAAATAAATGTAATTTACTACACATTTTTTTTTGCAACTGAAAGCAACGTTTTTTTCAATTCAACTCAAGTCTTAGCTCACAATGAATTCCACTTACTACACAGATTTTTTTTCGTTACTGAATGCAACGTTGTTTCAATTCAATTCAATTTTTAGCTCAAAATAAATTCCATTCTTTTTTCGTTGACAAATGCAACGTTGTTTCAATTCAATTCAATTTTTAGCTCAGAATAAATGTCATTTACTACACAGATTTTTGTTCGTGACCAAATGCAACATTATTTCACTTCAATTCAATTTTTAGTTCGAAATAAATGTTATTTGCTGCACGGATTTTTTCTTTGATACTGAAGGCAACGTTCTTTTAATTCAATTCAATTTTCAGCTCAAAATAAATTCCATTTACTACACTGATTTTTTTTTCGTTGACAAATGCAACGTTGTTTCAATTCAATTCATTTTTTAGCTCAAAATAAATTCCATTTACTACACAGATTTTTTTTCGTGACCAAATGCCACGTTGTTTCAATTGAATTCAATTCTTAGCTCAGATTAAATGTCATTTACTACACAGATTTTTTTTTCGTGACCGAATGCAATTTTCAATCCAATTCAATTTTTAGCTCAAAATAAATTCCATTTACGACACAGATTTTTTTTTCGTGACCGAATGCAACGTTGTTTCAATTCAATTCAATTTTTAGGTCAGAATAAATTCCATTTACTACACAGATTTTTTTTTCGTGACCAAATGCAACGTTGTTTCAATTCAATTCATTTTTTAGCTCAAAATAAATTCCATTTACTACACAGATATTTTTTTCGTGACCAAATGCAACGTTGTTTCAATTCAATTCAATTTTTAGCTCAGAATAAATTCCATTTACTACACAGATTTTTTTTCGTGACCAAATGCAACGTCGTTTCAATTAAATTCAATTCTTAGCTCAAAATAAATTCCATTTACTACACAGATTTTTTTTCGTCACCAAATGCAACGTTGTTTCAATTCAATTCAATTTTTAGCTCAAAATAAATTCCATTTACTACGCAGATTTTTTTTTAGCTTAAATAATTTTTAGCTTAAAATAAATGTTATTTTGTACCCAGATTTTTGTTCGTTACCAAATGCAACATTATTTCAATTCAATTCAATTTTTAGCTCAAAATAAATGTGATTTACTGCACGAATTTTTTTTCTATACCGAATGAAATGTTTTAATTGAATTCAATTTTTAGCTGAGAATAAATGTTACCGAATGGAACGTTGTTTCAATTGAAATCAATTTTTAGCTCAGAATAAATGTGATTTACTGCGCGCATTTTTTTTTCGCTACCAGATGCAACTTTGTTTCAATTGACTCTTCTTAGGAACGCCGTAGAATTGGTTCGACCAATGTTCTAAATTTAATGTCCCTAAGAGAACTTTAGGTGGCGAAAGTTGTGCCAGCAGCCAAGATTCGAAGCTTTCGGTAGTCATTTTACTCTTCCTCTCTCTCTCTTTTAATTTTTTATTTATTTTCCCCGGTGCATCTAATTATAAAACGACTTAGTCGGTCGGGTCAATTCATCGTGGATTAAGTCCAAAGTCGTCGAGGGAAGCAGCACCTTCCCAATAATTGATTGCCTCGAAAAAATTGATCGATCAGTCGAAAAAAGGCCCAAAAAAATTTTGCGAAATTCGGCGTTGAATGGAAAAATGGAAAACCAGGAGAAAACCCCGGAAAGATATAAACTTGCACATTCGGAAATTCTCGGCAGGTGCGCCAAATTATTCTGTGATTCAGAGTGTCAAATTTATTGGAATTTTTTTCAATTATTTTTTTTGTGTTTAAATTCAAAGGTATTTCGTTGCCGCTAAAGATTTGGCACCCGGCGAAGTGATACTTCGTGAATCCGTTTATGCGGTTGGACCCGGTGCTTTTAACAAAAATTACATGTGCTTTGCTTGCATGAGATTGCTGCAGGATGTTAATTTCTCAAAGAGCCATTATTCTTGCTCGATTTGCAATGTGGCGATTTTTTGCGGCAAAGCTTGTCAGGTAATCGGATTTTGTTGGATCATTGTTCGATTAATTTGATTTTTAATTAAATTAAAAACGATTAATTGATTAATTTCAGTAACTCAATTATAATTATATATTTTAATTTTATTATTATTAATTAATTCATAAATAATGAAATAATAATGAGGCATTCCACGCCATTTTGATCAAAATCTTGCCTCGATGATTCCCATTTTCCTCTACATTTTTTATATAAAAAAGAAAAAAATTGAAATATATTATCCCAAATTTTTTTAGAATTTTTTGGTACCCTTTTTTTGGATTTTATTTTATTTTATTAAAGGACCACTTTGTAGAATCTGAAAAAATTTAGAATAATCTAATAAAGTATAACAACATTTTTGGGCTTTGTTCCAAAATCAAGTTTTTAATTTTTTGTTTATCAATTTTTTGAATTTTACTCATAGAGTATTAAAATCTCAATTTTGGAACGAAGCCCAGAAATTTTGTTATATATTATTAGATTATTCTGATTTTTTTCAGATTTTACAAAGTGGTCCTTTTTTTCAAAAAATTAAATAAAATCCAAAAAACGCGTGACCAAAAAATTCTGTAAAAATTTGGGAACATGTATTTCAATGCGTATTTTTATATAAAAAATTTAGAGAAAAATGGGAATCATCAAGGCAAGATTTTGATCGAAATGGCGTGGACTGCCTCTAATATAATTAATTAATATTTATATAATAAAATTAATTAATTGATTAATTAATTAATTATCGATACACCGATTTGCTGTTTATTGCAATTCTGACTAATTATAATTTCCCTAATTTTTTATCCATCATAAAAAATCGACTGATTCTATTGATACGCATGATAATGTTGATTCCAATCAATTTTCGCAGGATCGGAAAACTCATCATACGAAATACGAGTGCGATGCTTTTCGCGACAACGAAGATCTGTCGAATATCGATAGGCTTCCTTTGATAATGCAAATTTTATTACCACTGAGAGTGTGGCTTTTGCGAAAGAGTGATGCTTCGTCGTGGGAAAGAGTTTTAACGATGGAGGCGCACATTGAGCAGAGACGCGACACTTCGATCTGGAAAAATCGTGAAAAAAATATTATTCAGGCAAGAAATAAGAAAAGAATCGACCCAAACGAAAATTCCTCTCTGATAAAGGTTCACATTAAATTGTGAATTTTAATAATTCAATTTTCAATTTAATTTCAATTTATTTTATTTTTATTTTTATCTTTATATATGGGGCATTCCATACCAAGTCGACCTGAGTGTGACCCTCGACCTCGCTGATTTCGTTTACGATTTTTCATATGATTCTTCCAACTCAAAATAGCATTCCGAATTTTTTTCAGATTTTTAAAACCAAATTTGAGTCCGTTATGATTTTTTAAACATTTTTTCGAAAACCTCGAGGGCCGTAATTTAAAAATCTGAAAAAATTCTCAAAAATCCGGTGTCAAAAATGAAAATTTTTGACCCAAAATTCATGATATCCAGGCTTTCGCTTCCACCTCGATTTTAGGTTTTTACGAGGAAAACGTAAAAAAAATAGATGCAGAAAATAACCAACTATTTTTGGAAATTGTTGGTTAACGATAAAAATAAGCCACTTTTCACGGTGGATCAATTTCTGCATCTATTTTTTTTTTACGTTTTCTTCATAAAAACCTAAAATCGAGGTGGAAGGGAAATCCTGGACATAATGAATTTAGGGTAAAAAATTTTCATTTTTGACACCGGATTTTGGAGAATTTTTACAGATTTTTAAATTACGGTTCTCGAGGTTTTCGAAAAAAATGTTTAAAAAATCATAACGTACTCAAATTTGGTTTTAGAAATCTGAAAAAAATTCCGAATGCTATTTTGAGTTGGAAGAATCATATGAAAAATCGTAAACGGAATCAGCGAGGTCGAGGGTCACACTCAGGTCGACTTGGTATGGAATACCCAAATATATATTTTTTTTAAATTGAATTAAATTTTATAATATTGACATGATTTTTTTTCCCAAGGTTTTGAGGGATTTTCGATTGGTACCGGACGAGCCAAAAAACGAGCCCGAGCTACTTCAACGTTTGTGCAGTATTTTAGACGTCAATTCATTCGAGCTCAGACCACCGAGCGGTCTCGAGGAATCACCGCTTCGTGGATTGTATCCTGATACAGCGATAATGGCCCACGAATGCGTGCGAAATACTCACATCACTGTGGATGATAAATTTGAGATCACTGTTTATGCATCACTTCCGATCAAGTCGAACGAAAAGATCCTGGTCAATTACACGTCGCCTCTATTAGTGAGTGGGAAAAATAAATTTTGAAAAATGTCTTCAACGAAAAAAAAATCGTTAAAAAATGATGCGCTTTGAGGACCGTCTAGAATTTTCATAATTTAACATTTTATTTTTGGGATTTAGTCACCCTCATTAAACATTCAAAGAAGCCGTTTTTTAACGGTTTCTTGGAAATAGTGTTGAAGGATAGAAACTTTATCGATTAGCGATCGATTTTAATCGATTATTCATCATTTAGATCGGTTGTTGATTATTTTAATCGATTATCCATCATTTAGATCGGTTGTTGATTATGGTAATCGATTATCCATCATTTCGATCGATTATAGATTATTTTAATCGATTATCAATTATTTCGATTGATTGTCGATTTTTTTGATACACTTTTGATTATTTTAATCGATAATTTGAATTGATTGTAGATTATTTTAATCAATCATCGATTCTTTTTATCGATTCTTGATTATTTTAACGGATCATTACGATCGATGACCGATTATTTTGAGCAATCATTGATTATTTTAATGGATTGTTGATTATTTCGATCCATAATTGATTATTTCGATAGATTGTCGATTATTTTAATCGGTTATCGATTACTTTGATCGATCACTGATTATTGTGATCAATTATCGATTATTTTGGTCGATTGTCGATTATTATTTGGATCGAATGTTGATTACCGATTATTTTGAGCAATCATTGATTATTTTTATGGATTTTTGATTATTTCGATCCATGGTCGATTATTTTAATTGATAATCCATCATTTCGATCGATTACCGATTATAATTATGGATCATTGATTATTTCGATTGATTATCGATCATTTTGATCGAACACAGATTATTTTGATTAATTATCGATGATTTGGATCGAATGTTGATTACTTTAATGGATTATCGATCATTTCGATCGATTACCGATTATTTCGATCAATTATTGTTTATTTGGATCAAATATTGATTATTTTGATCGATCGTCGATTATTTCGTTCGGCACTACTATCAAAGGCCTTAAATTGCATGATTACCTCAAAAAACGTCTTGATATTGAAAATTTTTTGTGTATCAAAAGGGATCGGATGAGAGGAGAGAACATCTGAGAACTGGCAAATACTTTGAGTGCGTTTGCTCGAGATGTTCCGATCCTCGAGAGTTAGGCTCGAATTTGAGCACTCTCGTTTGTCCACGATGCAGAAAGGGCTTCGTCACGAATAAAAATCCCTTGAAAATCGACGCTTACAACGACAACGATAGTTGGCAGTGTGATAAATGCAAAAATCATTTGTCCGGAAAACTCGTCAAGACGAGTCTCGTTTTAACGAAAGCTTTGATAAGTGAGACAGAAATTAATATAAAGGTGAACAAAAAATTAAACAAAAAAAAAAGTAATGCCAATCTTTGCAAGGATAAAGATCCTTTTTGAGAAAAATCCTTTTTTTTTACTTTTCAGAGCATGGAAGAATTATTGAAGAAATTATTGTGCTCCTATCATCCTAATCACTATTTTGTCTTATCGCTCAAGCAAAAGCTTTTGGAGCTTTATAAAAAAGAATGTGCATGCTTGAATCCGGCGACAATGTTGATGGCTCGTATGGTTGAAATTTGTCGAGATATAATCGGTGTTCTTGAGATCGTTGAACCGGGAATATCGAGATCGAAAGGTGGGCCATTTCGGACGATAATTAGATTTCCATGCGATTTTTTTTTGTTTCTTAAATATTGTTTTATACTTTGATTATTTTATTGCAGGAGTATTATTGTGGGATATGCATTTACCTTTGGTTTTACTGGCTGATCGAGAATACGCGTCGAGAAAAATCAGCGCCGGAAGTCTCGTCGAGCGCCTCGAAGAAGCCGGAAGTCATCTGAAGAGGTCGCTCACGATGTTGCTCCTCGAGCCTCCGGACACACCCGAAGGCTTTTTGGCAAGACAGGCCCTTCAGGATTACAAATCATTGAGAGAAACACTGAAGCAGGCCAAGCTTCTCGAATCTTCTGCGAAAAATCGCGAGAAACCCAGAGTTAAAAATGTGAAGAAGTGAACTTTTTTAATGAACGAAGAAACGGGAAAATTCTTATTTACAAAAAAATCGATGCCTCAAATATCTCGCAAATTCGATAAATTATTGTCGATTCATTCGTCGGAATTTATATTCGCCCTTGAATTCTTTCTATCACTAAAATTGGAATATCTTCAAATTTTGACTATTCTTGACCATTTCAAATGGACAAATTTTTTTTTCTTCTTTTAATGGATGTAGATAGCCTAATCTATGGGAAATTGCACGGGGAATTCGAAAAACTTACTGACTTGATGAAAAATTTGAGTGTCGCCGGTGAAAAGCTCAAAAAACCCTCCAAAAAAGGGTTTTTTCGATTTATCCCAAAAACTATTGGCTTGGGAAAAATTTAATTAGCATATTTGGAATCAGCGGACGATTTTGCATCGACCAAGGCTTTTGAGAATATTGCACGCACAAAAATAGAGATTTGGCAGACGGAAATGTTTTTTTCGAGAGTCCAAGAAGACTCTGAAATTGATATTTTCAGGAATTACAAGTTGTGGTTCACTCTAATCAAATTTTGAATTTTTCTAGTCTTTAGAGGGTTTGATGACCTAGAGAATGCCGCAAAGTTCATTCCGATATCTCAATTTTTGGCGGAGTTAGAGAAATTTTAAAATCGCTAAAAATCGAAAAGGGCTGAAATGTCAAGTTTTTAGGCAAAATTTTGGGATATTCGCATGCAGTATTGAAATTAATTATTTAAGAAGGCTGTTTCGAGTCCTCTGAGTTTACTGCAGCCTCCTCGCAGAGCAGGATTCTTCTGGAAAGTCACTCCAGACAGCGACCACAGCGTGAATATCAGTGATCAAGTTACAAAGTTGGGTCTCTCGTTCCTGATCGTATATTTTAATCTCTTCGTGCATGGGTTCTTCATACTCTGAGATATTGGATTTTATCAATCAGGCACTTTTTTCCAGACCCAAAGCCTTTCGAAAATGGGGGGAAACAACCAAAACCAAAGGACACTTTCCAAGGATCGTCCCTCAAAAATATGTTTTTTTGGACTGATTTCTCCTTTTCAATGGCTTTCTTAAATTTAACCATGGATTTTGCACAACTGACGATGCTTAAGGGACAGAAATAAAGTACAAGATCGTCAGTTGCTCACTGACTTTCGAGGGCTTCGTGCGTGCGATCGTGTTTCCTTCGGCTCGGACACGCCGCATGAGTAATCACAAGGGTCATAATTTTCAAAATATTAATTTGAATTCTTGTTACAACAAATAATGTCAACGACGGAAAGAACCTCACTGACCAGACCCACAGATCCACCGACTTACGTCGAATTTGCTGGACTTCTGGTAACTCGAAGGACCAAAATCCGTCAATTTCAATGCTGCATCTGCGCTTTTTTCCTGTAAGTGACTTACACCATTTTTTAACTAATCCAGATTTTAAGGGAATTAAAAAAAAATGGTAAGCCTTGAAATTGGAGGACAATTCCTAATTTTTTAATTTTGAAATTTGGAAGAGGATCCTGAATATTTTACAGGATGTTCAGTCTTTTTATGCTTTTGTAATTTTTCACCAAGATTTTACAAATTATTTTGACGATAAAAATTGCCAGAAAAATCGGATTTTCGTTTTTTGAAAATTATTAATATTTGTTGTATGGAAATATGCTTGAATTTCAGTGTTGCATTTACAACCAGCTCTTTGCAAATTAAGTTACTATGGATTCCCTTAAAAATCGATTTACTGCCCGTTACAATTCTGCGTTACACTTCTATGGTGAAAACAGCGGAAGTAATTCCACTGTTTTTACGATAGAAGTGTAACGCAGAATTAATTTTGAAAAAATCCAAAAATTGATTTTTTTTGTCAACGACCCTCCAAATTTAAAATTTTGAAAATTTACCTTTACAGGTGATAGAAAATGTTAAACAATTATGTAAGAGGCCTTTTTTTAAATTTTCAGGGTTGTCTTGGTGCCAAAAAAATCAACTTTTAGATTTTTTCAAAATTAAGTCATCAAACAATTCAGTAAAATTTTGGGAAATTTTTTATGGTCCAAGATAATCGAGCTGATATATTAAAAACATCAAGAATAGTTGCTGTTATTATTATTATTATTATTATTATTATTATTATTATTATTCATTGAAATCCAAATCGAGGTTTTTGCTTTCAACTAATTTTTACTCTAAGCCTAGTTTTTCAATTAGGCTTTTAGTAGAGATAACGATTGATTTACTTTTGACTAAAACTTTGTTATTAATTAATTTATTCGAATGATTTGAATTTGTGAATAAAAATTTTGATGGATTCAAAAATGAAAGAACTTGATGACAAATTTGGATTGATTAATGTTTCTTAATATTTATATGTTAGATTAATTATTCGTGATGCATTGCAAAATTTATTATGAAATAAAAGTAACGTCAGAATTTGATAACAAATTTTGATTGATTCATGTTTCTTAATATTTATATTTTGGATTGATTATTTGTGATGGATTGCAAAATATATTATAATCAAAAATCGATATGACATTTCAGAAAAAAAAATGAAGATAGATCGATGAAAATATAACGAAGTGTAGTAAAATGTTCATTAAACCGGTATATCAAGGCTAACCATTGTAGAATATTTTATTGGCTCTGTGTGAAATCCCACACACAGACTTCCCATGGCTGTGCAAGAGTTTCTATCGCCATTTCACATATGCATGAAGCATTCTACGCTGATTTTAGTAGTCTCCCTTTTCAGAATTCTTTAAATTAAAGACATCCAAAGATCACGTTAAAAAATATCGCAAAATCATGAATTCCACTCCCATTTATGTCCCTTTACATTTTAATAACAATATATTCAATTAAATTAAATAATTAAATAACAATAACAATTTAATAATTTAATTAATTATATTATATTTAATTTAATCGATATTAGGGGCTCAGAAAAATCAGCAAAAATTTTAGAAAATTTTTTAATTTTAAAAAATTATTTTACACACAATTAATTATTAATGAACCAAGTTATCGTTATTTTATTAAGGCGGTATTCTCGTCTAGAATTTTGAAAAAGTAATTTTTTCTGCATATTTCTAAAGTTTAAAGTTACAACGACATTGTTACTAATCAGGGTTGCGAAATTTTTTATGAAAAAGTAATGCATTAACCATTAAACATTAAAATTTAATGGTTAATGGTTAATGTTTAATGAAAATTATTTCTATTAACCATAAAATGTTAATGGTTAATGAAAAAGCAATTGCATTAAAAAAGTAATGCATTATTTGCAACCCTGCCAATTATAATGTAGTGTGTAATAGAAAAAATTTCCATTACGCATTGCAATGTAATGTGTAATGGACAAAACTTTGATTGCAATTTTGGGAATGGAAAAATATAGATGTATAAATTATTGCAGTTTTGCATTACATTTTATTGACTGAGGACTTAGATTTTTAGAATTATAATATAGATACTTTTTAGAATTTAGGGTGAAAATCTAAGTCCTAAGTCAATAAAATGTAATGCAAAATTGCAATAATTTATTCATCTGTATTTTTCCATTCCCAAAATTGCAATCAAAGTTTTGTCCATTACACATTGTATTGGAATAATAATATAGATGCTTTTTATAATTATAATATAAATGCTTTTTAGAATTTAAGGTACCTGAAAATCTAAGTCCTAAGTCAATAAAATGTAATCCAAAATTGCAATAATTTATTCATTTATATTTTTCCATTCCCAAAATTGCAATCAAAGTTTTGTCCATTACACATTACATTGCAATGGGTAATGGAATTTTTTTCTATTACACACTACATTGTAATGGGCAGGGTTGCAAATAATGCATTACTTTTTTAATGCAATTGCATTTTCATTAACCATCAACATTTAATGGTTAATGGTTAATGGTTAATGAAAATGCAAATGCATTAAAAAAAAGTAATGCATTATTTGCAACCCTGTTACTAATTAACAATGTTTTTCTAAATTTTCTATCGGATGACTAAAAATCTTTTTTCACCCCCAACTTTACCAGCTTATAACTTATTTAATTTTCTTTTTCAGTATAGATTTTTTGTTTATTGTCAAGATATGAATATGTTGTAAAAAAAAAGAATGGCGAAAATATTTTTTTTTTAATTTGAGTTTGACAAAACGCTCAAAATGTATGTCTCTAGACCAGAATACCCCCTTAAAGAGACTCGAGGCATATCCAGAGGACATTGGCGTTTATATAATCCCCGTTGCACACATTTACTTCACGCTATATGAAATTTGCTTGGCTCTATGCACAAATCTAATGGTGTAGGTATAAGTTATATGAGAGAAGAAGGCATTGATTCACGCTCTGGCATTCTCATTGCCAGCGAATCTACGATGAAAAGACGAGAACCTCGATTTTCCCCCGACAGTAAACTTACATAAGTCCTACGAGAATGTCGCTTTTTCATTGAGGACAAAATATAAAAAATAATAAACGAACGAAAATACAGTGGAATAAAGTTATATTCGCAGTCGATGAACGCGCGCCGAAAGTATCGATAGGTTTAAATCGGATTCTTCGGTGATAGACAAAATGAGCACAGAAATAACGCCATTGACGAATTCGTCGACGAGATTAACGCCGAATAATCCTTATTACGGAAACGATACCGGCGTTCAACATTTTTACACGAGACGCAAAAAAGAGCAGCAACTGCAATGTTTGATTTACGTCATTGTCATGTAAGTTACAATTTTAGAAAAATTAAACAGAATCTCTCAGGACTTCATTTGAACTTCCGGCGATCAAGGACCATTTTTTTGTTCAATTCGGCTGAGAAGAAAAAATTCAAAAAGTCGAATTTTCCATGTTTTTGGTTTTTTTAATTGCCCAAAAAATTGGAAGCGATGCAGTAATTTTTGAGTAAGTTTGTAAGATAATAAATCATTGATTATTCATTGATTTTGATAATTTTTTTTAATTTTCCTGATCAGTTATTTGAACAAACCGCGAAATTCAAAAGTTTGAATTTGAAACAAGAGCGTTCATTTTTTGGATTGTTTGCAATTTTTAATTTTTTAAATTTGTAATTTACGTAATAGCAAATTGATTGTGATACGATATTGAGCAATTTTTCCCTCGCCTCTAATCATATTTACCTGGAGCATTACATAAGTAACAAGCAGGTTTTAGTTTATAGCACTCAGCCAATGTTGATCGATCACAATTTTTTTTTTTGCATACGAATAATTAACGAGTGTCCCATTTAAAAATTAAAATCTGCCTCAACAGTCCATTTGATTGTCCTCCGCTCATCAACTTCATCATTATTACGCAGATAAATGTTTTATAGGTTTCGATAAGCGTCGGCAAAGTTGCGTAAACTGCAATAATGAAATCATCGACCAAAAAAGCGTCTTATGCTTCGTTTTATACTTTTCAAGTACTAAAAATACTGCTGTCAATCCTTTTTTTACCCAAACATTCATCGAGAATGTCGATTATCGCAAAAAATTTAATATTTCTTGATGATGCCGGTAAAGTTTTCTACCTTACCGACATTTCCCATTAATAAAAATTATAAAAAATCTCTCCAAAATTATTAAAAAATGGTAATGTGGTTGGAAATAATTTTTGAAATGCTGATACGAGTTTGGATCCGACTTTAAGTAAATTTAACCAAGGGTTGGGCCGGTGACTTCCCTTTTATAAATAAGTTAGTTAGTCCCGCCGAGTGATCGGTCTTCGGACTGAAGCGAATCATTGATGGGATCAGAGTTGTAATGCATTACTTTGATTATGCATTACTGTATTTATTACCCATTACACTGCATAATGTGAAATGGATAATTGTACCATTACAAATTAAAAAATACATGTAATGGATGCGTGTTCCATTACAATTAAAAAAAGTAATGTGTAATGGATGCATGTGCCATTACAAATAAAAAAGTAATGTGTAATGGATGCGTGCTCCATTAAAATTAAAAAAAGTAATGTGTAATGGATGCATGTTCCATTACAAATAAAAAAAGTAATCTGTAAAGGATGCATGTGCCATTACAATTACACTTTACTTTTTTTATTTGTAATGGAACACGCATCCATTACACATTACTTTTTTATTTGTAATGGCAGATGCATCCATTACACATTACTTTTTTTATTTGTATTGGCACAGGCATCCATTACACATTACTTTTTTTATTTGTATTGGCACAGGCATCCATTACACATTACTTTTTTTATTTGCAATGGGACATGCATCCATTACACATTGTTTAAAGTAATGGGTAATGCATTACTTTTACATTACAATTTTCATAACTCTGGATAGGATGATGAATTGTGTTTCAAAAATTCAAAGGACATTTCCACAAATTATTGCAGCGCAATTTTCATCATGGCGATGGTGGTGACAGTGAGTTATTCCATAAACAAGAGTGACCCAATGGTTCAGAGCCCGATAAATCCGGAAACGGTACCACCGTCACCACCGTTGAAATCTGCATGGACGCCGAATCTTCGGATGACCGAAGAGTCAAGTTCAATTCCACTGACCTCTGTTGAATGGAACGAAGCCGTCCAGGCTGGACAAGAAGCTATAACGTCGAGGATAAGGGCGAATACGCTGTCAACGCCTTTGCCAGCCCCATCGCCAGATTCTCGTCATCGGTACGCCGTCAGAACTAGTCTTCGGGCTGGAGAACTCGCCCTAGGAGGAATCGGTGAATTGGCCGCGACCCGATACGTCCAGATGTCCCGACTGAAGCTCGGTGAACCGACCTCGATGGGTTCTTACTTCAAGAACATCTGGTTACCGGCGGAAACGTGCAAGGAGTTCTCCGAGATGACTTGTCCACCGAGCAAGTATCGAAATTACGATGGAACCTGCAATCATCCGAGAAACTACGGTGCGGCATTGACGCCGTTCATCAGAAAACTTCCTGCTGACTATGCCGACGGCATTGAGTCACCGAGGATCGGGAAGTACGGCAAAAATCTGCCATCAGCGAGGGAAATCAGCTTGAAGGTTCATCCTCCAGCGCCAAGCTCGAATCCCGCTTTCACGGTTATGCTGGCGGTATTCGGACAATTCCTGGATCATGACATCACCGCGACGGCCATCAGCCAGGGAACAAACGGTAGCTCTTTGTCATGCTGCCCCATTGTGGCTGATCAACATCCCGAGTGCTTCCCCGTTAAAGTTGGATCTGGTGATCCGGTCTTCGATTCCGCTGGAAGGGATTGCATGGAGTTTGTCCGAAGCGCACCGGCTCCGCAATGCAAAATTGGTCCACGTGAGCAACTAAATCAGGTCAGTAAAGAAAATACAGATAAATACTGAGTGCAAATGAAACAAAGTTTGAATGTGACCAAACTCCAAGTCTAGATCCAACAAGATACATGCAGGAGTCTGTGAATTGGCTCAGAGTCTAAATTCCCTAATAGTTCCTAATAATCCATTGATTTATCTCGACCACAAAACTAAATTCAAAGCTAAACTTCGACTGCCCATTAAATTCCAGGTGACTGCGTTCATCGACGGCTCCGTTATTTACGGTCCGGATCATCAGACATCCCAGGGTCTTCGGGAGGGTCAGGGTGGCTCCCTCCGAATGTTCAAGACACCAGACAACAGAACATTATTGCCGCTGAGTACCGATCCTAATGACGGCTGCAATCGAGAGACCGAAAGTGCTCGAGGACGCTACTGTTTCGCCGCTGGTGACGGTCGAGCAAATGAGAATTTGCATCTAACAACGATGCATCTTTTATGGGCACGTCAGCACAACAGAATTGCCGAAGAACTCTCCAGGATAAATCCCGCCTGGAGCGACGAAAGGATTTATCAGGAAACGCGACGAATAATCGGAGCCCAATTGCAACATGTAACTTACAATGAATTCCTTCCGATTGTACTGGGCGAAACAGAGGTCAGAATACGACAATTGCGACCATTGTCATCGGGTTTTCGACTTAGAAACAAAACTTCAACGGTGAATCCAGCGGTCGCCAATAGTTTCGCCGCTGCGGCATTCAGATTCGCTCACACATTGTTGCCGGGTTTGATGAGGGTGGCCGATTCGTCAAAGGCGACGTTTTCCTACGTCGAACTGCATCGGATGCTCTTCAATCCTTACAGCTTGTATTCCAAGGGCGGTATGGAGAGTTCATTGACGACGGCAACGTCCAACTCCATTCAGAGGACAACGACTCACGTAACTTCCCAATTGACGAATCATCTATTCGAAGATCCACTGAGCAACGCGACAATTCCTTGTGGACTGGATTTGGTCTCCTTGAACATTCAAAGAGGACGCGATCATGGTCTACCCGGTTACACAGCGTGGAGACGTCAATGTGGCCTCGGTGATATCCAGACTTTCGACGATCTTCGTGGTGAAATTGACAACAACGCTCTCGATCAGATATCCCAGCTTTACGATCACGTCGATGACATTGATCTTTACACGGGTGCACTCGCGGAGATCAACAATGGCGATGGTCTGATCGGGCCAACCTTCAAGTGTCTAATTAGCGATCAATTTACCAGATTGCAGCAGGGTGATCGATTCTGGTACGAAGGATCTGGCGAGCCACAGTCCTTCACAGAAGGTAAGTCTAGCCTATTCCGATGATGACTTGAACTAGGCTGATCAGGGATTGAAATTAAATCCGAACGAACTGGGAACTGCCCGACTTACTATAAACTGTTCTTTGTTAGGCCAATTGAAGGAGATCCGGAAAACGTCCCTGGCCAAGTTGATCTGCGACTGTTCCGACGAGATTGATCACATCCAACCGGAAGTAATGCGCTCCATAAATCCGTCCAATCCGATGCTATCGTGCGAGGACATCAACGGCGTTGACCTGTCTCTGTGGAAGGACGCCTCCTTTCCAATTTTGAAGGCGCCAGCTGCTACTCCTGAAACTTGGCTCAACTTCACGACGGAGATCAATCAGACCGTGAAGGAAATCGTTGATTTCTTCGGTAAGACCATACCCGCACCCGGCAGTCCCGATTGGCTGACGTTCAAAGATTGGATCAATAAGTCGTTCACCGATATTCACAATGATCTGGCTGCTTTACACCCAAAAACTCCACCAACGTTGAATCTGAAGCCCGAAAGCGGAGGCAAGAAAACAGGAGGGACACCTTCGGGATTGGTGACTCCGCCGATGACTTACGCTCAGTGGATGACTTTCAAGAACGACGTAAAGAGAAATTTGGCTGATGCACTGGCAAATGCAACTGGCATTCCGAGTGCAGAACAACGGGAGGAATTGGCCAAACGTATGAAGACCGAGATCAACGAAATCAAAGAGAAAATCGCACTGATGAAAGCAGCCAAACCTAGTCTAGGAGAGGCCAAACTTCCTAAGGATGAAGCCGATTCTCCGGATTGGTTAGCCTTGAAAAATGACTTGGTCAGCGCGATCAACGATGCCATCGACAGAATACAAAGCGACGCACCACCACCAAATGACCCAGCCTGGGCAACTTATGCTGCAAAAATTAAGAAACAATTTGCCAGCATGAAGTACTACATTCCCGTACCGATGAACAAAAAAACACCCAAAAATCCTCTATTCGCAGGATATTCCGAGAAAAATACGAAAGGTCCAGCGAATATTTTTGCACAATTTCAACAACCAACGATAGGCAAACAATTGGCGAAGAAGTTGCCCGAAGATCCGGCAATCGCGATACTCTGGTCCAACTTCCGTGACACTTTGAACAAATCCATAAGCAACTCTGTGGCGAAAGTAGCTGGTAAAAATTTGAAACCCGATGATCCAGCGTGGATGACATTTGGCCAGAGTATAATGAAGGATTTTTCGTCCTTCAAAGATCAATTTGCCACGGTGAAGGTGAAATCTTTGCAGGCTGTGGAACCAACGAGTGATCCAAAGGTCGTGGCTTTCTGGGATGATTTTCGAAGTTCCTTGAACAATTCCATAGACAACGCTTTGGCAGGCGTAACTTCGAAGGCACCTCCAGCTGGTGATCCAGCGTGGGCGGCATTTGGAGCGAAAATAATGAACAATTTTTCAACGTTCAAGGACAAATTCACCACTCTGCATCCGAAGCCCTTGAAACCGCAGGAAAAGGCTGTTGGGACTGACCCGTTTGTTCCCTTTGATTGGTACACCTTCAAAACTGACATTGTCAATTCCGTGACCGATATCGTCGGTAAAATCAACGAGGACATGCCGCCGGCGGGTTCACCAGCTTGGATAACCTTCAGGGACGGAATAATGAAGGGTTTCGCCAAAATACCGAATAAAAAGCCAGTAAAACCATCGGCTGTAATTCCCGTCCAAAAAGTTACCACTGATGACAAAACTTTCGATTGGGTTGCTTTGAAAAAGGAGATCAACGACATTGTTACGAATCTGATGAACAAGAAGGGCATTCCAGGAACCATCGAGATGGCAATTGATCAAAAAAGCCCAAAACTCGAGGAACTACAATTTACGGTTCTCATGAAAGACTGGACGGATTTCAAGGTCAAACTCAACGAATCTGTGTTCAATGCGATCACGTCGATAAAATCAAAAGTTTCACCGCCTCCCGGTGATCCAAGCTGGATCACTTTTAGGGATTCGATCAAGGACGAATTCGTTGGATTGAAGACTGACATTGTCTCCTTGAAAGCCAATACCTTTTCGACAATACCCAAAGTTTCCTTGGCGAAGGTGCAAAAAAATGCTCCGGCTATGGAGAATGTTCCAGATTTCTCCAGCGATCTGTTTTCACTCCAGGCAACGAATTTTGGAGACACCACGAAAACAATTGTTGGCTTGAAAGCCACTTCGACGCTTTTGATTCCAGCTGCAGATTGGATCGCTTTCAAACAAGAAATTAAGGGCTCTGTGATGAACGTTGTTAATTCATTGAATGGCACTGATGTCCTCGAATGGACGAAAATCAAAGATTCTGTGAAAAAATCATTCGCTGATCTGCGAAACGAAATAGTTTCGTTGAAAAACAGCACTGTGGTGCCATAAAATTCAGAAAATAAAAAAGGCTCATTTTCAAAAAGAAATCAAAAGCCAATAAAACATTCCAACAGGATAAAAAAATAGGAAGTTACAATTTTTCATTTGCTACAAGCTCAGAAATTGTAATCGACACAATTACAATTTAATTTTTGGGAATTCACGATTCCTCGTCGTTTTGGTAATTTACTTCTGTATAAATTACGAGTTTAATTTTTTCTCAAAAATACTTGCAAACGTTTCAGCGATGGTACTTTTTCGTGAATTTCTCGTCGAATTTATCGAGGAGGCAAAATGTCTTCAATAAAAGTCTTTTTCACAAATAAATGTTCCCAAAATTTATTCCAAACAAAATTAAAAAGCTTTATTTATACACAATGGTGTAATTTAATAATTTGGAGCAGTTAAAATTACATGATTGCTCAACTTTACTTGACTTGGAGGTGAAAAAAAAAATTTTGTTTACCAAAATTCAAAAATGCATATTTTTGAAACAAAAAAAAACACCTTTCTGAAAATTTTTGGATCTTTTAAGATCAGTACAAGGTACTATATTAAGAAAAAAAGAACCAAAAATTTACTGTTGATCGTGGATTTTCACGATTTTTTAAAATTCAAAATTCTCCAAATTTATTCTTTTTCGAAATTTTGTTTCAGAATTTTTTTTTTTCGTAGCCCCAAGTATACTCTTTGAGACGGATATACTCTTTCCTTCGGTAGAACTTTGTTTTATGATAAAAGAAAACTTCTGACCAAATTTCGTTGGAATTGAAAGGAGTCAATTTCGACTATTGGTCGATTTGACATGGAATGACCCAATATAGAATAGAAGCTTTCTGTATTTATATTATCTGTAGCGTATTTTTTTTTTTAATCATGTCACGGGCTTTCTCTGGAATCGAACGAAAAAAAAACATACACACTGGAAGTGTCGTTATATATGTACCCAGTAGCAAAGAAAATTGATCGTTGATCGAACGCGACTCTTATATTTCTAATTGTGCTTCATCTTTCATCACGAGCGTGAGATTCGCAGGAAGAACAAATCATGGTATAATTTTCACGTTGATATTAGACAATTTTTATCAGAAGAAAACATCCTCCGAAGAAGTTTGTATCATACACTGTTTTTCTGATTCTTAGCCACCAGTGATTCGAGTCATTAAAGACAAACAATTCAGAACTTGGGGAATTGTTGGAAAGAGCAAAAAAACGTGAGCTGCAATCAAGACAGGCAGCGACAGTTTGGTGAGTTATAATTCAATATGCAAGAAAGAAAGCAATAAACCTTGGAAATATTCATAAAGAAATTAGATAATTTCAGGCAGTATTCTGGTCTAAAGCCATACGTTTTGAGCGTTTTGTCGAGCTTGATAAAAAAAAAACAAACAAAATTTGTTTTGTAATTAGTAATGGAATATTCTCCACAGCAAATTTCTTTTTTTTTAAATTGTAATTTATAAGGGAACGTGCATACATTACACATTACTTTTTTTTATTTGGAATGGAACACGCATCCATTACACATTACTTGTTTTATTTGTAATGAGACACGCATCCATTACACATTACTCTCGTATTTTGTAATGGTACACTTATCCATTTCGCACTATGCAGTGTAATGGGTAATAAATACAGTAATACATTATCAAAGTAATGCATTACTTACAACTATGCTTGAGATATCGTGTTAGCCGTGTTTAGAAAAGAAGTTTTGAGAAAAACTTCTATGATGTAGTTGCGGACATAGTTGCTGCAGCACTAAAATAGCTATAACTCCGTAAATTATTGGAATTAATTTTAAAAAATTCGAGGATATATTCATAAAGGTCTAAACTTTAAGAATATGCAAAAAAAATTAATTTTTTTTTTTAATTTCCAGACCAGAATACTTCCTTAAGTATAGTTTATAAATAACAGAAGACAGTATTTGAGAAAATATATTAATATTCATTGCAGAATAAAGTTCAATCCAATGAAACTCATCCAGATATCTGGTAATTCATTCAGATATCATGTCCTCAGATCGATCTTATTAATTGTATGATCTTTTTATACTTGCATCATTCTCTACAGGAAAAAAAAGGAGCCCCACATTTTTGTTCTGATGAAGGATTGTCTCAATAATTTTAATGATTTACTGAGTACGGCCTTGAATCATTTCAACGTCCAGAAAACTTCCATCAGACGCAGACGAGAACTTGAAAATGAATTGGAAGCGATGAAAAATAATGAACAAAATTATCGTTCAACCTATGCGATTCAACTTGAAAATATAGTGGAAATTATGAAAATTAATGAAGAAAATAATCAATCAAACTTTGCGAACAAAATGAAAGAGGTAATCATTTGCCGCCGAAGAATAGTCGTAGAGATCGTGTTCATGGTTTTGTGTAAGTGAAAATCTTTTTGATCAATCTATAAATTCGCAGATATTCGGAAAAATAAGTCGCAACCATGCTGAGAGCGAATTGGAGAAGGCACAATTGGAGGCAGAATAATTCAGCAAACAAAAAAAGGCTCGCGAAATGTCGATCGAGATGAATGTAAATAAAGATTTACAAGAAGTAATCGCTATTGATCGCGAGCAAGTTTAAAGTTTTTGGGAAAAGTTTTAAAGCACGTACCAATATGGAAATGGAAGTAAAAACTCTTGAATCCGAGAAGGCCAATAATGACGAAATGTCGGTAAAAATTATTTTCTTTATATACTTTAAAATTAAATCAACATCGCTTGAACTTTGTATACTCATCTGAAACTGCCGTTTAAATAATATTATAATATATTATATAATATATATATATCTCTTCGATCGATTCTGGAATTTTCGATACTCGATATTTCAAGATATCGACTTTCCGACAGTCTTCGCGGCGAACTTCACGCCGTACCCGTTCTCATGCGCGTGGTGCGAGAGAGAGAGAGAGCATGATTGTTTTACTATATATGGGGCGTTCCATCCCAAATCGGACAGTTTGAAAAACTTTTTTTTCGCTCTTTTTTTGGTATTTTGGTCATAACTTCTTTATGATAATGGTCCAAATTAAAAGTGTTTATTTTCAACATTTTTGTTTTTTATGGCATTTTTAGAAAAAAATATAACAAAAATATTCGACGTGTTTTTGAATGAGTTTTTTGAGTTTTAAACTTTAAATCGCGTTTTTAAAAGTGACGAGGCTCATTTTTATTTTTATGTTTATTTTTTGTTTTAAACATCTATCTATTCAATAATTTTTAAGACTAGTCCGATAGTGGGATTTCCATAACTACTATTTTGTTTCGATTTTTGAAAATTAAATTTCTTTTTTTTGATAGATGTATAAAACGAAAAATAAAAAAAAAAACATAAAAAATGACACTCACTTTTAAAAACGCGATGTAAAGTTTAAAATTTAAAAAAACTCATTCAAAAACACGTCGAATATTTTTGTTTTATTTTTTTTCTGCAAAGGCCATGAAAAAATAAAAATTTGAAAAAAAACTTTTAATTTGGACCATTGATAAAGAAGTTATGACCAAAATACCAAAAAAAGAGCGGTTTTCTTGTTAATTTAATGTCTTTTGAACGGGTAATCAAAAAAATCTTAAAATTTAATAGGAAGGCTCTTTTCATGGGTATACTAAAAAATATAAAAAAATTGAGGAAATAAAAAAAAAAGTTTTTCAAAATGTCCGATTTGGGATGGAACGCCCCATGTATTACTATGACCAATCAGCTTCAACCACGATCAGAGTACACGGTGTACATTTCATAGTTGAAATTTACCGTGTAAACGTCTGCTACGATGGCATCGGCGAGAATTTTAGAAGTGTTATTCGTTAATTTAACGATATGTGTAATATTATGCGTCGCCGGGTAAGTAAATAATTACATGATCCACTTTTTGTTTCTCCTAAATCACGAAAAATCATAAAACTCGACGCCATTCTCGATGCATTAACCTCGATTCTGTGGCACTTTTCGTTGTTTGTCACTTCTCGCTCAATCGATTTGTAAAAACAAAAAACCTTTCTGCAAAATTAACTCACAAAACGCCTTTTTGCAATTGAACGGCTTAATTTTTGAAAAATTTATAAAAACCGGAAGTGGAGAAAAAATCCCACATTTGCAGATGGAATTGATTTTTCTAAAATATTTGAAAATTGCAATGGAACTCGCAAATCTAAGAATGTGAAATTTTTTAAATTTTAGTAACAAAATTAAAGTTTGAGTTTTGTTACTAAAGAATTCTATTTTCCAAATTTCATCCATCGATGCGAAATCCTGCGTGAAACTTTGAGACATTACGCTTTCATTTTTCTTTTTCCCTCGCAGACGAGATTTCTACGCTATTTTGGGCTTGTCCAGAGGAGCGAGTACTCACTCCATCAAGAAGGCTTACAGAAGAATGGCGAGAGAATTACATCCAGATAAGAATACGGGGGATCCGAATGCCTCGCAAAAATTTCAGGATCTAGGCGCAGCGTACGAGGTTTTATCTGATCCCGATAAGAGGGAAACCTACGACAGATGCGGCGAGGAATGTTTGAAGAAGGACGGAGGAATGAGCGGCGGCGATCCATTCGCCAGTTTCTTCGGTGATTTTGGCTTCCATTTTGGAGGCGAGACGCAGAATCAGCAGGAGCATCCGCGAGGCTCGGACGTTATTATGGATCTCTTCGTAACGCTCGAAGAGCTCTATAGCGGTAGTTTTATCGAGGTATTATCAATTTTCCGAATTATGACCTTTTGTTTTTGCTTCCTCGTAAAGGAAGCTTTGTTTTCGTGAAAATTTTTTTTTTAGATTTTCATGCCAATGTATTAAAACGTCCCAAAACATCGATGTAAATAATTAATAACTCAAGAACGCTTCGAAATATCGAGCTGAAATTTGGCACACTTGTCCAGCACGAATTGCCCTTCAGTATAAAAATTTTTTGTTTTAATTCCAATGGCTGTTTAGATTTTATCGACTTTTTTCGTTTTTGCAACAATGGCGTAAAACTCTAACTTCTGCAATTTTGGAGATACGACAATAACCAACATATTCTAACTTGCTAGGAGGGCATTTTTTTGTTTTTCAATGTACTTTTTGAAAAAAATATCGAAAAATAAAATTTTAAATGACTTTTTGGCCATTTCAAGCTAAAAAATTGGATTTTCTTTCAATGGGACCCTTTCGATTAAAAAAAATAATAATAATGAAATTCTTCGTAAAAAAACAAAATTTTTGAGATTTTACCGAAGATGGGTTTCGAATAACTTCTTATTAAAAAAAAAATCGATTTTTTTTCTTCGTAATTTTGATCTTTTCTCATTCTATAATTACAATAGCTGATTTCAATTATGTTAAAATAATAAATTAAAATAATAATAATAATAATAATATTGATTATAATAAATTAGTATAGCTATTAAGTATTAATATATAATAGTCAAAATAATAATAATAAATTAGTATAGCTATTGAGGTTGTTTGGTATTGAATTTGACAAAAATCGATCAAAGAATTAAATTTTTATCAAATTTCTAATTTTTCGAAAAATAGCGTAAACGCTCTAACTTGCACAATTTTCAAGATATTGCAGTGAAACTTTGTAAGGAACTGGTATAGCTATAAAGGTCGTTCGCTATTGAATTTGGCGAAAATCCTTCGAGGGATTAAAATTTTATGAAATCTTTAATTTTTTGAAAAATAGCGTAATCGCTCTAACTTGTGCAATTTTTAAGATATTGCACTGAAACTTTGCACAGAGCTAATATAGCTGACGAGGATGTTCGTTATTAAATTTGGCGAAAATAGATCGAATTATTAAAATTTTATCAAATTTTGGTTTTTTTGAAAAATAGCGTACTTCGGCTATTTGCAAGATATTGTACTGAAATTTTGTACACATTCAAAATAGTGATCAAGATTGTTCGCTATTGAATTTGGCAAGAATCAAATTTGGCAAGAAGTAAATTTGAAAGAATTTGGCAAATTTGCACATTGAGGACTCATGCTTTTCGATAGTTAACGAAGCTTCCTTTACGAGGAAACCAAATTTGATGGCTATACTTTGTGAAAAAGAAAGCTATTGTGAACTATGGATAAAGATGAGGAAGCAATGTGCAAATGTCCAATTTGCAGGGTTTTCGAAAGCTTTCTGAAACTTCAAAATTTTTGATAATTCAATTGTAATTTCAGGTTACGAGAAACAAACTTGTGATGAAGCCGACAAAAGGGACGAGAAAGTGCAATTGCCGACAGGAATTGGTTACGCGAAATATCGGTAGCGGTAGATTCCAGATAATAAAGCAGGACGTTTGTGCGGAATGTCCGAACGTTAAGTTCGTTAACGAGGAGAGAACGTTGGAGGTCGAGGTCGAGCCTGGGATGGTCGACGGTCAAGAGACGAAATTCACAGCCGAGGGTGAACCTCATTTGGACGGTGATCCTGGTGATTTGATTCTCAAGTGAGCATCAATTTTTATTTGCCTTAAAGAAAACATTTTTTTCAATTTCCCTTAATTGAAAAAATTAGATGCTGCATTCATTTAGCGAAAACAGCCAAAATATTAAATCACATGGTTCATTGCAGAATACGTACTCAAGGTCATCCGGTGTTTGAACGTTTGGGCGATGACCTCTACACCAACATAACAATATCGATGCAGGATGCTCTGATCGGTTTCACCGTCAATATCGAACATCTCGACGGTCACAAGGTGACGATAACCCGCGATAAAGTTACGAAACCGGGCACGAAAATTCGTAAAAAAGGCGAGGGTATGCCGAATTACGACAATAACAATCTCAACGGTAATATGTACATAACGTTCAACGTTGCCTTCCCCGAGACGGATTTCACGGAAGAGGAAAAAGAAGGTGAGCTATCTTCAACAAAAATTTTGATTTTTTTCATGTATACCAGAGTTGTGAAAATAGTAATGTAAAAGTAATGCATTACCCATTACTTTAAATAATGTGTATTGGACAAGTTTTCAATTACAAATAAAAAAAGTAATGTGTAATGTATGCATGTTCCATTACAAATGAAAATAGTAATGTGTAATGGATGCGTGCTCCATTACAATTTAAAAAAGTAATGTGTAATGGAGGCGTACTCCATTACAATTAAAAAAAGTAACGTGTAATGGATGCGTGTTCCATTACAAATAAAGAAAGTAATGTGTAATGTATGCATGTTCCATTTTTATTAGATTGCTTATAATTATGGGTAACAGCGTGTAAAAGCAAGATCAATATAAAGTTGGACAATTTTTGGGGTTGAGTACATTTTCGTAATTTATATTTAACGATGAACTGTCTGCTTTTTTGTTTCTATTTTTTAACTTAATGGATCATTTGTGATAATTTTGGATGGACTTTTAGTGAGCGAAATAAAATAATGAGACAGCAATGTGCAAGTTTTTAATATGAGCACGGCAATTTTTCCATTTGTAATGCAATATTCTCCACTGCAAATTACTTTTTTAAAAAATTGTACTTTGTGATGGAACGTGCATACATTACACATTACTTTTTTATTTGTAATGGAACACGCATCTATCACACATTACTTTTTTATTTGTAATGGGACATGCATCCATTACACATTTTTTTATATTTGTAATGGGACATGCTTCCATTACACATTACTTTTTTTATTTGTAATGGTACATGCATCCATTACACATTACTTTTTTATTTGTAATGGTACATGCATCCATTACACATTACTTTTTTATTTGTAATGGGACATACATCCATTACACATTACTTTTTTTATTTGTAATGGTACATGAATTCATTACACATTATTTTTTGTATTTGTAATGGGACATGCATCTATTACACATTACTTTTGTATTTTGTAATGGTACACTTATCCATTTCACATTATGCAGTGTAATGCGTAAAAATACAGTAATGCATTATTAAAGTAATGCATTATTTGCAACTCTGATGTATATCTTTAATTTTCCATCATATCTATTTAAATTCCTACTGAAATTTATATTTTGATTCTGAAGAAATCTATAATTTGTTTTAAAATAATGATAAATTAAAGAAAAAACTTTCATTTTTTTCAAAAACGATTATAAATTCCGAATGAATGGTTTGAAAGACCTATAATTTTATAATATAGAGAGATATTAAAATTTTTTTTCATAAACTACAAATGATAATTCCTTTTTTCTTGTTTGCAGCGATAAAACAACTTCTGAAACAGGAATCGGTGAACAGAGTTTACAATGGTATACGAAGTGAGCTCTGAGACTGTGCCACGTGTTTTTCAGAATAGAAATTATCAGGCGTTTTCCGTAAGAGGCGAGAGAAAAGAGGACAAAACGTTGCCTCGGCATTTAAGCTAGTCGCGTGTGGACGTGAGCGACGCGAAAAATCGCGCCAATTTACGTCCGAGCACGAAGAAAAACATTTTTTTCGTACCCTTTTCTTTTCCCCTTTTTATATACCGCCGATATCAATAATGACGTTTTCCCGATTTAACCGATTGCATCGGTTTCGAGGAACATTTTCGCGACCCAATTGTCGCGATGCGTGAAAACCGTGGTTTTCAATATCCTCGAGCTACGTTTGAGAAAGGAAGAATGAAAAAAAAAACAACCACGACTTTGCAATATTTATAGTAAATTATTACAAGATTATTGTCGTTATGATTGGCCTTGTCACGTTGTCCGTCGACGATTCTATTATTCTTCCGTGAGATTAAACGCACTTGACAGGAATATACGAATATCGATAACGTTACTGCCGAACATGCGAATAAAGTGGTATGAATTTTTTTGAAAATTATCATCGTCGCAATTCTAATTCTCACATTTTAACGGTGGACGAGAGAAAGGAAGTCGTTCGAGTGGTCAAAGTGGGTTGAAAATCGTTGGAAATGCTTTTCTGACACTGGAAACTCAGAATATCATTCCTGTAGCTAAAAACTTGATCCAAAATCTCGAGGCAGAAATTGAAATTGTGGAATTACTTGAAACTGTGGAATTATTTGATCTTGAGAAAATTAGTAAAGTTCGAATACATTTTTGCATTAACCTTTACTTAATTTGAAACCTTAGTGAATTAGTAAAATTCAAATAAATTTTTGTATTAAATTCTGCTAATACATAAAATTAACCTTTACTTAATTTGTAACTTGAGTGAATTAGTAAAGTTCAAGTAAATTTTTGTATCAACTTCTAATACATAAAAATAACCTTTTCTTCATTTGAAACTTGAGACAATTAATAAAATTCAAGTAAATTTTTGTATCAACTTCTCCTAATACATTAAATTAACCTTCACTTAATTTGAATCTTGAGTGAATTAGTAAAGTTCGATCAAATTTTTGTATTAACTTCTAATACATAAAATTAACCTTTACTTAATTTGAAATTTGAGTGAATTAGTAAAGTTCAATCAAATTTTTGTATTAACTTCTGATACCTAAAATTAACCTTTACTTAATTTGAAACTTGAGTGACTTATAAAAGGTCAAATAAATTTTAATATTAACTTCTAATACATAAAATTAACTGTTTCTTAATTTGAACCTTGAGAATATTAATAAAATTCAAGTAAATTTTGGTATTAACTTCCAGTACATAAAATTAACCTTTTCTTAAATAGAATCTTGAGAGAATTAATAAAGTCCAAGTAAATTTTGGTATCAATTTCTCATACATAAAATGAACCTTGCAGAAAAGCTGAAAAAATCTTTCATCAGATCAAATCACCCCAAAAATTGTTCAAGATGCTTCATGACTGTTGAAACTCAAAATACTGATCTCAGATTTTGTCAAAAAAATCCAAAAATGCACTGTCAAGGCCAAAATTCTTAATTCTCATTGGAATTTAATTTTTTCTCATTGCGAATCCATCATCAGTCGACTATTTCACACTGCTTTGTTTACTTTCTATGTCGACAGAGTCAAGGAAAAAAACGGCAAAATTTGTTATCAACGTCGACCGCGACCCGTGAGATAAAATTTTCGAAATGCACCTGCAGGAATGAAAAAAAAAACTTGAAGGTCGCCCCTTTCAACGATAAGTAGTCAACGTTTATTTGGATTTCTACAAAATATCACATGTCACAGTAATTATCGCCGGATATGTTTATGGTCTCACTCAGCAGTTTCTCTCTATCATCTCCCCCAATTTTTTATCTAATTCCTTAATCTGCCTTTTTCTCAGTGGCAGTAGCAATAGAGACGCATATTGGCGTCGTCGACGCAAGCACTTTGTTCGCCGTAAGTGTTCAAACGACTTATGGAACCGACCAGTTTATTGTCGGTCGGGGTGTGTCTTATGGAAGCCTCGAAAATGGCACCACCAGGAACGGTCTCGACGCTGATCGTGAAATCGCTCCAGGGTGGAAGTTTCTCCTTGGATTTGTCATCATCGGAATTGCCACTCCACATCTTGGCATCGATGATGCGCTTCAATCGCAGCTGCGAGCATTGAGGATACTTCATCACCATTTTGTTGATCTCATGGACCAGGAAATTTGTGGTATTGGCGATTCTGGTGTCGTTCATCGGGACAGAGGTGCTGGTGTGACACATGCACCAATGTTCGGGAATATGGGCCATGGAGCAGGTCCGATAATTCGGTATGGATGAGAACATGCTTATGCCTCGAGGAACATCTTCACCCCGATTGATCCTGGCTCTGCGTTCGGCCAAGGACGCCTCTTCGAGATTCTTCGGCTCCAGCAGATCCTTCAAGGTCTCGTGAAGGTCATAAGGGGTCGTGAGGCTCGCCGCGTTCCTCCGCAAATTCGCCACGGCATTGGAATACCTGGACAGGGATGCAAGTAATGCGTTACTTTTTTTAATGCATTGCCATTTTCATTATACCCATTACAATGTAGTGTGTAATGGAAAAAAATTTCATTACCCATTACAATGTAATGTGTAATGGAAAAAATTTCCATTGCCTATTAAAATGTAGTGTGTAATGGAAAAAATTTCCATTACCCATTAAAGTGCAGTGTGTAATGGAAAAAATTTGCATTACCCATTAAAATGTAGTGTGTAATGGAAAAAATTTGCATTACCCATTACAATGTAGTGTTGAATGAAAAAAAATCTATTACCTATTACAATGTGGTGTGTAATGGAAAACATTTTCATTACCCCTTACAATGTAGTGTGTAATGGAAGAAAATTTCATGACCCAATACAATGTAGTGTGTAATGGAAGAAAATTTCATGACCCATTACAATGTAGTGTGTAATAGAAAAAATTTCCATTATCCATTGCAATGTAGTGTGTAATAGAAAAAAATTCCATTACCCATTGCAATGTAATGTGTAATGGACAAAACTGCAATTTTGGGAATGGAAAAATATAAATGAATAAATTATTGCAATTTTGCATTACATTTTATTGACTTAGATCTATATAGATCTAGGACTTGGATCTATATAGATCTATACATAGATGCTTTTTATAATTTGAGGTACCTAAAAATCTAAGTCCTAAGTCAATAAAATATAATGCAAAATTGCAATAATTTATTCATTTATATTTTTCCATTCCCAAAATTGCAATCAAAGTTTTGTCCATTACACATTACATTGCAATGGGTAATGGAAATTTTTTCTATTACACACTACATTGTAATGGGTCATGCAATTTTCCTCCATTACACACTACATTATAATGAGTAATGAAAAAAATTTCCATTACACACTACATTGTAATGGTTAATATAAATGTTTTCCATTACACACTACATTGTAATGAGCAATGGAAATTTTTTCTATTACACACTACATTTGAACGGGTAATGGAGATTTTTTCCATTACACACTACATTTTAATGGGTAATGGAATTTTTTTCCATTACACACTACATTGTAATGGGTACTGAACATTTTTTCCATTACACACTACATTTTAATGGGTAATGTAATTTTTTTTCATTACATACTACATTGTAATGGGTAATGCAATCTTTTTCCATTACACACTACATCGTAATGGGTAATGAACATTTTTTCCATTCCACATTCTCAAAGTAATGAATAATGCATTACTTTTACATTACAAATTTTGCAACTCTGTACCTGGATCTCCACCAATTCGGCAGAACGATGAAAACAAAGGGCAAACTACCCTCCATTCTGCCCTGATAAGTCTGGCGATAACTGCCCCATCTCAGGCCATGATCGCTCATGACGATTAGCGCGGTTTCGTTCAGCGAATATGCCAGTTTTTCGAAGAAATCGCTGTAATCGTGATCACCGAGTTGCGGCAAGTTCAAATAGTCGTGGGTCAAACTTGCTTGCCAGAAAAATCCGAAGTACCGATCATTGGCGAAGGTCCGAGCAGCTTTGGCGGCGTAATCCAGCAAAACGGCGAAATTCTTGCGTCCACCGAGACAGAGATTCGTGTTCAATTTGTGAACATTGCCGATGTCACGCTCCGCGGCGATGCAAAATGGGCGCCGATAATAATCCGTCGGTGGGTCGTTGAAGCCCGGTTTGACGTAATTGAAGGTCGTTATCGAACAAGCGTCCTCAGCGAAGATGGTTCGATATCCGGCGGAACTGAAATTCTTCCAGATGAAGGGACAATCGTCGAAGGGTGGCTTCTTCTTCGTGTCGTTGCGACAAACTTTTTGCAACTCATCGTCCGACAAACCGGTCAAAACCGGAACTAAATTCGGATAAGTGTTGTCGCCAACTTTGTTGTAACCCAAAAGCTCGATCGAGCCGATATTCGACAATGTTTCAACGGTTTTTGGCATCATGCGATGGAAATTCAATCGCGATACCGCATCGAGTCCGATCACCAAAACGCTCAAACGATCGTCCCTCGTTATCGTCGCATCGAGACATCTCTTTTCCGTCTCGTTTTTTCGCGGCACGAAAGCGTGATAATCGCGATAAACGCGCTTCTCGTCGCGATAACACTCGACCTTCACGAATTCGTCGGTTATAGATGCGCGACCTTGAAAACGATGACACTCCTTCGAGTATCTGCGAAAAAAAACGTTCGATTATGAGTCAGCGCGAATTTTTTTGTCTCTGACAAAATCCTTGTGCAAAAACTTTTATCTATATTGATTTGGCTCAAATATTTGTTTTTTAAAAAGTCAATCCATAGTCGAGATATCTCTTTGTATCTCTGAATGATTTCATTCTGAGACGAAAATGGTCAAAGAAATTTTTTTATATACTTTGCGAAATTTCCTTGGATACGGATTTGAGAAAAAAAGCTGGATTTTTGAGGGAATTGAAATAGGTCAACTTTGGTGTGTCAACGCCAAATTTCGACTTTGACATAGAAATGTTGAAGCATTTTTGTACCTTTTTGATTAAATAATTCGGATTCAAAAAAAATCGCATTTCAAAGTATTTTTTAGTTAATTAATTAAATTTTCCCGCTGCCGAAACTTCCAAAATATAATTGCAACAGAAATATTTTTCTATCATTTTTTTCATGATATTTTTTTTTGTTCTGCATTTTATAATTTTTTTCCTTGTTTTTTCTGTTGTTTTATTTTTTCGCAAAGGAATATTTTTTCTCTTTCCTTCATCGGATTAAATGAAAATCGATCAAAAGGATTTCTATGCCCGAATGAATACATTAAATTTAAAAAAATCGAAAAAGATAAAAAAAAAGCCTAATTTTAATAATGAGAAAAGGTCCTTGGAAGATTTCCCTCTAATTTATATTCCGGAAGTTACAAAGTTGAGTAGTTTTAATTCACTCAAAAATCTCTTTAAAGGCAAATTAATGTTTTTTTTTAATACGTATCTGGATATTTTTTGAAAATCCTGTTGCCCCAAGGATTTTTGTACCTTTTTGATTAAATAATTGGGATTAAAAGAAAAAAACCCATTTCTAAGTATTTTTTAGTTAATTAATTAAATCTTCACGCTGCCGAAACTTCCAAAATATAATTGCAACAGAAATATTTCTCTTTCATTTTTTCCATTATATATTTTTTTGTTCTGCATTTTATAATTTTTTTTCTTATTTGTTGTATCTTTAAAAAATTCTTTTTTCGCAGACACGTTTTTTCTCTTTCCTTCATCAAATTTGATAATATGTGATAATGAAATACATTAAATTAAAAGTAAAAAAAAAAAAAATGGAAAAAATCCTGATCCAGATAATGAAAAAAGGTCCTTGGAAGATTGCCCTCTAATTTACATTCCGGAAGTTACAAAGTTGAGCAGTTTTAATTCGCTCAAAAATCTAAGGCAAATTAATTTTTTTTTTTTAATTTAAAATCCGTCTGGATAATTTTGGAAGGTGCAAAAAGGTCCTTTGCGGATTTTCGTCCCAGAATAATAATTTGGAGTTATTGGTTTAAGGGCGAAAATAAAATGCAGGTATCTGGAGGGTCACAAATTTCTTTTTTTAAAGACTCAAATTTGCCAGGATTTTTTTAAAAAGTGGTTTGACCTTGAACTCACTCGACGTCGTTGTCCTTGCCGTTTTTTCGAGTGAACGAGGTCCAGCAGCAATTTGGCGTCTCAGAATCATTGTAATAATGATGTTTGGCAGCGTTATTGACATAAATGGCAGTGTCGTCGGATTCTATCAAGGGTCCTTTATCGCCACCGTCACACTGGAGAGGTTTTTCCGTCACCATGAAACGTCGACTCACAGGATCAAAAGGATCAATGGCGGCGATACGACATCCCTCGTTGTGAACCAGATAACCAGTTTTTTTTAGATTCAAGAAACGCGAGTCAATGGAATTATCTGCAAGGACGATTCGTCAAATCAAGGATTATCCTTGATAAAAAAAAATAGAAAAAAAATTGATTTCAAACAAATGGAGAAGAAATATTGTGAAGCAAAAAATATATTGCAATAGAATTGCACAAAAGATAAGATAAATTAAATGCTACTGAAAAAAATAAATAAAATTAGAACCAAAAATTTTGAAAATTCAAAAAAAAAAAAAATGGCTTCCCTCACCCTCTTTGTTTTCGTCATGCTCAGCCATTTGCTGTTTGTAACCCGTTGTATTTCGATTAATAAAATCAATATCAACGAAATTATCTGCAATAAAGATTCGTCAGTTTGACGAGATTCTCATCGAAGAAAGAAAAAACGAAAAATTCATGCTTTTTGAAAATTGCACAATTTTTTTACGCACCACGTATGTCAGTCACGTTGATGAAACGTGTCATTCGAAATTGTCCCGTCACCAAAGTGTTGACGAATATCGCGGAGGCGAATAAAAATCCCAATGTTGCCAAAAGCCATGTTCTCAATCGTAATCCATAAATTTGATCGATTTTGACGTCGTTGATGCTGTCGCTGAGCAAAGGATCTACATCCTCGCACGTTTCCGGTCTCCCACGAAACACAGCCTGTTCAAATTACAAAAAAAATGTTACAAATTTAACAAGTTAAATAAAATTAACAAATGTAACAAATTAAAAAAAATTACCAAATTTAGCAAATTAAACAAATTTAACACATAAAAAACAAATCTAAAAAAACATCTGATCCATTCTTTAAAATTGCAATTCAAATTTTCAAAAATCGTCTGAAAAGCCAGAGAAAAATTAGTAAATCAAAATTCCATCTAGTTTTTTTTTCATCATTTCTTCCGTGGAGTCAAATTTCACAAAAAATAATAATAACTATTCATGTCCTCTATTGTTGAAGAACCAACAAAAACTTTGTGAAAATACAGATTTTGATTATCATTGCTAATTATTAATTAACATTATTACTGATATTATTTGCTATGTTGTTAACAATTTATATATTTGTAATTTTTTATAAATTAAAAAATTTAATAAAATTCACAAATTAAGAATCATCAACATCGTAAATCAAATTTTCCAAAATAATCTGGAAATCCAGAGAAAAATTAGTGAATCAAAATTCCATCTACAGTTTTTTTTCATCATTTCTTCCCTGGAGTTAAATTTCCAAAAAATAATCTTTTGATTGTTGTTTCCTTGATTTATCAAGTTCGAAGACAAACTTTGTGAAAATTTAGACTTTGATTATTGTTAATAATTATTAACTAATATTATTACTGATATTTATTATATTATTGTTAATTTCTATATTGATAACATAATTAATATTATAAATATCATAAATAATTATAATATTTAATAAATTAAAAATTTAAAAAATGCATAAATTAAGAATCATAAAGAAAATTTGTACCTCCTTGCTGAGACGAATTTCGCGCATATCCCAGTCAATCTGTGGGCTTTATGATTTTTTTTTTTTTTAATTGTCGTTATCAATCACGAGGCACGACTCGGGTTTGGTTCCGGCGATAAGCGTGTGAATCTTGAATTTCACATTCTGGAGTAGGCCGCTGGACATTGCATTTTTCAAGAGAGTTCTCATTAATCTGCAACAAAGAAAAAATATTTTAAAAAAATCTGAGACAACTCCCAATCATCCTACTTGGGAAATTAATTTCTCAAATGTGACTTCATGGGCGAGGATTTTTTTGGAATAGTCAAAATATAGTCAAATAGGAAATAAAATAATTTAAAAAAAATTTCATCCCCTATCCAACGAGATTATTGTGACTTCATCGTGAAATTGACTGACAAAAAGGGGTAGTTTGGACTTTTGAGAAAATATTTTGCTTCAAACAAGTATTATTTAAATTTTCAAATATCCTGAAGATTTGTTTATTCCAATAACGATTTCACAAATATACACACATATACATATTTGTTAAATATATTTAACAACATAAAAAATTTGTCTGTATATTATAGATTATTAATTAATTTATATTATATTAATATATTATATATATATATATTAATTATAATATAATTAATAATATAATTATAATATAAAATAAATAAAATATATAATATTTTAATATATTATATTATATAAATATGTGTATATTATATTTTAGTAGAACATTTTAGTGAATTGTTAAACGTCGATGTTTACAGGGCGGTGATTCTTCGCATACTGTACATATTTAAGTTTACATGAACAGGAAGAAGCCTTCATTTTTTATCAACCTCTCGAACCAAAAATAATAGAAGGAAAGGACAATGATAAAAAAAAATGATATCAGTGATGGGTCACTCGGGAAAGGCTACATTTTTCTGAATTGTTTCTTCTCGAGTTTTGTTATCCTTTTATTGTTTGTCACGTTCTCAATTATTTTTCCAAATCGATAGATTTGAAAATGCAGCACGTATTTTTTTTAAAATAGGCGATTTTCTTAATTCACAAATTCACAAATACATATTTACCATTTGGAATTGGCAATTCGGTTTTCCTCGTTTTTCCGACTTCAACGAGCCGCTTAAAAATGGAGTTCCTTTTTTCTTTGTCGAAAACGTGTTGGAAATATTCGTCGATTTGGATACCGGAAGTTTGTGATAAGGATTTTTTTTTTAATACTTAGGCAATCACTGAATCGTCATTATTTTGCGAGACTAAAATGGATTTCAGTGTAACATTTCATTGTGATCAATTATTTAATACTATTTTCATTTAAAATTGTCATTATTATCATTATTATTGCTGTCAGTATTAATCTCGTTATTTTGCCAAATAATAATTAAATTTTAATGCTGATTTTTTATTTGTAAATATTTCTCGGTTCAAAGATTCAGGTTTAAAGATTATTGAGCGGGATTTTAATCAACCCTTTGGTGAGGCTTAAGGGGAGGCAATTAATAAAAATCCTAATTACCGAATGTCCGAATTATGGAAAAAAAAATCCAACTTTTCCAAAATTGAAAATCAAGACACTTTCACCGTAAATATAAATAAATATAAAAAAATATATTTTATTATATACAATTGTGTTCACTTGGGGAGCTGTTTTTCAATATTTGGAGTAATTTTTTTAATTATTTTTTTTTCACAATTTTTCTGACAGAAAAATTGAATTTGCAGAGCTTTTGGGCTTTCTCGATCGCGTGGGACAAGAATTTTGGGCCTCGTCGATCGTCGTTGGGACTTTATCGAGCGAGCCCTCAAAATGAGGCCTTAAATCCGAGAGGCCCATCACACGAATCAAACGACGACGACTTGTGACGATTTTTGACGACGTCGACGACGACTTTGACGGCGAATCTGGTCGATACGAAAGCGCACGCGTGTCGTTGGACTTCGATTTCTCGTTTACGTCGGCGTAGTAATGCTCTTTTTATATATAAACACATTTAGGGAAGGGCCAGGCAAAAAGGCCACCTTAAGGGTGGCTTTTGCGTGGTTTTGAAAAAAAAAGAAAATAATAATTCCTCTAATTTTTTTTGTTACAATGAATGAATTATTTTATTCCAAATTATAAGTATAAAAAATAGCTACAATTATTCTATATATTACAAAAAATAGCAACAATTTATAGTTTATAAAATTTACTTTGGAAAATTTGGAAAATTCAGCTGGTGGGACACAGTTTCTTGAGAAGTCTCGAAAAAAATTTACTGAAATTAGAAAAAATTATAATCAAAACGGAGAATCAAAGACGCCAAAAAAGCTTATTTTCTCTATTTTTTAAATACAATAGATAAATTATTTTCTTCGAAATTTTAAGCTTAAAAAATAGCAACATTTGAACCATGGTTTTTAAAATTTACGTTGGAAAAATTGGAAAATTCATCCAGTGGAGCTTGTTTGTACTATTAGATGAAAAAATAAGAAAAATTGATTTTTCAAAATTTTCAAACCCATCAATTTTCCCCATCAAACAATATTTTTCCAATATTTTAGAAAAACAAAAAAAAATTGGGAAAACAATATTTTGCCAAAATTTGAAATCTATTTGTATTTTGGCCCCAAGACCGAAAATTTGGTAAAAAAAAGTAAACAAAAATAAGGAGACGATCATTTGGAGTAAACGAAAAAATGTCAACTTTAATTATGATTCGCTATATGGTTTGCAAATGAGATTGACCAGTAAAACGTTGATTAGTTTTCTTTTTTCCCGGTCTCGTAAAACGAGCAAACAAACTGAAGGAAAGAGAGAGGGAGAGAAAAACTGCATTATCGTCGCTCGTTACAAATCGCTTTGAAATAAAATTTCATGCTCTCAATGCCAAGTTTAATTAGCTCACCAATGAGCTCACTCCGTCAACAAGAGAAATGATTTCGCGTTACAGCTGCCATAAGGGCGTATGCCAGCCAAAGGTAGGGCTGGAAAGCCATAAGGGCGTATCGAAATTTTTTTTTTCAGGAATCGACGTAATTATGACCGAAAAGTATAGAACCTGTGGAAAAAAAAATTTCCCAATTTTTTTAAATTTTTTATACGCCCTTATGGCTTTCCGAGTGGGTCTCGAAAGCCATAAGGGCGTATCGATTTTTTTTTTCAGAAATCGACGTAATTATGACCGAAAAGTATAAAACCGATGAAAAAAAAAATTGGGAAAATAGGCCCAAAATTGAGCAAAACAGTTTTTTATCGAAATTAATGAAAATTTTGATTTTTTGAAAAAACTATTGATAGATTCGTGTTTAGGGGGCAAAAATACATCGATATGAGGCCCGAAAAACAAAAATAATTTTTTTTTTTTTTTGCATTTTGGCCAAAATTCAATCGGTTCACTAAAATGGCTGCAATTTATTTTCTAGATAGAATTGCGGCTTGAGCATGAGCTCATTCTCTTCGTAATCGTTCACGCTTCAAAATCCCGTTTGGTTCATCCCATTACGATCATTTTTCGATTTTTTGCAGATTTTTAAAGTTCAACAATAGATTTTTGTAAATTTTTTAAGGTATACCCCTTTCCATTTTTTTCGGCGATTTTCAAACTGCTCTCATTTCTACAAAAAATTAGTTATCGGGATGAACTTAACGGCATTCTCTAAGTTTGGTCACAAGCTTTGCGTACGAAAAACAAATTTTGAAATCGGTTGAACCAAAGTGAAGTTATGAGCACTTGAAATTTCGCTATTTTCAGGTTTTTGAAAATCGGCCCAAAATTGAGCAAAACAGTTTTTTATCGAAATTCATGAAAATTTTGATTTTTTGAAAAAACTATTGATAGATTCGTGTTTAGGGGGCAAAAATACATCGATATGAGGCCCGAAAAACAAAAATAATTTTTTTTTTTTTTTTGCATTTTGGTCAAAATTCAATCGGTTCACTAAAATGGCTGCAATTTATTTTCTAGATAGAATTGCGGCTTGAGCATGAGCTCATTCTCTTCGTAATCGTTCACGCTTCAAAATCCCGTTTGGTTCATCCCATTACGATCGTTTTTCGATTTTTGGCAGATTTTTAAAGTTCAACAATAGATTTTTGTAAATTTTTTGAGGTATACCCCTTTCCATTTTTTTCGGCGATTTTCAAACTGCTCTCATTTCTACAAAAAATTAGTTATCGGGATGAACTTAACGGCATTCTCTAAGTTTGGTCACAAGCTTTGCGTACGAAAAACAAATTTTGAAATCGGTTGAACCAAAGTGAAGTTATGAGCACTTGAAATTTCGCTATTTTCAGGTTTTTGAAAATCGGCCCAAAATTGAGCAAAACAGTTTTTTATCGAAATTCATGAAAATTTTGATTTTTTGAAAAAACTATTGATAGATTCGTGTTTAGGGGGCAAAAATACATCGATATGAGGCCCGAAAAACAAAAATATTTTCTAGATAGAATTGCGGCTTGAGCAAGAGCTTATTCTCTTCGTAATCGTTCACGCTTCAAAATCCCGTTTGGGAAATTAGGAAAATTTTTTTTTCATCGGTTCTATACTTTTCGGTCATAATTACGTCGATTGCTGAAAAAAAAAATTCGATACGCCCTTATGGCTTTCGACACCCACTCGGAAAGCCATAAGGGCGTATAAAAAAAAAAAAAAAAAAAATCGGAAATTTTTTTTTTCATCGGTTCTATACTTTTTAGTCATAATTACGTCGATTCCTGAAAAAAAAAAATTTCGATACGCCCTTATGGCTCCTGGATGCCATAAGGGCGTAAAAGAGGTGATACGCCCTTATGGCAGCTGTAACGCGATTTTTTTTTCCCCAGTTCGATTCGAGATTGGGCAAAAGGAAGGAAATCATAGCGTTAAAAGCTAAGCGAGGAAAAAAAAAATTATCAACAATGCAATTTCTTTTGTCCGTGCAAAAAGTAGATAAGAAAACAAAAGAAATTCCTACAGCGATTTAAAGGTGGAAGATCGAAAATTCGTCAACGTTTTATCGATAGAGAGAGATGAGACAGATCCTGTGTCCGATCGATTTATCGATAAATCGATAAATCGATAACGTTGTTGTTATTGATTTTATATTAATTCTTATTTATTTAAGGGGTCTCAAAGTAATTGATTCGGAAAATGCATTTTGCCATTTTTTTTTTAATAAAAAAAATTATTTAATTATATCAATGATTCATAATAATTTACATGTGTCGGCGATTTTCTCATAAGCACTTTTTCGAAAATACGGGCAACATCGATCGGTCATTCGCTGTCAATTATAAGTAACAACTGTTTCAAAATAATTGCCATTGAAATAATTGATAATTTCCATCACCATTTGATAACTTCCTGAAAAATGAATATAAAAAATCTACTAATTAAATAAACAAAAATTTAACGATGACGTTGAGAAAAAAATGTATAGCCTGATCATGTCTGAGCTTTTGACATTGAATTCGGCTAAGACTGGAAAAAATACTTGCGCGACAACATCCGTCAATGAACCTTATTTGACGTTCAGGACAGGGAGTCGAAGGGAAGGCGATCGTCGTTACACCATCTAAAATCGTTCCCGTTGAACAAAAAAAAAAGGAGCCATTAAACAAAAATTAAATAATTTCCAATTAAGAATCTTCTCCGCTTGAGATGAAAAATTAGAGATTGAAAACTCAGTCTCTCGACTGAGTAATGTAAATGTAATTTTTCTAAATGTAATTTAGAAAAATTGAGTAATGTAAATGAGTAATGTAAAACTGAGTAATGTAAATGTAATGTTTCTAAATGTAATTTAGAAAAATTGCTAATTCGAATGATTCGGAGAAAATTTGTGGAATCGAGTAAAAATGGGCTCGAGGACCCAAAACTGACTTCTGGTACAGCGCACCACCTGATCGAGATGTCGAGTGAATTGGCCATTTACAAAGATGACATCGGCACTCAAAATAATGAGCGTTATCGTCATTATACTTAAGAAAGCGAATCGCGTTAATTTCATCCTGGCAAAAAATTTGTGACTCGAAAGGACACAAAAAATTCTTCCTCTCAATGACTTTTTTACTATCGTTGGAACTTTGCGAAACGCTCTCGTTTGTACTGCCAATTAATTGCGGCGCTTCCTCTTTTATACAGAGGTACAATTACTTCCGCATCTGAGAATTTTGCCAAATTTTAATAATTCGGGATAAGCAAACGGTAAAATCTTTCATGAGGAAAAATGATTAATTCGCTGAACGAACGTGACATAGATTTGCCTTGTGTTTGCACAAATGTTTGATAAAATGCGTTTTCATTTCGTGGCCTAGATATATTTGAAGCGTTATTTCCTTATTTAAAAAATCGTCATTTTTGGATATTACAAAATTTATGGAAATTTAGGGAAAAGCGTTGAAAATCGTACTTTTTGGATATTGCAAAATTTATGGAAATTTAGGGAAGAGCGTTGAAAATTGTTTTTTTTTAATTAAGAATTTCAACTGAATACCGGAAAGCTTTGTCTTCATCCATTTATCTTCCGATCCGATATATCCGGAAATTGGGCCCTTGAAAAATCTTGAAATCGCACAAATCTAGACCGTCCAAAAATTTTGAAAACATTGTCCTTGTCGTTATCCGTATCCGCCATTTGCAGTTTTTTATCTAGAAAATAGATTTGTGCCTGGTTAGTTATATAATAATAATAATTAGTAATTATAATTAATAATTGATCAATAATTAATTATAAAATAATAGTTTTTTTGCCTAGATAACAGTTTGAATAAATAACAGTAATGAACATTTTATTTACTTTTTGACAGAATGTTACACGATTCGGTTTAATAAACAAATATGTATAACGAAAAGTATACAGTTGGGTATTTCAATCGTAGCAACCGAAAACCAGGTCATATTTGGTCAATCGACTTCCTTAAAGACAAATATGAGAATTCGAAAATTAATAAATCATACCAAATTTTATAATTACGTTGAAAACTAATATTCAAGCCTCACAATATGTCTCATCTTCTGATATTGAATAAGCTATGACTCGAAAAAGCTATTCCAAATTCGTAATTATCTAAAAAATTGTGATTTGAACTGGGAAAGAAACAAATAATACTTATAATTGGAACGACTTTATGAATTGTTCCATGAAATTATTTTTGAGGCGAATTTTATAATTAACAGAAAAAATGGACTCAAGGAACTATTTTGTTCTACACTTTGAGCATTTTGCCGAGATCTATAAAAAAAAAAATGGACAGATGACTTTTTTGAGAATGGACTGAAAAAAGCAGAAAAAACTCACCAAGAAAAGGCACGAGATGCGTCACTCTGTTGTCTCCACTGTGTAAGTAAACTTTCGGAAAGGGGCGACTCTTATTGTCGCGATATTCGATAACTGGGTTTGTTCAACGTCACATAATTAATTAGAGCACTGAAAAACAGGTAATATCGGAAAACAACGAGTCGGAAACTTGTCGAAAGTCGAACATGGGCCCATAAACAGCTGACGCTACGACGCGGCCGGCGTCAGCTGTTTAGTGAGAGGGAGAGCAGCGCGCCTGCTCGCGCGCGCACGATCGAGTCGATGTCCGCGCGGATCGAAAACGGCATCGCAGCGCGCTCTGTCGGACTGAGACCAAACTTTCATTATATAGGTCAGTGGAGTGGGTCAGCAGCTGACCAGCTGTTATCGATCGCACGAGACAGACCGTGCTCCAGACGTGGTGACGATTATTCTCGGAAAAAATTCCTCCGTATACTCCACCATGCTTCCAAGAAATCCTATATACTAGCTACGTCACGGAATTCCCTCAAAGGGGTGCGACAATTGCGGACAATTGCGACAATGAGATACTAAACAGCCATAACTCGCGTGTTTTTGATCGTACAGACTTCTTTCAGGTGTCATTTTCTTCGTTTTCAAATTCTCTGAGTGTTTTTTCATAGTTTTATTTTTTTCAAAATCCTTAAGGGGGTGCGCAGTAAATACATTTTTGAACAGCCATAACTCCCGTGTTTTTGATCGTACAAACTTCTTTCAGGCGCCGTTTTCTTCGTTTTCAAATTCTCTGAGTATTTTTTCATAGTTTTATTTTTTTCAAAATCCTTAAGGGGGTATACAGAGAATAAATTTTGGAACAGCCATAACTCCCGTGTTTTTGATCGTACAGACATGTTTCAGGCATCGTTTTCTTCGTTTTAAAATTCTCTGAGTGTTTTTTCTTAGTTATATTTTTTTCAAAATATTAAGGGGGTATGCAGAGAATAAATTTTTGAACAGCCATAACTCTCGTATTTTTTATCGTACAGACTTCTCTCAGGCGTTATTTTCTTTGCTCTCAAATTCTCTGAGTGTTTTTTCATAGTTTTATTTTTTTCAAAATCCTTAAGAGGGTATGCAGAGAATAAATTTTGGAACAACCATAACTCCCGTGTTTTTGATCTTACACACTTCTTTCAGGCATCATTTTCTTCGTTCTCAAATTCTCTAAGTGTTTTTTCTTAGTTCTATTTTTTTCATAATTCTTAAGGGAGTATGCAGAGAACAAATTTTTGAACAGCCATAACTCCTGTGTTTTTGAGCATACAAACTTCTTTCCGACGTCGTTTTCTTCGTTCTCAAATTCTCTGAGTGTTTTTTCATAGTTTCATTTTTTTCAAAATCCTTAAGGGGGTATGCAGAGAATAAATGTTTGAAGAGCCATAACTCCCGTGTTTTTGATCGAACAGACTTTTTTCAGGCGTCATTTTCTTGGTTTTGAAAAGTAGTTTTGAGAGAAAATTATTATTAATATTATTAATATTATTAATATTATCAATTTGAGAGTAAATTATTGGAATAAAAAATTTTCCTTTCGAGAATATATTCTTAAAGGTCTAAATATTGAGGATATGCAATCAAAAAATGATTTTTTTTAATTCGTTCTATTCAATTACAGTTCGATTCAATTATTTATTTATTCCATATATTTATCAGTAGTTACGATAAAAATCATTTTTTCATTCATGGTTGGTAGTTTTTAAATATCAAGTAAAATTAAAAAAACGAAATTTGAATTAAACCAATAACCGGTTTTGAGAAATAGTTGGAATCAACCCCTTTCAATTTGGATGAAATTTGATCAGAAGTTTTCTTTCACCATAAAACAAAGTTGTACCAATGGAAACAAATTAAATTTTTTTTTCGCAAGTTATGCAAAATCCAAAATTTCACCATTTTTTCAATTTTTCAAGTTTTTTTTTTAAATATCTCGAAAACTATTATACTTACGAAAAAATAATTCTGGGTTCGTTTTAGAGAGTATACTCGGGGCTACAAAAACAAAATATTCAAAAAAAAAAAAATGTTGAAAAATGACGAATTTGGAGAATTTAGAATTTTCAAAAATCGTAAAAATCTACGATTAACATTAAATTTTTGATTCAATTTTTTAAATATAATACCTCGTACTCATCTTCGAAGATCCTGAAATTTTCAAAATTGCATTTTTTGTTTTTTCAAAAATATAAATTTTTGAATTTCGGTAAAAAAATTTTTTTATCTCTACGTCAAATAAAGTTGAGCAATCATGTAATTTTTTTATTTTGAGCAGTAAAAATTACATAAAGCGTCACAATTTATGTTACTAACTGAAGAGATCTAGTTTCGCAAGTTGGAATATTGCACGAAAGAGTTCTACCTTACCTGCTTAAGATCAGCTGTGTTTTTCCATTCAGACATAGCTCTCATGGTAAAAGAGATGTGCATTACCGACCGTGCACTCAAACAAGAATATTTATCAGCATAGTTCGTCGATCGACCGACGCGTGGCGCTAAATCTTCTCAGCGCGGGAACAAATTTGAATACGAATTCCTCCACATTAATTTTAGGCTTCCGTTGGGAAATACGCAATCGCGAAATGCTTTTTACAAACTGCGCTGACCAATTTAAGAATTCGTGAGATTTTACGATTAAATGGAACAATAATCGTAAAAATTGATTTAATTTTTCACGACTAAACCGAAGCTCTCAATTTAATAATTAATAAAATTAATTATTTTTTTTATATTCAAGATTTGCACAACGTGAAATTCTTTTGGGACAATTCAAAAGTCTCAGGGTGAAAAAAAAATTTCGCGATTTCTTTTTTTCTTTCTTTATCTTTTTTTTAAAATTATTTCCCGGGTAATTATGCTTCAACGTAATGCGGCATAATGACAGCTCGTAAACGTGAGTGAAATTCTCGGACGTGAGGCGAGGAATTTCAAACAGCTGAAAATGTCGAGAAACTCAAAGAGAACGGCTATCCGATGCTTAAACGGCGAATAAAATTTTCACGTTTGAACTAATTTTTTTTCTCTCCCGTTCTCTTTAATTCTCTCGTCAATAGCTGTCGAGTTTAGTTGTCAAAAAAAAAAAAAAAATCAAGACCAGTGACAATTTTTGAATTTTATAGTGAACTTTGAAAAATCGTCATAATAATTATGATGATTTTATTGTTTAAATTGATGTAGATATAATTATTCGTAACGTTATTGAACTACAATGGTACGTTTATATAACTATGGTGTAATCATTGTTTATACACGGATTATACAATATTTACAGAAACATTGAATCGCAAGCAACATTTTTTTCGTCGCTCATTTTTTTAAATTTCATTTTTTCATTTCAGACCACAAAGTTTGAACGCCGTTTTTTTTCTGGGAGATGAAATTTCATCGAATTTCCACACTGCGAAAGGTGTAATTTTTTTTTTTCGATTCTTCCATGGTTAAAAAAAAGATTCGAAAAACGTCTTTTTCAAGCTATTTTGAGAATTATTTTTCTTAGTTTTTTTTTTTCACGAATCATATTTACAGAATGATATACATTTCTCATTTGTTTATCTCTCTCCTTCGATTTTCTCATTATCTCGATCCGAGAGTTTTTTAAATTAAATTTTATCTTGACGACGCAATTATTTTTCACTTTCTTTTAAAATTAGATCATACTTTCTTTTTTGATCGAAACGCTCTTCATTTGATCTCCTCATATATATCTCTCTTTCTCTCGATTTTTCGCTCGATTCCGGAAAATCGTACTTTTTTTGGTTTGAAAATTTAATTAATTTCGTTTATCCTTCATTTTTCAAATTTCTATGTTATATGGAAATTACATCGTGTGATCTAAGCTATACATATTTTGAGACTAATTTTTGGTGATTTTCTCTCGAATCGATTTTTTCCTCCTTTTCCTCGTCGCTTTAAAGAAAAAATGTACCTCATACATCGCACATTATATAATATATAATATATTATATATAACATATAATTTACAATATATAATATAATATATATAATAGATTACATATTATATATATACTTCATATATATTTTTTTCGTTTTTTTTCCATCAATGTATAAATATATTTCGAGGTTTTACTTTTAACGCTTTCTTTTTCTTCTTTCTCAATCTCTTCTTCTTATCTCCGGTAAATAGAAAATTTTATCGATATGCTTATTTATGCTCCGCTATTGACGCGGATTAATTGCCCTTGAGAAAATTACTCAAGCTCAAGATTGCCAGAAACGTTCGAGCAAAAATGCATTCAAAGATTTTTCTCTGACGTAGAAAAAAAAAATCTGGTACATAAAAAAAACCGGATTTTTTCACATTTTTTTCCTTCAACTCCGCACGAATAAATATTTTTTTGAGAATAAATAAAATAAAATTGGAAATACTAAAATTGAATGACAAATAAAAAATCCTAAAAATCTGATTTTCGAGATTTAAGGTAATTTTTTTTTTACCTATTTTTTTTAGGCCAATCAAGATTAATGCAAAACGGTAAAAACTCGAAAATTCGAAGGAAAGCCCGGTCGGATAAACAAAAAGAAAAATGCTAAGAGATGTTTTTTTTTTTTTGAGTTTTCTCCTCTCGGTGATTTCGCGTGGATACGTTTTTGTTTTCGCAATGTTTATATCGTGATAATTTTTTTTTCGTTTTCTCCATATATAATAATTAATTTATTATTATAATACTATATGATACAGGATATAAGTACATTGGTTTAGTGATTGCAGGCTGCTCCTCTCATATCACAGCGAGGGGCGCTGCCGGGCCCGCCTCTACTTAAAATTAATGCCTAAGATATATATATATATATATATATTTATATATGGGGCATTCCACACCAAATCGACCTGAGTGTGACCCTCGACTTCGCTGACTTCGTTTACGTTTTTTTATATGATTCTTCCAACTCAAAATAGCATACAGAATTTTTTTCAGATTTTTAGAACCAAATTTGAGTAGGTTATGATTTTTTGAACATTTTTTTCGAAAACCTCGAGAACCGTAATTTAAAAATCTGAAAAAATTTGAAAAAATCCGGTGTCAAAAATGAAAATTTTTTACCCAAAAATTCATCATGTCCAGGATTCCCCTTCCACCTCGATTTTAAGTTTTTATGAAAAAAATGTGAAAAAAAATAGATGCAGAAATTGATCTACCGTGAAAAGTGGCTTGAATATTTTTATCGTTAACCAACTATTTCCAAAAGTAGTTGGTTAATTTCTGCATCTATTTTTTTTTTTACTATTTCTTCGTGAAAACCTAAAATCGAGGTGGAAGGAAAATCCTGGCCATCATGAATTGTGGGTAAGAAATTTTCATTTTTGACACCAGAATTTTGACAATTTTTTCTGATTTTTAAAATACGGCTCTCGAGGTTTTCGAAAAAAATATTCAAAAAATTATAGCGTACTCAAAGTTGGTTGTAAAAATCTGAAAAAAAAATTGAATGCTATTTTGAGTTGGAAGAATCATATAAAAAATCGTAAATGAAATCAGCAAGGTCGAGGGTCACACTCAGGTCGACTTGGTATGGAATGCCCCATATATATCTCACGTTTATTCATCCTCGCAATATTCATCGTACTCTTTTTCTCATGTTTTTTTTTCATCTCACTCTTAACAGTTATTGACCGTCGCTCAAAAATTTGCCACCGCAAAATCGAAAACCGTCTTCGAAAATAAAGTATTTTTTTGCAAAAATTTTCTAATTATTTTTTTTAAATGCATCTCATACTTTTTCCTGCTCGGGATATGATTCTTTTTTTACCGTCTATTTTTTATTCGGAATTTACAATTTTTCGAAAATTTCTTTGTTCTTTTGTTAATTTTTTTCTCCTCTTAAATGGCGAAACTCGATCAACGACTGTAACAAATGAGAGAAAAAAAATTGTTATTACTTACGACGAACATATATTGTATACAACTCACGAATTACACACTCGCAACTTTCATTCGACACGTCGTTATATATATATGGGTTATTCCAAGTCAAATCGACCAAGAGTTGGAATCAACCTCCTTCAATTTCGATGAATTTTGGTCAGAACTTTTTGTTTTCAATGAAACGAAGTTCTACCAAAGGAAAAAAAATTAAATTTTTTTTTCGAAAGATATCCAAGGTTCAAAATTTCATATTTTTTAAAAATCTTTCAAGTTTATTTTTTAAATATCTCGAAAACTATTATAGTTACGAAAAAATTGTACTGGGTTCGTCTTGAAGAGTATAGGGTATACTTGTGGCTACGAAAAAAAAATATTCCGAAAGAAGATTTTGGAAATTGATGAATTTGGAGAATTTTGAATTTTTAAAAATCGTGGAAATCCACGTTCCACATTAAATGTTTGGTTCAATTTTTTATATATAATACCTTGTACTGATCTTAAAAGATCCTGAAATTTTCAAAAAGGTGTTTTTTGTTTTTTCAAAAATATGAATTTTTGAATTTTTAAAAATCGTGTAAATTCACGATCAACTGTAAATTTTTGGTTTAATTTTTTTAATATAATACCTTGGACCGATCTTAAAAGATCCTGAAATTTTCAGGATGGTGTTGGTTTGTTTCAAAAATATAAATTTTTGAAACGAAAAAACATCGTCGTGAAAATTTCAGGATCTTTTAAGATCAGTCCAAGGTATTATATAAAAAAAATTTAAGCAAAAATTTACAGTTGATCGTGGATTTACACGATTTTTAAAAATTCAAAATTTATATTTTTGAAAAAACTAAAAACACCTTCCTGAAAAATTCAGGATCTTTTACGATCTGTACAAGGTATTACATACAAAAAATGTAACCAAAAATTTAATGTGGAAAGTGGATTTGCACGGTTCTAAAAAATTCAAAAATCTCAAAATTCGTCATTTTTCAAAACATTTTTTTTGAATTTTTTTTTTTTCGTAGTTACAAGTATACTCTTCAAGACGAACGTAAAACGATTTCTTCGTAACTACAATAGTTTTCGAGATATCTAAAAAATAAAATTGAAAGATTAAAAAAATTGTAAAATTTTGAATCTTGCATAACTTGCAAAAATTTTTAAAAAAATTTTTTCTCTTTGGTAGAACTTTGTTTTATCAAAAATGAAAACTTCTGATCAAATTTCATCGGAATTGAAAGAGGTCGATTCCAATTCTTGGTCGATTTGACAAAGAATGACGCATATTTATTCTCTTTAATTATATTCATATGTATATATTTATAGTATCGTATATTTATATACATATATGTATATATCTGTGATAATTAATTTAATTTTACGGTCTTTAGTGCCTAAGATGAGGTGAAGATCGTCGATAGGATGACGATCGCAAGATTCATGGGGGGAATTTGTCTTCGGAAAAAAAAATAGCGCGACGCCACGTGTCTTGCGGCTCAGGGTACATTTATTTTCTAATAAAAAAAAATAAATAAAAAATTCTCTCGCCTGAGCTCAGTCTAGACGTCGCGCTTCAAATTCCTTCGCGGCGGAAAATCGACGCGAAACCTTCCGATCGGAAATCGTATAACGAACGTATATATATATATGTATAAATTTATCAATATATCTGTATATTGATAAACAGCGTAATGCATTGATGAAATTTCCGAGTTTTATTCTGGGTGGGCTAAAGGGGAAAAAAACTTATCGTAGTTTGAATTTTCATCAAGATAAACCCAGAAACTCGGCTCGATCGCACCGAAACGCACTTTTAAAAAAAGTTTTTTTTCCTTCTCTTCTTTTTTTACAATTTTAAGACTAGTGTGATAATAGGAACATGGTGTGTCTCATCCGGAAACGGAAATTCATACGTGAAATTTGATCGACATTTTATGACAATTAAATGAACGAATATTTATTTATTTATCGGATCGATAAATAAATAAAGAACAAAAAAATTCATTCTTTTGTCGGACGAATAAATTCGTTTGTTCGTTATTATTTTTTTTTTAACCTCATACGCGTAAATCAGCACCATTTCCATTTGTCGTTTCTCGTTAGTTTTCTTTTTTCTCTCCTTTTTTCACACTCTTCGCGAAATTCCGTGGAATTTTAACGTCCTTCATTAGCACGTCGATGAATATCGCGACAGAGTCGAAGGCCGGAAGTCGAGGGCCAAAAAAAAAAAAGAATTCTTCTTTGCCGACAAAGCGCGAAAAATGGCCGTTTCAACGCCATTTTGGACGAAAAAAAAAACAAAATGCATTGCACGAATTTTGGAAATATTTATAAATGTAGTCTTCAGGGATTGTTTTGTATCTTCATCACGAATTCAGGAAAAAAATGCAATGCTTGTTCTTCCTCTTTCATTGGTACGATTTTTATCGTAAATACTCGGCGCGCACTTCCAGTGTACAATTCCGCCATTTTGCGTCACCATCCGCCATTTTGTGTACTCTGTCTCTCGATTCCAGTATAAATATCGATCGCACTTTTGAGGATAGAGGTGAATTCAATTCACTTCCGGTACGGGAGGATTTTCCGTGATCGTCGATCATTTTGTCTCCATGATTTCCTTCTCGATTCCGCCAGAAATGCTCGAGATCCATCGATCTTCACCATAAAGCTCAATTCACTTCCGGTATACGAAGAATCCGCCATTTTGCGTCACCGTCGGCCATTTTGTCACCGATTCACTTTCGGTATGACAAGACGCCATTTTGGTTCTCTCGATCATGGCAGAAATAACGGTAAAGCTCGATTCAGCTTCCGGTACGCGAAGAATCCGCCATTTTGCGTCACCGTCGGCCATTTTGTCACCGATTCACTTTCGGTATGACAAGACGCCATTGTGGTTCCCTCGATTACGGCTGAAATATCGATCTAACGATTTTTTCGGGCGAATTTCGAAAATTTTGAAAGAATATTCAACGACGCGACGATTCGTGACGTATAATTGGGATTTTCGCGATGAATACCGATTTTTTTGTTCCTCACGCGGCGAGACCTTCGCCCCTCGGCGCCGAAGGCGGTTGGATTCTCGCCGTCGGTGGCGTTGGATTGTTGTTTTCCGGTCTCGAGACGGCGCCCTCACGTTCGAAATGATGCTGAAGAGCCTCGCCGCTCCACGCGGGAACGCTTGCCGAATTTTGATTTCCGGTATTCGACGACGGTGTTCCGGGCGAGTGCGACGGAGACGGCGTCTGAAAGAGCATCGAGCCCGACGGCAACGACGATTTTCCATCCCCCATTGGTCCGTTGCTCGGTGCCATTGGCTGTTTTTCCATCGGAAAACTGCCGCCACCGTAAATCGAGCCAAAAAGACCGGCGTACTTTCCAGCGCTAACCGGATGTGCCGGTAATCCATTGTTACCCTGAATCACCGATATCTCGTTCAGCTGCAATAACAAAAAAAATTTAATATGCTAAATTTAAAAAATTATACAAAAATATTGATCATTTTCAATTTTTATGACTCAAGTTGATTTAAAATAGAAAATTATAAATAAAACAAAAACTTTACTTCTGGACTATCAATTACTCCAAATTTAAAATGGATTGTCTAATAAAATGTTATAACGAACTTATTTTCTCGCTCAGTTTCTTTTTTAAATTGATTTTTTTTGTCAACTTTCTGAAAGTTGAAAGAAAATGCGTTCAAAAACTTCAAAAAAGGTCCGGAACGTTTTTTTATGCCATTTCGCCGGAAGTCAACGTAATTTAACAAAACTAATTTAACAAGCGGCATTTTAATAGGAAAGGATTCGACTTCATTTGCTCATTTTTTAATTATTTTTACAATTTGTTTTTAGATTTGAACTCTATTTTGAGAGCAGCTGTTTTTCGCCTTTTTCCTAGAGGAATTTTTCAAAATACATTTTTACGATTGTATTCATAAAGTGGAAAGTTTGAGCTTCAATTTCGTTTTTTAAAAAACTTTGAGCGTTTTTTTTCCAAGTTATTCTGTTTTTTGTGAAAAAAGAGGAAATTTGAAAAATTCCGTATAACACGAAAACAAAGAAGATTCATGGAAAACTTCAAGACAGCAAAAAGTTGCGTCCATTTTTGTTGAGTTCAGAGGAATTTTTTCAGATTTTTTTTCCAAAATTTTGTTTCCTCATGTTGAGACTGGAAAAAAAAATTAGGGAATAAAATTTGAAAAAAAATTCCAATGCGTTGAAAATGGTAAAATAAAGTACTTTCCTATCTGGAAATTTCATCAATAATCCCATAGTTCTCGAGTTATGGTAATAGAATGATCTGAGTTCCGACCCAGAAAAGAGAAAAAAAAATTGTGAAAAAAAATCTGAAAAAATTCTTCCGCACTCAACAAAAACAGACGCAACTTTTTGCTATCTTGAAGTTTTTCTCGAATCCTCTTCGTTTTCATGTTATAGCGGAATTTTTCAAATTTCCTCTTTTTTTTACAAAAAACAGGATAATTTTGGAAAAAAAAATCGCTCAAAGTTTTTAAAAAAAGGAAATTAAAGTTCAAACTTTCCTCTTTATGAATCCAATCGTCCAAATGTATAAAAAAAATTCCTTTAGAAGATGGGTGCATCTGAAGAGAGGGGGAAAAAGGCGAAAAACAGCTGTTTTCAAAATAGAGTCCAAATCTAAAAACGAATTGTAAAAATAATTTAAAAAATCAGGAAATGAACCCGGACTCTTCCCCTTCAAAATGCCGCTTGTTAAATCAGTTTACGTTGACTCCCGGCGAAATGGCATAAAAAAAACGTTCCAGACCTTTTTTGAAATTTCGTTTGGAAACTTTTTTTGTATTTTTTGGATTTTGGTAAATTTTCAAAAATTCGTTGATTTTGTATCTTTATACGGTTAAATCCGTACTTTTTGCTGTACTCCGTTGAGAAACGGTGCAGGTAGATAAGGATAAAAGAGATCCGGACGACGCTGAAGAAATTCCGAGTCCTTTGGAGTTATTGGCAGAGGTGGAAGATCCAAGGACATTCGTCGACCTCGTCGAGAAGCTCCGTTCGTCCACATGTGCGTACCCATGTGAACCTTTTTTGTCATGAAAAAAAAAGAAAACGTGAGCAAAATACAAATCGTCCACAAAATCAGTTGAATTAAAAAATCAGTTGGTTAAAAAAAAATATAATTCAGGTAATTCGTCCACTTTTCTCAGGATAAACCTTCAAGCCTGAAGAAATCTCTGATGACTTTAATTTTTTTTTTTTTAATAAAAAAAAAACGGAAAAGGTCGAATTTGTACCTTAAGATTTCCCTTTGTGGTGAAGGCCTTTTGGCAGACGGTGCATCGAAAAGGTTTGTCGCCGGTGTGAGTTCTCATGTGAATCTGAAGCGCCGAAGACGAGGAGAAATTCTTATTGCAAACCTGACACAAGTGTTTGCTCGACATGCCTGAAAAAAAGAAACAACGTGTTCACACCAAAAGTTCTCCAATATTTTTGCGAGTAAAAAAAAACAAAGTTTCTCGTTTCTTTTCAATTATTTTGTAGGTCAAGTTGGGGCTAAGCTAAAACTGGTGATATAATTTAATAAAAACAAATAAAATAAACATTTTGATTCTCGTAGCATTTGAAAGTTTTTCGAAATTAATTTGGGGCCCAATTTAAAGTATTCTGGTCTAGAATTTCAAAATAATCAATTTTTTTTTGCGTTCTCGTTACTTTTTCTTGGGGTTCAACAAATCGATCTCACGAATCGATTCTTTCCTTTTCGATCTTTAGGTGAATCGATTCTTGACCTTGAAAATCAAAAATTCGATTTTTTATTAAATTCACTATCTATCAAAGAATGGCAATTAAATAAAGATTGACAAAAGTCTATGAAACATCAACGTGAAAAGAAAAAAAGTATGCAAAAATGTGAAAAAAGAGTAACAAGAATTAAAAGTTAAAATATTGTAAACATTAAAAAACATTGTAAACATTTTAAAATCGATTTTCTTGATTCGATTTTTCATGAAAATCGATTTTCTTGATTCGATATTCAGAATTGATTTGAGAATTGATTCTTACTGGGCCTTTTTGGTGCTGGTAAATCGCCCTCCGACGGTGACCTCTTGACGGGCATCGGCGATTCCATCGACGATGGCGGCATCGGCGGCGGGGGCGGGGGCGGGGGTGGCGGCGGTGGGGGCGGAAGACTAGATTCGTCCATGCACATTGGACTCCTCGAATTTTCCAATTCCTGCGAGTGTTGCTGACCCGATTGTTTAGAATCACCGAACAAATGAGGCGGCATGTCACGTATTTTGTGTGTAAGCATGTGCTGCTTCATGTTGCCCTGTAAAAACAAAAACGATTAGATCAAACGATTCGTGATGATTTTTTCGATTTTTTCGATTTTTCGAAAAACAAAAAATTTAACGAGAAATACAAGTCACAAGGTCAATTGACCTGACAATGGCATTTGACCTTGAACGATCTGGGGGCCCAAATAACGTTGCAATTTGACCTTGAATGGCCTCAAGCGTTCGAATGACGATATTGGCCCTGGAATCCTCAAGTGCGAGTTTCGCTGACCTTGAATGACCTCAGGCACGAATATTACTCCGTCATTTAACCTTGAGTGACCTTGAACGCCAAAATGGCGAAATAAATTGACCGCCTATGACCTTGAGTGCCCAAATAACTCTATCCTCTGATCTTTTATGACCTTCAACGCCCCGAATGACTATTATATTTGACCTTGAATGACCTTCAACCCTCAAAAGGTCCACTATTGTATCTTGAGCGAAAAAAAACGTATGTATCGTGAAAATTGGCAGAAAATGGTGGCTCAGAGTCATGCAAATATTGAAGGACTGAGGTTAGACAGATGGAAGATCGACATCAATGACCTTGGGCTTCAGTGAGGGTTTTTTTTTTTTATGAATGAAGGGGTATGTGGATGGTAAAAATAGTATTTTTTTAAATGTAATTATGATTAAGTGTTTTATAAACTCGCTCGGGAGGCGCTCTTACCAGGAAGACGTGGTCCGAGGCTAGAAGTCCGAGGGCAGGGGGCATCAGCGGGGGCAGGCGGACGGCAGCATAGGCAGACGTCAGTCCCCGCCCCCCTCCGGTCCCTGTCCGCCCCCGGTTCTTCCGTTCCTCAGTCCGCCGCCGCCTGTTCCTCTTTGGCCTGACGTCCTGACTTCCGGTCGTCAAACCACCTCCACCTCCTCCTCCTCCTCCTCCTCCTCCACCAACACCAATACCACCACCAACGATACCGGTGGGTATCGCCGAGGTACCCCCGAGCGAGTGGTAAGACGTGTGCGGACTCGACTGTAGCAAACCCCCGGCAAACGGATTACGATGATCCATGCAGTTACACGATTTCACCAACGTCCCGTCACTCTGAAATTATTCCCATCGTACGTGCTATACATATAGAGCAATGTTGTAAATAATGCAGTACTTTGATAATGCATTACTGTATTTATGACCCATTACACTGCATAATGTAAAATGGATAAGTGTACCATTACAAAATACAAAAGTAATGTGTAATGAATGCGTGTGCTATTACAAATCAAAAAAGTGATGTGTAATGGAAGATGTGCCATTACAAATAAAAACAGTAATGTGTAATGGATGCATGTGCGATTACAAATAAACAAAAGGTAATGTGTAATGGATGCATGTGCGATTACAAATAAAAAAGTAACGTGTAATGGATGCATGTGCCATTACAAATTAAAAAAGTAATGTGTAATGGATCCGTTTTCCATTACATTACTTTTTTTTATTTGTAATGGCACATGCATCCATTGAACATTACTTTTTTAATTTGTAATGGAAAATGCATACATTACACATTACTTTTTTCATTTGTAATGGAACACGCATCCATTACACATTACATTTTTTATTTGTAATGGCACCTGCATCCATTACACATTACTTTTTTAATTGTAATGGAACACGTATCTATTACACATCACTTTTTTCATATGTAATGGGACATGCATACATTACACATTACTTTTTTTATTTGTCATGGAACACGCATCCATTACACATTACTTTTGTAATTTGTAATGGAAGACTTATCCAACACACATTGTTTAAAGTAACGGGTAATGCATTACTTTAACATTACTATTTTAACAACTCTGACATAGAGTGAATAGATCGATCATTTTTCGTCACCACTTTGATCAACATTAGACTGATTCAAAAAAGCGACTATTTTTTGTTTTTCGAAATAACATACTTTCAACTTTTTCAAATACTTTCGGGGAGGTGAAAAAAGATGTATTTTAAAGGCAGAGGTCTTAAATATATATATTTAGATTCGTCTCATCGCAAATTTCTATTTCTCATTTGAATAACGGCGAAAAAAATTTCAAACTTTGAAATTTTATACCTCGGCTTCGAGTCAATGTACCAAAATGATCGATACCTATTCTTGTAGAGAATTGAACGCTCTACAAAAAAGGTTTTTTATGATTTTTCGATTTACTCACTCCTTCAAAAGTTATTCAAGGTTAAAGATAAATTGAGAGTGAATTTAATTTTTTTTTTTAGTTTCCGACAAAATATTGAAACTTATTGCTAAATATCGTAAGATTTTTCTTGAAACAATATATACAATATATTAGACCGTGAATAACTTTTGAAGGAGTTTATCGAAAAATCATAAGAGACCTTTTTTGTAGAGCGTTAAAATTCCCTGCAATAATACGTATCGTTCATTTCGGTACATTGAAGCCGAGGTATAAATTTTCAAAATTAAAAAAAAAAAATCCTGTGTTATTTAAATGGGAAATAGAAATTCGCGACGAGACGTGTCTAAATATTTATATTAAGAGCTCTACTTTTAACAGGCATCTTTTTTCACCTCCCCGAAATTATTTAATATGTTATTTCGAAAAATAAAAAATAGTCGCTTTTTTTTAATCAGTCCAATCAACATACTTTTTTATCTCTTTCTTTCCCTATTTTTTTTTTTCAATTCTGTCCCCTGAACAAAAAAATGGCACTAGTGTTTACTCTTCAGGGGTTTCCAAGTTTGAAAAATCAATATTATTGGAAGATCATTTTTTTTTAAAGTTGTTTTTCAATGATTTTTTGTAATTGTTTATTTGGAATCATTTTTTTTAAATTGCATTTTTGTACGACTAATAATTTAAAAATAGATAAAAATAGAAATTGATGGATCAGAGTTTGACTTTGAACTTTGGCAAATAAAATAAAAATTTCGATTGTTCTTCAATATCAAAATTTTTTGTTTAAAAAAATTGAAGACTCTCCGGAATAAAAATGCAACCAAAATTTGACCTCACAAAAATGGATTAATTTTGAGAATTGTAAATAAATGAACGATGTCCATTTGGTGCAAAAAAAAAAAGAAATTTGCCGTACAAACGATAATACGAATTGCATTGAAATTGTACCGGAAAGTAAAATCGTGTTTGGAGAAATACGAAAATGCCTTTGAGGATGTTTTTTTTTCACCCTTCTGAAAATTACTGCTGGATATTAGCCACGCGAAGTACTGGATTCTCATTCACACGCAAACACGTTTTTGAGAGAGGGAAGTTCAAAGATGTGCGGTGTAAAAGAAAAAAAGGGACTTCGTTCGGGTGTTGGAGAGATAAACGAGGATGAACGAACGTGCAACAGTCGGAAATACTTGAATGTGATTTGGTTGATTGTTTTTTTTTCCCAACGAACTAAGAAAAAACCCAACAAACTCTTCGACTTTGGCATAGGAGAGTGGTCGAAGAAAAAAAAAATAGGAGGTAAAAAAACGTACCTTCGTCGAGAATCCACGATCGCAAATGCTGCATTTGAAGGGTCGCTCCTTCGTGTGGCTCCGATAGTGAATCTCCAGTGCCGAGTTACACGCGAATGTCTTGTAGCAGATATTACACGTGGTGTTGCCACGTACTGCAAACAGATCGTGCCAAAGTTCAGTTACGCTCGTTCAAATACCCGAATAATCTAATATACACCCAATACCTCATGAGAATTATAATAAAAAAAAGAAAGAAGAGAAATGATAATCCGTGAAATCAGAATGATACGAAAGGAACTGTATTCGGAAGCCTGATTCGATATATTGTGATATATTCGATATAGTCTGATGTATTCGATATATTGTGATAGATTCGATATAGTCTGATATATTTGATGTATTAGATATATTCTGATATATTTGATATACTGATATATTCGATATATTGTGTTGTACGAAAAGTTTTGATACATGATATATTTGGACGCAAGACATATATTTTCCAATGTGATATTTTCAATGCATAATGAATGGTAATATACGGAATTGACATATCATGGACTTTGTAATGCGATATATTTGATACATGTAATGTATTTCGATATACAGTAATCATTAATTTGATAAGTATTAATCATTAATTTGATAAGTATTCACTTTTTTTTAAAAATATAAAAAGTCTGCCTACTTTCTTAGATTTTTCAGTTATATGTTTTTATTATATTTATTTGATATGTTTGATTTATCGTGCTATTCTGATATTATAATATATCTTGATACATGAAACGTTTTGATATATGATATATTTGGACGCAAGAACAATTATGCAATCTAATATTTTCGATGCATATAATGAATGGTAATATATGGAGTTGATCTATCGTATATTTTGTAATGTGATATCTTTGATATATGCAACGAATATTAATGTACAGAAATCACTAGAATTTGATAAATTATGACATTATTTTTAAAAAATATCAAGTCTTTGATATATTTATGTATGAGGTTTTTGTTATATTTAATTGATATACGATATGTCACGCTGTTCTGATATGTAATATATTTTGATACATGAGAAACGTTGATCTATCAAATAGTTTGCAATATATTTTCGATATATCATATATTTTAATCTACAAAAATTAACAGAATCTTTAATGGCTTATCGCAACGTTATTTTTTGAATATATCCAAATTCTACTTTGATATATTTTTATGTGTGATAATTTTGTTATATTGCATTAATATATATCATGCGATTCTGATGTATCACGTTTTCTTATATCTGTCAATAAAAAAATACCCCAAAAAAATTATAATGATGGTTATAATAATAGAAAAAGAATTTTATTCGAAAGTCTACCTCAATATCTTCTGATATATAATATAATATTTTTAAATTGATTTTCGAATATAAATATAACTATTGAGACAAAAAATATTCCGATATATGAAAAAATGTTATCCGTCATATATTTTGATGCCACTTTTTTGATATATCATATATTTGAATATACGGAAATCAGAATCGGCAATAAATCATCGCTAGATAGTTTCTTATGAAAATATCGAAAGTCGCCCTACTTTGAAAGTACTTTGATGTATCTCGGTGTATGATATATTTTTCGTTATATCAAAAAACTGATATACGATATATCAACTTTTTTCTTTCAATTGTCGCAAACGCTGAGGGATCAGGGATTCATGAAGCATTTAAAATGCATGTAAAATTCTTGGTTGTACAAAAAAAACAATTTATTGTTTCGAGCCTTACATCAATACGCGTTTGTGTAGAGAGTGTGGGCAAGGGGGAGGGGGGGTGGGGGTGGGGCGTGTGGGGGTGGGAATAGCATTCAGTTCAATATTGTGTTCGAACTAATCGTAATAATATAGCAGCGATATTCGCGATTTCGAATAAATTCTTTTGCTAATTATTAATAATAATTAATAATAATAAATGACAATAATAATAATACAGGATACAGTGATAATGTCGCATCTCACGATGATACAGACTATGTGTATATATATAAATATATATATATTTTATCATTCACTAAAAACCGAGATAAGGAGAGAGATCGTTAACGACAGCGAGCGCAAGAGTCTTTTTTTTTAATATATCTATAATATACGATATATATGAATATATCAAACATTTATCGAAAAAAAATTGGCGATATATCAATCGTAGTCGTTCGTATAAATTGATATATTCATGTATATGTATATTTATCTCTGCACATGGGCCCTTATATTTCAGACTAAAATAATGCATTTTACGTACGAGAAGCAGATTTACAAAAATTACAAAATAAGAGAAAAAAAATAAAAATCGAGAGAATAAGAGATAAATGTACAAAAGATTAGGTGAGGGGAGTGCTAGATCCGGCTACACCAAAAATTGGGAAGATTCGAGATTTTATATTTTTTTTACTTATATTATGACGAATCTTGCGAAATCCAAAATTTGCACGAAAAGTTGAAACACTGAGTGTGAGAGAGAGAAAAATTAAAGCTCTAAACGCGCCAAGCGAGATTTTTTCATTTCACGACGAAACAATCAAATTTTCTCTCTCGTACGTCGAATATATAGATATATATAGCATTTAAACGTATATATGTCCTATGGCTAGTTTCCAGGACATTTGTTCGACTCTCTCGGCAAAATAGAGTAGCCTCGAACAAAGGACCAAACTTTGTGCGAGTGAATTTGTTGCGCGCACACACAAACACACACTTCAATCTCTCGCCACCATTTTCAGATTGATCCAGATTATTTTCGGAGGAATTCCCAATTCTATTGAGTCCATGGAATTTTATTATTCAAGTCTTCATGATTTTTTGTTTTTCCTTGAATTGGAGGCATTTTGGGACCCAAGTTTGACTGCGGATGCTAAGCAGTACCTTAAGGGGTGTCCTGAATTAAAATAGCAAAAAAAAAAATCCTTTTTTTTTTTAAATTGATCGAATCGAAAGATGAACGATGTAAGAATATGTTTACAAAGTAACTAAAGTAAGTGACTAAAAATTCATATTTTTTCATATTGAAAACTTTGAAACGCTTTTTCTCCAGTTTTTATTTTCACGATTGACAAAAACTAAACGACCCATTTAATTTAATCAAATTTTTTTTTATTCAGTATTAAATTCTCTTCTAAGTGAACTAAAAAAGTTTGTCAAAAAGTTTATTTAAATAATAGTTATAGCACCTTTGAGTTGAATTTTTATTTTTAAAACACTTTTTCTTGTAAACCCACCCAAATTTTTTATTTCAAATTTTTTTCTGTCTTTTTTTTAGTTCACCCAGAAGAAAAATTTATAATGAATTTAATCCTTTTAGGTTTTTTGTTTCAGTAAAATGCCCACGTCCATGAAAGAGGCTTAGAAATCTGTTATAATTTTTTTTTTTACTGCAAAAATGTTTTTTTGATATTCTTTAAATATGTATAAAATCATACCTCAAAATTAACTTCATTTCCTTTTTTCCCTTCTAAAAAAAATCACAAAAAAACGAGGTTTTAGAACATTCCAATTCAGGACACCCTCTTAAGAGTAATCAACCGTCCTGAATCCAACCGTACAACATAAGCATACATGTCTATATATGTATCTATATATTTATATCAGTAATCGGCAAAAAAAAAATCTATCTATTTTTATTATGCAATTTTTTCGATAAATTGGATAATTAGCCAAAAAACATTACAATTTTTTTTTCAACATTAGTAATTAGCGGTAACTACTAATTTTTATAAAAATGAGTAATTAGTGACAAAATATTTCTAATTTTTATCAAAAAATTACTAATTAGCATGAAATATTACTAATTTTTCCAGAAAATTAATAATCAGTGATAAAATATTACTAATTTTTCTAATAATGAATTAGTGACAAAACGTGTCTAATTTTTCCATAAAAATGAGTAATTAACGATAAAATGTTGCTAATTTTTTCCAAGAATCAGTATTTAGCGAAAAAGATATTGCTAAATAACCAAAAAAAATCAATAATTCGTGGAGAAATGTTGTATTAATTTTGGAAAAAGTAATAAATAGATAAAAAATTACTAATGCATTTTTTAATGGGTACTGATTAAATATTCTTATTAATAATAACTTATGTGATATCGTATGACATTCGATACAATAAATACTATTGTGTGAAATATTCAAAAGATCTAGTTATTATAAAAAATAAAACAACTTTTTTAATAGAGTTGTTTGAGCTTATAACCATGACTCAATCCTTGCACACAAGTACGTAAATATACACAATACTTTTCTACAAATTACTTTTTCTTTCAAATTAATTAATGATATCTTCTTTGCTAATTACTATATTTAGTAAAAAAACTTGGTAATACTTTTTCGCTGATTACAAATATTTTTGGAAAAATTAGAAACATTTTGTCGCTAAATACTGATTTTTTAGAAAAATTAGAAATATTTTTCCACTGATTACTAATTTTTTTGGTAAAATTAAAAATACTTTGTCACTAATTACTAATTTCTTTGGAGAAATTGGATAAATTTTCTTACTAATTACGAATTTTTTAAGAAAAATTACCAATATTTTTCCGCAAATTACGAATTTTTATAAAAAATTATTAATATTTTTTGACTAATTATTAACCCTATATTTTTGACTACGTCGGACGATATTGTCATTGGCTATTTTTAACCCACTTAGGAGTGTTGTAAAGTTTCAAAAAAATTCAGGGAATCAGTTTTAGGTCTCATCTCAATGGTCCAACAGTGTTTATTCCGAATGAAATTTATAAACAATGGAAAACAGACAAAATCGACTAAAAGTGGCAAAGTCAGATTTGACGATATCGTCTATGACGGCGGAGGGTTAATTTATCGAAAAAATGATTGATAACATCAACATCATTGACGACAAAAATCGATACTGCCGATCACTGATTTGTGTGTAATTATTAATAATAATTCTGTATGGCGGAGGTGTGCTCAATAATGGAGGAAGGTGTAGCAGGAACTGCGGCTCGCCCCGGTTGCTAGCAGCGCCTACCTGCTGGGCCCCCGACAGCCAGGCCGAGCGGGTTGTAGGTTGAGGACGCTGCGAGTACGGCGGAAGTCGTTAGGGAGGCAAGAGGTCCACCTCCGCCGCTACCGCCTCCGCCCCCGTTGCTGCTGCCACCTGGACTAAGGGGATTGTTCATCGAGGAGGTGACATTGGCGACGCCAGAGTTGTTGACAGCGATACCGCCGCTCGACGGTAAGCTATTGGCAATGACATGACCAGCCGGTGTTTGCGAGGAGACGGCCTGAAGCAAACCGGCGAACATCCCAAAGGGATGATGGGGATGATGATGCGTTGGATTCTGGGACGACGGTGGTGGAGTCGTTGTCGTTGACAGTACCGACGAGGCAGGTGTCGATGATGCCCTTGGCGTAAGGTCAAGAGGTGCACCGCCGCCACTATTCGGTGGACTGACGCTCTTCTCACTTCCGTTGTATCGAGGCGGCGGTGAACTTCCAGCTAAGCTGCAGTTGTTGTTGTTGTGGTTGACGTTGTTGTTGATGACGGGAACACCTCCGGAGGCAGTCGTCGTGATCGTCCGTACCTGATTCTCAAGGGCGGCGAGTGAGGTCGAGAAACTAGGTATCGTAAGACCAACTGGATTCAAGGTGACCTCGTCCTTTGAAGGGTCGTCATTGTCGTCGCAGTCGTTGACCTCGTCGTCGTCGGGCTCGTCGTTTCTCCGATCCATCGTGTCTTCGCACCTCTCATCGTCCTCGCGACGATCCTCCTCCTCGTCTTCCTGATCCTCCATGTCCTCACTCTGCGCGTCCTCGAGATATCTTCTCTGCTGTAACTGTAGCTGTTGCTGATGATGCTGCAATCGCAATTGATGATGATGATGCGCCTGCTGCTGTTGATGATGATGATGGTGCTGCTGCTGCTGATGATGATGATGATGCATCTGCTCCTTGGCGTCGAGGTCGCTTTCGATGGAATGCCGATCGAGCGAGTGGAGACGCGAAGGCGGAAACCCCAATGGGAAACCCGGCCCCGCTGGATGAATACCCGGAAAACCTTGCGGTAAGAATGAGGTTAGAGGATGATGGGGATAACTCGGTGGGAATTCGTTGACCTCGGCTGCTTGGATCTGCTCGGGACTGAGATCCGTCGGTTCACCGGTATGAAGACGTATGTGTTGCTGAAGAACTAGGGCATTTGTGAACTTTTTGTGACAAACCGGACACTGGTGCAACACCCTCAACGGCGGTTTGGCGCGATGAACGCCCATGTGAGTCTTAAGATTGCCCTTTGTCGTGAACGCTCGTCCGCATATCTTGCACTTGAATGGCCTTTCACCGGTGTGAGTTCTGTAATGCATCTGCAACGCGCTCTTGCACGATAATACACGATGGCATATGACACACTGATTGGGATCGGTCAATTTGTGCTCGATATTGTCAACCAGCTGCTGAAGCTTCGACGTTTCCGATGTCTTGGTGATCTCGATCAGGCTCTCCCAAGAATTGTCGTTGCTGCCGGGACGCGGCAGTAAACTCGAGTAGATCGCTGGATCACGAGCGGGATCGACCATCATCTCGTTGCCGATCGGACCGGTCGGCGTTGTGCCCGTTGTCGAGGACGGATGATGGGGCAAGTGATGATGACCCGGTGGACCGGGAAACAGTATACCGGTGAAAGAGGTCTGTAGACTACCGCTGCTAGCGCTACTGCTGGCCGGGGATGCACCAGGATACGCAGAACCATGAAGACCACCACCGCCGCCCATTATTCCACTTTGTTGAAGAGCCAAACGAACCTGAACGCTCTCACCGCCGCCACGACCCGAAAGATTCTCAGGTTGTTCCTCCATTTCCTCGTCCATCATGTCACCGTCGTTCTCCAATCTACCGCTTATCTTGCTGTCCATGCTGCAATCGTCGTAGGACTGTTGATGCGATATCGTTTCATTGACGGCGTTGATCGTTGACGGCGATGGATTGAGATAACGTCGCGATTCGTCGAATTCCTCGTTATCCTCATCCACTGGATCATCGAGTTCCTCGGGCTCGCGCTTTGGCGTTATTCTTTCCTCCGCTGCTTCACGACTCACCGGTCTTTGTGGCTGATATTGCTCCTGGATGGGTGATCTTTGCTCGAGCTTTATGTCGTCGCAATTTGCACGGGGCGATTCCGTTCGGGCCTGAAGATTTTGGTGTTGCTGTTGTTCCTGTTGTTGTTGTTGTTGTTGTTGTGATGATGGTGGTGGCTGTTGTTCGTGGAAGGAATGATGCGAATTCGTGGGAATACTCGGAGGAGGCGGTGATTGAGGTGAAACGGAGGGAGCAGGTACGGGTTTGCTCAAATTTTCCGGTATGTCCTGATCATCACGATGATTAATGATCGGGGCGCGATAAATGGGCGGCATACCGGGCAGACTAAGACTCAGGGGTATCGGCGCTTGGGGTGGAAGAAATCCATGGGCAACTGCCGCGACTGCCGCGGGATGAAAATTACCGGCGGCATGATGATGCTGTTGCTGAAGATGATGATGATGCTGCTGCTGCTGCTGTTGCTGCTGCTGCTGTTGGGACGACGTGTGATGCGTGTGCGACGGTAGAGGCGGCGGTAGCGGCGGCGGTGGTGGGGATGGCATTGGTCTTTGACCCGAGGCGGCTAATTGCTGGAGCAAGGGAGGATGGTACTTGTCGAGGTGTTCGGGCACGGGATTCGGATTCATTTTAACGTGTGGAAACTTTGCCGTGTGCCTCTGAAAGTGAACCTTGAGGTTGCCCTTGGTGGTGAAACGGCTTCCGCAGACGTTGCACTTAAAGGGACGCTCACCTGTATGAGATCTTATGTGGATCTGAAGTGCGGAGTCGCTTCCAAAGACCTTGCCGCAGTAACGGCATCGATGCTTGAAGAATGGCTCGCCGCGACCACCGCCGCCCGTCTTGGAATCGTACGGCGACAAGCGCGAACCTTTGCCACTGCGAAAAGCGAGCTCGTCCGCTAGATTGTTCGCCAGTAAGCCCTGACTAGCGTTGTCCAATACCTCCTGTGCCCGTTTCTGCAGCATCTCCAGGGTATTTGGCTCGTGCAACGGCATCGGATCGTTGTTGGTGATTATGGACGACGCGAGTGACGAGCTTATCGAGCACATGTGCATCTGATGGGACATCGGTAAGCTGGCGGTTGGAATCAACGGGCTATTCGCACTGACGGTGAGGTCACCGCTGCTACTGGTCATTATCGACGAGACTGGCAGTGACATGGTCGAGGTTGCCGGTAGTGGCAGCGCTATGGGTGATGTGCTACAGGAATTCGTCGGCCTATCAGGCTGGACCTGACTCGTCAACAATGGTGATGACGGTGGCTGATGATGACTCGGCGGTCTCGAGGACGGTGGCGAAGTCAGGCTCGCCAGTGACTTTGGGTGTATCAATGGCGAACTACCCGACGGATCCTTGATCGGATCGGCGTCAATTGGACTCGACGTTGCGGCTATCGATTGGACAGCATCGATAGTTGGGTTTAGGCTTATACCGCTGCCAGATTGGCCGGAGGATTGCGTCGCAACCGGTTGTCCAGCGTGCGTTATCGACAATTGTTGCTGCAACTGGCTTATCAACTGTAACTGAAAGACCTGCTGATGCTGCAGGGTGTAAAGTGTACTCTGTAGCAGAGCGAGATCCTGAAGAGCCGCCTCGCTGTCGGCACCACCGGCAAGTGCCGTTGCCGCGAATTGGGCGACCGCGACTTTCGTGTTCTGCAACGCCTCGAGCGTGACGTGACTCGTTCCCGCAGCTGGAAAGACACCGGCCTGTCCTGTTGGACCACCGGCCACGATTGACTGTCCCGCGACCGTTGATCCGGCGGAACCACCCTCGCCGATGAAACTGTTGTTATTTTCGGCATCCTGACGATGACGTATCTGCTTGCCGGAACCTTCCTCCTCGTCATCGGCACCAACCTCCTCGTTATCGTCGTCATCGTCGTCCTCCTCGTCGGGCTCATCGTTCTCGTCGACGAGCTCGTCAGTCTCGTCCTCTTCCATCGGTAATTCGTCCGTTTCACGATCCTCCTCGTCGCCGTCGTGATTCGAACGGGCGGCTGTGAGGTCGACCGCCGTCGTTTCGACGATCGAACCCTCGAGACCGACGACGCAACCACCGTTGTTGCTCTCTCCACCCTCCGACGCTGAATCATTCTCCTCCTCTGCAATCATAGAATTTCGGACAATTCGATTATTCATTCGGTCATTAATATTTATTGAGTCTTGTAACAATTTTTTTAATATCAAGTCTCAAGGAGCCACTCTGGGATTAAAAAAAAATTATTTGTTTCGGTTAAAAAGGTACCTTAGCATGTGTATATAGTTATATTCAAAAAGGTTTTGGGCGTTAAAAATTCCCTAGAACTCGATTTTCCTATTTTAGTGCATTTGCAGCGCGCTTTCTACGAACTTTAAACGCGTTTATCTCAGAACTAGATTTTTCAAGATGGCCGAACTCATAACTCGAACAAAATTCAACCGATCCATTCGAAATTTTAACTGTACATTCAAAATAACGTTCTCCAAAGCAGGACGTAGGATTTTTTCATTATATTGCATAGTTCCTGTTTTATAAACAATTTATAAAAAAAAATTTAAATAAGTTACCTTAGGCAAAAATGCTAAAAATCAATATTTCTTAATTTATTTTTTTGGGCCTTATCAGTTATTTTTGAAGATATATTGAAAAAAATATTCAACACTCCCAAAACGGTAAAAATAAATTTCTCTACAATTCACAGACTTTCTTGGTGTTTCAAAAATTGGAAGAGTTTAAAAAAATGTTGAGAGCATCAGAAAAAAGAGTGATAGAGATTACTCGATGGACCGCTGGATCCAATATGAATTTTTCTAGTTGAGAAATTTTTTTTTCCGGGTTTAGGCGGTTTAAGGGGAAGTTTTTTCGAATTTAATTATTCACGACTTGAGAATTTCTTAATTTATCACTCGTCGTACAAGTGCATGTCGTACAACGAACGGATGCGCGTTTCGCTCGAGGAGCCTTCGTTGGAAAATCGCGCGGCGGTAAAGAATACATACGAGAGACCATTGGGAATATATATATATAGCCTTGCGAATGGTGTCCCGACCCACATGAATGAAAATTATTGTTGCAGTAGATTTATAATCACGCACACATTTTATTTAAGAATTGTCTTCCAAGAATTTTTCGCTCCGTTTATTTAGAGCGCAGTTTGAAATATACCGCCATTTTTCTTTTTTTTTCTTTTGATTAAATGCACATGAAGCCGGATAAAAAAGGATTTTTTGTCAATTTTCGTGCCGATCGATTATTTTGTTGCCAATAAAAAATTTTCAAAAAGAATTTTACAAATTAAATCAATTTTAATTCCAAGAATTTATCCAAATTTTAGATTTGACTTTCCTTAAAATTATAAAAAATTAAATAAATTATGTATTAACTTCTAATATATAAATTTATCCAAATTTTTAAATTAAAATCGTTTCAGAAAACGTTTTGGTGTATTTTGCATGAAATACGAAGAAGGAAAAATCTTTGTACATTGGAACTCTTCTTTGCGTCGCACAATCGACGAATTTTGGACTTTAAATTCAAAACAAGAGATACGCAAAATCGGGTCGTTGAGATATCCCGGACTTTCGACACGAATTCCTCGAGTCCGTAGGAAAATAAATTGTGAAATTTATCGATGACCATCGATAAATATTTTCTTCACTCCGTGTTTCAATATTTGTTCGAAAAAAAATTCGTATCTTCGTACAAATAGAAAACGGTGCGAGTCTTGATTTACGGGATTCTCGAATTGAAATATTGAAAAAAAATTTGTTGACGCATCGTATAAATAGTGGCTTTTAGACTTGGTTCAAAATGTAACCCAAATTTAATGCAAAAGGCTAAAAAATCGATAACTCGATAAAAAAAAGTCTAAATTTGACAATTCCGTTAAAAAAATAAAAATAAACAATGAAGGGGCGAAATAATTTTTTAGTTCTCAATTTCAAAAATTATTTTTCAATTTAAAAAAACCGTAAAATAGTCAACCGAAGGGAAATAAGAAAAAAATCAAGTTTTCACGTCAAAGTTTAGGATTCCTCTTAAGAAAATCAAATTCAGTCTAAAATGTCAAATGAAATAAGTAAATTTTGAAAATTCATTAAATCAAGTCCAAATCAAGCGACTCTTTTGAAAAAAAAATCAAAAGTGCCCGAAAAATTGTTCTCATAAATTCATTTAGAATCTAAAAGACTCGTAAAACAGAGAATTAAGAATTTCCAAAATTGTATCTAAAATACAATAAAGCCATAAAATATCGTATATGTTATAAAACAACCAAAAATAAAAAATCTTTCCGAATCTTTCAACTAAAACAATCTGAGTTTCCAAAATCAAGAAACCAAACTCTCAACGGAAATTAACAAAACTAAAACCTGCCGGAATTTTCCATAAAACAGCTGACTATAAAAAAATCCATTACGAAGAATATTTTCCACTTTTGGCGATGGGCTTCACTAATTTTCATCCCCCATCAAAACCACAAAAAAAATTATCAAAACGATTGCCAAAATTTCAAAAATCAAGACCAAAATCCGAATCGCAGATCCGAAGATTCCAAAGATTTGTGCAACATAGTCAAAGTGTCGGAAAAAAAATATATCGTACCGGAATAACGCGGACACGTGAAACCATCGTTGGAAATGGTTTGTTGATCATTTCCCTGACAGATCTCGCCGTCGCGTCTCGTTTTTCCGATACCGCGATTCTCGAGTCTCCTTGTGATGCTCCATCGCATGAGCTGCATATCGCAGAGGTCACTTTGAGCTCTCAAAATAATAAAAAAAAATTCCAAATCCAAAACCACCCTTGATCAAAGTAGAGGGGGCGCGAGGATCGACGGACGGAGTCGTCGTCGCTCAATCCTCTTTCCGGTGCGATTTGAAGGTCATTCGTTCACCAAAAAAAGCACCCCCTATCGTTCGTGATATTTCCACCCCCGGAGGATCCAAACGTGGCACAAATTCGTCACCATTGAAGAGGATTCCTCCGCACCTTTTTTTTCACTTCCAAAAAAATCACAGGACCAATTTCAACTGTACGAAAAACAACAATTTTTCGTCCTTCTGTACCAAAAGCAACAATTTTTTGTCCTTCTGTACCAAAAACAATAATCTTTTGTCCTCTTGTACCAAAAACAACAATTTTTTGTCCTTCTGTACCAAAAACGACAATTTTTTGTCCTCTTGTACCAAAAACAACACTTTTTCGTCCTTTTGTACCAAAAACAACAATTTTTTGTCCTTATGTACCAAAAACAACAATTTTTTGTCCTTTTGTACCAAAAACAACAATTTTTTTGTCTTTTTTCTCTAGTTTCTCGATTTGGCGATGGAATAGTGAATAATCGTTCGCGTACGAGCGTTCAGCGGTCCGAATATGAGCGTTCGGCGCTCCGAGTATGAGCGTTCGGCGGTCCGACATCCGCGAAGGACGAAATGCAACTGATCGCTTGGGCGTAGGTTACAAACGCTCAGGAGAGACCCTACGCACGGTCGGTGGCGCCGCTCTATCCCCTCCCTCAATCCAAAAACAGAATCCGGTATCCCCGCCACTTTCTCCCTTCAGCTCTAAAAACGCGGATCTCTTCCCCCATTCGCGGATTCCCCTTCCCCCTCTTTCAATTTAATCCCCCACCAACTCTCACAAAACCGACTCCTACGCTCACTACTTCTCCTCTCTCTCTCTCTCTCTCCCCCCCCACCTTTCTCTCGCTCTATCTCTCTCTCTCTCTTTCTCTCTGATATCAACGCCGTTTTGCCACCTCCACTTGGCGGACTCGACGACGACTACGAAGACGACGAGAGGCGCATCCACTACTTAATATCTCTCTCTCTCTCTCTCTCTCTCTCTCTCTCTCTCTCTCTCTCTCTCTCTCTCTCTCTCTCTCTCTCTCTCTCTCTCTCTCTCTCTCTCTCTCTCTCTCTCTCTCTCTCTCTCTCTCTCTCTCTCTCTCTCTCTACAGTTTTCTCCATCTCTCTCATTCACATTCTCCACTTGTGGGATTATGACAGTAGGGGCGTTGCGATTCATAAATTAGGGGGGAAAATATAGGCGGAGCCACGACTAACCATTCACCGTCGACTTTATTAATTATTATCCAGACGGGCAACGCCACCCCCGCATAATACTAGATTTTCCATCTCTCTCCTTTTCTCTTTCCCTATATAGATATAGATATATATATATTATATATGTACGTGAGGCTTCCTGCAGCGAATAAAAGCACATTGCACGTAATTTGCAACCTCTCTCTCTCTCTCTCTTTCTCTCTCTCTCTTCCTCTTGTTCTGCACAGACGTTATGCGAATCCCACATTAAATTTGACCCTTCAGATGCATTTAGGTCGCTTATTTGCTCAAATGCGAAGCATTCGTACAAATAAGCGACGTAATAAATGAGCAAATAATGAGTTTTTCTTTTTGATGAAATTTCGCTGTTTTTTTCAATTATGTTTTTTTTTCTGTCGCGTATTTAAATTTTTTTCTATAAATATTCTTTTGCTATAATTTATGAGAGAATTTTTTTTAGAGGAACAAATTTGGATTTTTTTTAAATTGCCGTTTTGAATTTTTCGAACGAATTTCGTTTTGATGAAATTTCACTGTTTTTTTTTTTTCAATACTTTATATTATTTGTTGTCACGTATTTAAATTTTTTTCTAGACATACTTTTGCTATTATTTATCAGTGAATTTATATAACGAATAAAGGGAATTTTTTCACGGTTTTAATTTTTTTTTCGGTCGACGAACCACGATTAGGGTTACCAGATGACAGGAATTTTCCTGACCTGTCCGGAATTTTGGCCCTCTGTCAGGAAAACAGGAAACATTTGAAAATGTCAGGAATTTCTAAATAGAAGATGAAAAATGTATTAAATGAAAATTAAAAAATTTATAAAGTAGTTTATTGACAAAAAAAAACACTAAAATGAAATTCAATTAAAATATAATAATAAAACCCGCGAGTTTTCAAAATTAGATGTTTTTGCTGCCTTCGAGTAGGTACCTACCTCAAGGTTGCCAGCGTTTCAGAGAGTCAAAAATACATAGTAGAATAATGACTTATCTCTCACAGGAACAGTGAGATAATAGTAACTTTTTCGTCTAAATAGTCTTTTTCGTCTAAACTTGAGCAAAAATATAACTTTTACTTTACTATAACTTTTTTTCCAGATGGAATTTAACCCATTTCTTAAGCCTATTCTCTTCGTATAGTAGTTTATGCTTCAAAACCGCGCTTGGTTCATCCAATTCGGATCATTTTTCGTATACCCCTTTCCATTTTTTTCGGCGATTGTCAAAGTGCTCTCATTTCGGCAAAATTGAATCAGTTCACTGAAATGATTGTAATTTTTTTTCTAGATGAGATTTTAACTTGAACTTAAGCTTATTCTCTTCGTAATCGTTCAAACTTCAAAATGTCGCTTGGTTCATTCAATTTCGAAAATCCTTCGATTTTTTACAGATTTTTAAATTTCGACCATCGATTTTTGCAATTTTTTTAAGGCCCTTTCCATTTTTTTCGACGATTTTTAAAGTGCTCTCATTTCTATAAAAATTAAGTTATCGGAATGAGCCAAACGCCATTCTCTAAGTTTAGTGATAGCCTTTAAGTATGAAAAGGGAATTTTTGAATCGATCAAACCAAAGTCAAGCTATGGGCACTTGAAATTTCGCGATTTTGAGGATTTTTTAAATGGGGCAAAAATTGAAAAAAAATGTTTTTAATAAAAATTCATGCAAATTTTGATTTTTCGAAAAAACTATTAGTAGATTCGTGTTCAGGGGGAAGAAATACATCGATGTAAGGCTCGAAATTTTTTTTTTTTTTTAATTTGTTTTTTTGCATTTTCACAAAAATTAAATCGGTCCACTAAAATGACTGTAACTTTTTTTTAATATGAGTTTTTGACTTGAACTTGGGCTTATTCTCTTCGTAATCGTTCAAGCTTTAAAATACAGCTTGGTTCATCCGATTCCGATCATTTTTCGATTTTTGGCAGATTTTTAAATTTCGACCATCGATTTTCGCAAATTTTTCAAGGCATACCCTTTTCCATTTTTTTCGACGATTTTCAAAGTGCTCTCATCTCTACAAAAATTAAGTTATCGGAATAAACCAAACGCCATTCTCTAAGTTTAGTGACAGCCTTTAAGTATGAAAAAGGAATTTTTGAATCGATCAAACCAAAGTAAAGTTATCAGCATTTGAAATTTCGCTATTTTGAGGTTTTTTAAAATGGGACAAAAATTGAGCAAAAATGTTTTTAATGAAAATTCATGAAAATTTTGATTTTTCGAAAAAACTGTTGGTAGATTCGTGTTCAGGGGGAGTAAATGTATCGATGTAAGGCCCGAAAAAATAATTAAAAATTTTTTTTTTTTTTTTCATTTTTGCAAAAGTTAAATCGGTTCACTAAAATGACTGTAATTTTTTTTCTAGATGAGATATCGACTCGAACTTGAGCTTATTCTCTTTGTAATCGTTCGAGCTTTGAAATGCCGTTTTGTTCATTAGATTTCAATGACTTCTCGATTTTTGGCAGATTTTTAAATTTCGACCATCGATTTTTGAAAAATTTTTAAGGCATACCCCTTTCCATTTTTTTCGACGATTTTCAATGTTCTCTCATTTCTACAAAAATTAAGTTATCGGAATAAACCAAACGCCATTCTCTAAGTTTAGGAACAACCTTTAAGTACGAAAAAGAAATTTTGGAATCGGTTGATCTGAAGTAAAGTTATGAGCACTTGAAATTTCACGATTTTGGGGTTTCTCAGAATGGAGCTAAAATTGAGCAAAAATGTTTTTGGTAAAAATTCATGAAAATTTTGATTTTTTGAGGAAACTATTGGTAGTTTCGTGTTCAGGGGGACAAAATACATCGATATAAGATTTGAAAAAAATGTATTAACGAAAAATTTTTGTCTGCATTTTGGCCAAAATTCAATCAGTCCACTAAAATAGGTGTTATTTTTTCTACTCCAAATTTTGGATCTAGACTCCGCTCATTCTCTTCGTAATCGTCTCAAAACGCCACTTTGTTCGTCCGCTTTTGATGATTTTTCGAAATTTGTCCCCTATTCTAACCGGCGCATATATTCTAATCACTTCTGAACTCTCAAATAGTAACAGAGTGACCAAATTTCGAAAATAGTGAGAAAAGTGACACGATTTTAAAATAGAGATCGATAGTAATAATAATGACTCACTGACGACCCTGACCTACCTGAATATAACATTGACATAAGATGTCAGGAAATTTATTGAAAAGTCAGGGATTTTGTCAGGACAACTCATTTTCGAATCTGGTAACCTTAACGACGATTGGAGAGTTTAAAAGTAGGAGAGAGAGGAATAGAGAGAAAGAGAGATTGGATTGAGAGCGGTCAGTAACATCGCGGTGCGAATAGCGCAGGCGCGAAAAAAAAAAAATTCGTGATCCTCGACCGAACTACGACGAGATTTAATCTGGCGAATCGACTGTTCCAGTCAAAAACTTGACAATTCTACGATGAAAAATCCACGAGAATCCACAAGAATCCAATCTTCCTAAAATTGGTAAAAAAATTTCGTTTCGCGCCATTTTGATAAACTGCAAATTAAAAAAAAACGAATATACATCTGCAGATGCTAAATTTTCTCTTCGCTATTTATTGATTATCCAAACCTACCATTTTTTTCCAAAAAAATATTGAAAAAAATAAAATATCCAAAAATCAGACTAAAATATCCCAAAAAAAATATCTTGTAAATAATATCCTGAAAAATATAATAATAATATTAATAATATTATTCTTGAACAACCGCTAAATGAGAATTACAAAAATAAAATTAGAATTCAAATCTAACTTTTTAATGGAATATTTTTGCAAATGGATTTCACGTGTGAGAATAATTTTTGACTCCATTTTTTGTAGCTTCTGTTTTTGACTCTTATCTAGGACTGCAATCATTATAATGTTATTTTTCATGAGGATAAAGAATACATATGGGGCATTCCATACCAAGTCAACCTGACTGTGACCCTCGACCCCGCTGATTATGTTTACGATTTTTTATATGATTCTTTCAACTCAAAATGGCATTCAGATTTTTTTTTTAGATTTGTAAAACCAAATTTGAGTACGTTATGATTTTTTGAACATTTTTTTCGAAAACCTCGAGGGCCGTAATTTAAAAATCTGAAAAAATTCTCAAAAATCCGGTGTTAAAAATAAAAATTTTTGACCCAAAATTCAAGATGTCCAGGCTTTCGCTTCCACCTCGATTTTAGGTTTTTATGAAGAAAACGTAAAAAAAAAAATATTTGCAGAAATTAACCATTTTTTGAAAAAAGTAAAAAAAAAAAATCCAAAAATAGTTGGTTGACTATAAAAATATTCAAGCCACTTTTCACGGTAGATCAATTTCTGCATCTATTCTTTTTTACGTTTTCTTCCTAAAACCCTAAAATCGATATGGAATGGAAATTCTGGACATAATGAATTTTGGGTAAAAAATTTTCATTCTTGACACCGAATTTTTGAGAATTTTTTCAGACTTTCAAGCTACGGCCCTCTAAGGTTTTCGATAAAAATGTTCAAAAATTCATAACCCACTCAAATTTGGTTTTAAAAATCTGAAAAAAATTCCGAATGCTATTTTGAGTTGGAAGAATCATATAAAAAATCATAAACGAAATGAGCGCGCTCGAGGGTCACACTCAGGTCGACTTGGTATGGAATGCCCCATATATCTAATGGTTCGAATAATTGAATTATAAAATCTGCGTATCTATATCTATATATTGTGCGCGAATAGGGCTTCATCGTTCCATATATTATGAATCTTCACTTTTATATCTTCTCAGCGAATCCCGAAACGGACTTATTTTTGTCAATATATATAAAAAAAAAAAGAAAGACCTAAATCGAATTGCGATAATTAAATTAAAAAAATAATTTGCGATAATTAAATTAAAATTAAATATGACCTCCACTCTTATTCCGCAAGAAAAATCAACCCTTTAGGGCGGTAAATCAATTTTTTTTTGCATGAAAATTTTTCGAAAAATTGACTTTCACATTTTTGGGCCCAGAGAGACAAAAAAATGACTGGCACGTGTCCGTTTGACCGTCGTTTGCGGGAAAACGAATTAAGGGCACGGGGGAGAATTATTCGTGACGTTATATATTCTCGTTTGAGGGACGAGTAGCTGGTCCCTATTGTTGAATACCTGCAGCAACGATTCTTCGATTGTCAGGGATGATTTGTAGGGTCTGTCATAAACGTCCAATTTCGTCTTCCCGGTGTGTCCGAAGCATTTTAGAGAATTCCTCGCGCCCCCCTGCGCGCATTTTCCGTCCATAAGGTCAAGGTTTGGGCCCCAAAAGGCAATCTGTGGGGGAGGGGGGGGGGCAAAAGGGTCCGAGAGGCCCCCCGAAGAGTTTTTCGTCATTGCGCAACGCTCAAATTTCACGGTCAAACTTTTTGCGACCTTCCCGCGAGACTGAAAATCACAAGGTCGTAAGTCAAGCTTCCCCTGACCTTGAAAACCAGGCGTTTTTTTTCAAGTCCCAACAAACTCGGACATCCGATTTTTTTTTTATCCGGACTCGAGACACTGCGATTTCGTTTCATGATTTATTGTCGTCTCATAAAATTTCCTTCGGGACTACCGCTGAGGATATTTCTCGCACAGCCCCGTAGAGAAAAAAAAATGAATTCCAGAAGGAGGGGGCGGGAGATGGGGCAAAAGGGACCAGGGTTGGATCGAGGGCCCATAGAGAAACAAGGGTCCGATAAAAATAGGTTTAAACAAAATCAGGGGCCTGATGAAAATGGGCCCAAAAATCGAGGGCCTTAAAATGGGCCCAAAAATCGAAGGCCTGAAAATGGACCCAAAGAGAATCAAGGGCCCGTTGATTTCTGAATGAAACAAATTTTGTGAAGAGAAAAAGTTATTTTTTCATAAAATAGATATTACTTGTTGCAGAAATGTCGAAAAACGTATTTTTGTTGTTTTTCTGTTTCAAGTAGGGATGTTCGATTCCGATTCGATTCTTTTTTTTCAAAAAATCGATCTTAAGAATCGATTCTTTCCTCTTCGATCTTTAGGTGAATCGATTCTTGACCTTGAAAATCGAAAAATCGATTCTCCATTAAATTCATTATCTATCAAAGATTGGCAATTGAATAAAGATTGACAAAAGTCTATGAAACATCAACGTCAGCGTTAAAAGAAAAAAAAGTATGCAAAAATGTGAAAAAAGTGTAAAAAGAATTAAAAGTTAAAATATTGCAAACATGATCCAACGAAAAAAATAATGGAAAGTAAAAATGTACAAAATATCGTAAAACAATAGAAACTCGTGTAATAGAAAAAAGTCTGATTTTTTGTTATATTCATAATATCTTTAACAATATATGAAAGAGTGCAAATGTGTAACAGAATCAAACTATGTTTAGCCACAATGAAACTGCTTTATATTTGTTATTTTGTATTCATCGTTTTGTATTAAAAATAAATTAATCCAATTTAATCATTTTCCATGGCAAAAACTTAATAAACACTTCGGTAAGCTTTGATTGGCAATTAATTTTTTTTACGATTTTTAAAAATCGATTCTCATGAAATCGATTTTTTGGATTCGATTTTTCATGAAAATCGATTTTCTTGATTCGATATTCAGAATTGATTTGAGAATCGATTCTTTCCAAAGAATCGAACATTCCTATCACCAAGTTGTTCATTTTACCCCAATTTTTTTCGAGCACGCGCAGCGCCTTTGGGGATGAAATTTTGGAGGCCAAGACGTGTATTAGGAGGAATAGAGGCACGCACACAGTCAAACCTGTCACCGTCGAAGGTCTTGGAGTTCTTTTGGGGACGATGAAAAACCGACTTACTGACTTGTGTCGGGAGAACCGACGAGAAAGTCATCGGACGACGTAGACGCCTTTAGGACAATATATGGGGCATTCCATCCCAAATCGGACAGTTTGAAAAACTTTTTTTTTCATTTCCTCAATTTTTTAAATATTTTTTAGTAACCATCGAAAGACCCTTCCTGTTAAATTTTGAGATTTTTTATTTACCCGTTCAAAAGATATTGAATTAAGAAAAAAACCGCTCTTTTTTTGGTATTTTGGTCATAACTTCTTTAATGATGGTCCAAATTAAAAGTTTTTTTTCAAATTTTTTGTTTTTTTAATGGCCTTTTCAGAAAAAAATATAACAAAAATATTCGACGCGTTTTTGAATGAGTTTTTTGAGTTTTAAACGTTGAATCGCATTTTTAAAAGTGAGTGTCATTTTTTATTTTTTTTTTTTAACTTTTTGTTTCAAACATCTAAGTATTCAACAATTTTTGAAACTAGTACGATCGTGGGATTTCAATAACTACATTTTTATCGATTTTTGAAAATAATTTTTTTTTTTTCATAAATTATTATGAATATTAATTATTGTTACTGTATAGTATTTTTTAAAATCATTTTGAATTAATTTTGACACTTTTTCATTGTTAACAGATTTTCAAAATTAATAATTAATCGATGAGCAAATAACAACAGCGAAGTCAATCACAAGAGGACACAAAAATTTCATTCAATTATTAGCAAAGTAATATTCTAAGTAATACTCTAATAGGAAACGTATTAGCAAAGTAATATTCTAATTAAGAACCTGTAACTTCTTTTAAGAACCTGTTTATGAAGGTATTCATAATAATTTATTAAAAAAAAAAATTTAATTTTCAAAAATAGAAAAAAAAATAGTAGTTTTGGAAATCCCACGATCAAACTAGTTTTGAAAAATGTTGAATAGATAGATGTTTAAAGCGAAAAAATTTAAAAAAATAAAAAATGACACTTATCAAAACGCGATTTAAAGTTTAAAACTCAAAAAACTCATTAAAAAACTCGTCGAATATTAGTATTGTATTTTTTTTTCTGAAAAGGCCATAAAAAACAAAAATTTTGAAAAAAAAAAACTTTCAATTTGGATCATTTTCAAAAAAGTTATGGCCAAAATACCAAAAAAGGAGCGGTTTTTTTGTTAATTTAATATCTTTTGAACGGGCTATCAAAAAAATATCAAAATTTAACAGGAAGGGTCTTTTGATGGGTACTAAAAAATATAAAAAAATTGAGGAAATAAAAAAAAAGTTTTTCAAACTGTCCGATTTGGGATGGAACGCCCCATATGTATATATATGTATATATATTCGTCGCGACAATAGTGAAAATGGGTCGGAAGTCATAATTCACGAGCTGGGTCGTTTCTCTCTCTCTCTCTCTCTCTCTCTCTCTCTCTCTCTCTCTCTCTCTCTCTCTCTTCGAGGACTACCGGGTGTAAACAACTGGAGAGAAGGAGCCTTCTTTCCTTACATCCATTCCTTATGCACAAGGACTATATTTATATCCACGTGGACGAGTATTTTAAGCTAGTGGGTCCTCGATTCGAGGACTCACGTGTTTCCCCTTCTCTTCATCATTGATTTTTTTTTTTTTTTTTTTCAAAATACAGCATCAAAATCACTTTTGGTCCTCCTCGACCATTTTCCAGGTCGCCCTATCTTGCCACTTAATTTATGCGTCCTGATGAGCGGGAAAAAAGAATGGCTCCAATGAATGGGGATGAGAAATTTTCGAGTGGTCCATATTGCCCCAACTTTCCCTATATCGAGGGATTTTCTCGGTTTGAGGCTGCGTTATATAATGATTAACATCTACCAGACGACGCCGGACTGATTCTTATATATTATGTAGATATATATATATAACACACGAAGTTTTGGGTTTTGTAGTCGAGAGATTTTTGTCCCATAAACCACCCCTTCGGCCATTGTTGACCAGGCGCCACTAGACTCGTTTTTTTTTGGCTCCTCAATGAAGAGAGACGCTGAGGATGAAGAAAAGAAAATCGGATGGAGAAAAATCTCGATGTCCAAAAAGTTGTATCCTGTTTCCTCGAAGTCTTCCTTCCCCCACCCCCGCAATAAAAAAAAAACAAGGGGTTGGCAACGTTTACCTGAAGCATTCCAAGTTACATTCCGGCGGGCTCTGTGAGGCGTTTGATTTTTTTATTTTGTGGAGATTTTTCTGATATTCGTTGAGAAATGTTGGAATGTTGATTTGGATTTGGCGGTATTTTTAGAGATTCGACCGTTATTAAAAATGAAGAAATTTTTTATTTTTTATTTTACGTGGCCATTTTGCCCCAACACTCTTATATATTGTAGGGAAAGCTCGTTGCACGGAAATATAATTAGAAAGAATAATATGAGTGAATTTGGCCATAATGTGTTTTTAGTCATGAAAAATATTTTTAGAAAGGTTTTTTTCGTCGTCTCTCACGAATTAATTTTTTTTTAAGAGAAATTTTGCGTTATTCGGAATCAGCGGGAAATTTCCCATGGAAATAAGGTTTTTGGATGACGAAAAAAAAAATATTTCGACCCGATTTTGGGAGACTTTTTAGAAATCTCAAAGCGAAATTTCAAGTGCTCATAACTTTAATTCGGTTTGAGCGATGCCAAAATTTATTTTTCGTACTTAAAGGCTGTCACTAAACTTAGAGAATGGTGTTTGGTTTGTTTCGATAACTCAATTTTTGTAAAAATGAGAGTAGTTTTAAAATCGCCGAAAAAAATAGAAAGGTATGCAAAAATTTGCAAAAATCGATGGTCGAACTTTAAAAATCTGCCAAAAATCGAAAAATAATCGGAATCTGATGAACCAAGCGAGGTTTTGAAGCTTGAACGATTACGAAAAGAATAAGCTCAAGTTCAAGCCGAAATTCAATCTAGAAAATAAATTACAGGCATTTTAGTAAACCGATTCAATTTTGTCCAAAATGCAAATAAATAAAATTTTCAAATTTATTTATTTTTTAAACTTACATCGATGTATTTTGTCCCTCTGATCACGAATCTGTCAATAGTTTTTTCAAAAAACCAAAATTTTCATGAATTTTCATTAAAAACTCTTTTGCTGAATTTTCCTCCATTTTAGAAACCTCAAAATAGTGAAATTTCAAGTGATCTTTTTTTCTTTTCGACCAATTCCAAAATTTATTTTTCGTACTTAAAGGCTGTCACTAAACTTAGAGAATGGCGTTTGGTTTGTTTCGATAACTTTATTTTTGTAAAAATGAGACCGCTTTGAAAATCGCTCAAAAAAATAGAAATCAAAAATCAAAATCCTTAAAAAAATTGCAAAAATCTATGGTCGAACTTTAAAAATATGCCAAAAATCGAAAAATGTTCGGAATCAGATGAACCAAGCAGTATTTTGAAGGTTGAACGATTACGAAAAGAATAATCTCAAGTTCGAGTCAAAATCTGATCTCGAAAAAAAATTACAGCAATTTTAGTGCACCGATTCAATTTTGCCCAAAATACAAAAAAAAAAAAATTTCAAATTTACATCTGTGACACCTCATATCGATGTATTTTCTCCTCCTGAGCACGAATCTGAAACTGTTTTCCCAAAAAGATCAAAAGTTCCTAAAATTTCGACGAAAAACAAATGTTAACCTAACTTTTTTCTCGCTATCTCTCTAAAATTGTATCTTTTTCGCCAAAAACTCTTCTTGATGACCGTTAAAAACGGTTCAATATCGTAAAACGAACCATAACCTCCAACCTTAAGGCTTCCCCTCGTTCATAGACCAATAATAGTTCATAGTCCCATCCTAGTACAAAAATTAATAAATTAATAAAAAGTATAAGAACCTAGTATAAAAATTCTAGTAAAAAACATTATTTACCAAACGTTGAGGGAGTTTGAAATTATCCAACGATGAATTTGCACATTTAAATCGAGCAAGAAGGGAATTCGTGGAGTGGCAAAAGTGGGGGCAGAGACGTCGAGTGAGAAAGAGAGGTTATGTATTGCGGGGCAAAAGGTAAATTGCACGTGAAGTAACGTGATTGGTTCTCGCACCTGTCTACTCGGACCGCCCTCGCCTTCTCTGCAAAGCAGCAGAGAACCGAGCAATTCCACTCTACATAAACCCACATATGTCCATATAAATATATACATAGATAAGTACACGTAAAGGGAAATGGGGGTCAAAATGGCCCCCGTAAGATTCTAACGCAGCTGGAACGCTTCGCACAGTCTAAGTTCGTTGCTTGTAACCCAAAAACTCTGTTTTTAGCGTTCAGATTGAACATTGAAAAAAAAAAAAATTATTCGGGGCAAAATGGACAATTGAAAATTGTCATTTTTGAAAAATTCAAGTAATTCGAAATTTAAAAAAATTCGCAAAAACAGTAAATAATAAATTTTAACAGGAGAAGCCACAAGGTAAGAAAATTAATAATCTCTCTCCGAAGTAGCCACTTTTTTCTGCAATTCGCCAACATTTTGACAAGAATGAAAATATTGGTTCCAAGTTGAATTAAAAAAAAAAAAATCCCAAAAATTGTCTGGTTGATAAATTATTGGAGACGAACTCTAAGCGGGGAAAAAAAATTAAAAACAAGGCAGGGGGATGATGGGATCTCGGTTTGTGGCAGAAAGTGGGGGCAATGAGGGTCAGTCGAAAGGGCGATGCTCTTCATATCTGAGATTGAAGAAAAGAGACGAAAAAAAATCGAGACATCCGGGGGTCAAATAAACTCCAGAGAGTTGTCTCTCGGCGAAGAAGGGGGGGAGGGGGGGGGGGGGTCGAAGGGGTATATCGAGTCGAGAAAGGGCGGCGAAATAAAGTTTATACTAACCCACGGATTTACACAGCGAGGTGTGTTTTGCTCTATCTTATCGAATACGCGAACGCAAACAGAACACAAAACACAAACCTTGTTTACGTCCACGTGTGAGTATACTTGAGACCCTTCGATCGAGCCAACATTTATTTATTTGCAGATGAATAAATAAGGGGGACGATCGATGCATCTCTCTCTCTCTCTCTCTCTCTCTCTCTCTCTCTCTCTCTCTCTCTCTCTCTCTCCCTTCCTCGTTCTTTCTATCTTCGTCTTTGAAGTTCTAAAAAAAAAAAACCGTTTTTTTTCGATCCAGAGTTTTCTCGAACATCGCGAAATCGCAAGACACGATTCGTTCGCTTATTTTTTACTCTTCTGACTTTTCTATCGCGATAAATCGATGTGAAAAACATATCGTTGTAATTCAAGATGAATGTTTATGCCCATTTTTAATTTCAGACTTTTTCAAAATTAAATAACAGAGGAATAAAATAAAATTCCAAACAATTTAATTTAATTTGATTAAAATTGAAGTAATTAATTTAATCAAATTTTTTATTAATTAATTTTAATTAGTCAATAGGCTTAATTAGTATTTTTTCAAATGCTGCAATGTTTAATTAATTAATTAATTTTAATTAGTTTATTAAATTTAAGCTTATTAAAGTAAGACCTTTTTGGATAAAAAATGAATTAAGGGCAGGGAAATAATTATTCTGCGTCCTTGCCCAATTAATTAATTTCAAATAATCAATAGACTTATTATCTTCTACTTCTTTTTTCAAAAAGCTTTTTTTACTCAACGAAGGACTTATTTAAAAATAATTAATTAAATATAAGACCTTTGTGAATAAAAAATTAAATTAAGAGGATTTTTATACTTAATTCTAATCTTAGAATTTATCGATCAATAATAAAAATTAAATTGGCCAAAAATACAGATTGAGCGTAAGTTATCAATTAGTTAATTATAATTACTTAATAGGCTCTTATGTTTAATCTGTATTTCTTGGTTCAAAAAGTTTTTTTATTCAATCGATTAATTAATTAAAAATAATTAACAGAACAAAAAAGAGCTTCTGAAATTAAATTTACACATAAATCGAGGAAAAAAATGATTTCCCGTTTCTCGTCATGAGAAAACATTTATCTCGCGCGTGCGAGACGCAAATGTGATCGTTCTTTTCGACTCAGGGGGGGGGGGGGAATATTTTTTTTTTACAATTGAAAAAATAAAATGTTGGTCAGGAGATACCCGAAGACACAAATTCCCTGTACAACTCGAGTGTATAAGAGGGTTTTAATGTTACCGACACGCCGCGAATCCTGCGTAAACGTATACATATGCACGCGCGTATATAAAGTCGCCTCGAGTAATTTCTTTTTTTTTTTTTTTTTTCGTTTCCCGATGATATTTATCGTTATTCGGATTACTCGATGTCTCGGAGGAATGCGATCAAAAACCCGCGCGCGATTTGTACGCGGGAAATTTCAAATAAAAATGAAAAAAATATTTGAAAATATTGATATATTTTCAAATATTTTGTTCATTTTTATTTTTTATTTTTCATAATATACGAAAGGACACGAAATAATTGGGCATGAAAATTAACATATTTTTTTCAACTGTTATTGGAAATCAATTTTAGATATTGAATTTACTTCATTCTATCAAATTGTATTATTTATTATTTTGATTTCAATTATTTACTTAACAATATTTCATTATTTATCATTTTCTTTCATTCGTAACGTAAAATCTTTGAATGTTGAAATGTTATGAGTCAAACTATTTAGAAATCAATTTTAGATATTGAATTTACATCATTTGGTCAAATTGTATTATTTATTTTTTTAATTTTTATTATTTACTTAACTTTATTTCATTATTCATCATTTTATTTCATTCGCAACGTGAAATTTTTGAATGTTGAAATTTGATGAGAGTCAAACGATTTAGAAATCAATTTTAGATATTGAATTTAGTTAATTTTAATATATTACACAATTCATTGTTTTTGTTTTTATTATTTATCATTTTATTTCATTCGTAATTCAAAATCTTTCGATATTAAAATGTTACGAGATTCAAACTAATTCAAAATAAATTTTAGATATTGATCTTATTCTATTTTGCTATATATCATATCATTTATTATTTTTTCATTACTTATTTAATTTTATTATATTATTTTATTCGTAACTCAAAACTTTTGAGTGTTTAAGTTTTATCAGGATCATTTTTTCACATCAGCAGATAATAAAAATTTTGAAAAACATTTTTGAAAATTTTCACAGACGATTTGGCGTGAAATGTTCCATATGTAGAGTACTATTACAAGCGGTCACTTCCCCAACCTCGTCGAATTCAAGCTCGAATTTCGTTATCGGTTTCACCCGCGCGGGGGAGGAACGCGGAGGGGGGATGAGAGGTCGATCGAGGGAGCAAGAGAGGGGGGGGGAGGGGAGGAAACGTAAAAAGAGAGGAGAATAATCGAAGACAAGCGATCGAGGGGAATTTGCGAGAGCATCGTTCTGGGATATTTCTTATCAGCTCACACGGCGCCTCCACGACTTGTAAAACGGATTTTTTTCTCCTCTCTCCCTCACTCGTTAAAGTCCCTCGATGTAACGTCGGAATGCATCAATTTTTATAGCGTGTACCTCGTTTAAAACTACTATCGAGAATCGAGGGAACAATTAATGCGCATTTGAGACAAAAATTGGAGAATTTTTATTTTTTACAAAAATAAATGAAAAGAAAGAAGACAGGAAAAAAAGCTTTCTTTTTTGCTTGAAAAATAAACTAAATTAAAATGTCTGATTTTTACAATTTTTTGTAATTTTTTTGAATCGAAATTTTGTAATTTTTTGGATTGTTAATAAATTCTAATAAATTGAAAAGTTCCTCAATAATTTCGAGACGAAACAACAGGAAAGAACAGGAGAAATTTCTCTGTCTTTTCATTAAAAAAATGAAGCTGCGGGAAAAACTCTAATTTTGACAATTTTTTCATATTTTTTTCGAAAATTGAAAATAAATTCTGCCAAATTCGAAAATTCCTTAAAAATGTTAAGAAGAAAGAGCAGGAGAAACATCACTCTTTCTCTTTTGTTAAAAAAAAAGCTACATCCAAATCTCCAAATCCAATAATTTGTTAATAATTTTTGTTAATAAATTAATAGATTGTTAATAATTTTTGTTAGTAAATTAATAATTTGTTAATAAATTCTGCCAAATTGAAAATTACTTCACAATTTCGAGAAGAAAGGGCAGGAGGAACATCTCTCTTTCTCTGCCTTTTGTTTAAAAAAAAGAAGCTGCATGTAAATCTCCAATTTTAACAATTTTGTTGTAATTTTTCGTAAACTGCGAAAAATTTTTGTTAAATTGAAAATTCCTTAACAATTTTAAGAAGGAAGTGCAGGTGAACCATCAATTTTCCTTTTTTGTTAAGAAAAAAGCTACATCCAAATCTCCAAATTCAATAATTTGTTAATAAATTTTGTTAATAAATTAATAATTTGTTAATCAATTCTGCTAAATTGAAAATTCCTTAACAATTTCGAGAAGAAAGGGCAGGAGGATCGTCTTTCTCTGCCCTTTGTTTAAAAAAGAAGAAGCTGCATGCAAATCTCCAATTGTAACAATTTTGTTATAATTTTTCGTAAATTGCGAAACATTTTTGTCAAATTGAAAATTTCTCAACAATTTTAAGAAGAAAGAGCAGAAGAAACATCACTCTTTCTCTTTGGTTTAAAAAAAAGCTACATAAAAATCTCCAAATTCAATAATTCGTTAATAAATTAACAAATTGTTAATAAATTAATAATTTGTTAATAAATTCTGCCGGATTGAAAATTCTTTAACAATTTTGAGAAAATTTGCGCGCAATCTCTCGCTCTCCCTTTTTTTTACAAAAATAGGAAGAAAGAGAGAGAGAGAAGGCAGAGAAGAGAATCTCTCTGTCTCTCCTTGGCTGTAAAAAAAAGGGTGAAGTATGAGCCGAAGGCAGAGAGTATCAGAGAAGATCGGCACGTCGTATTTAATGCGTGGCGGCATGCGTGCAAGTTCCCCTCCTGTCTCAAGACAACAATATATATATATATATACGCTGCAACGCGACTGACAAGCAAAAGGGCGCAAGTGTCGCAAATCGGCCCGTAAAATTCGTTTTGCCTCGGGCATTTCGTTCGCCATACGATATGTCACGCATAGAGGAAAATCGCAATTTTTTCCCGAGCAAATTATCATGTTAATGCCTTCAACCCTTCAAATTAACGAGAAATCTCCAATTTTAATTGAATCATAATTTTTATTCCAATTAAATCATAATTTCATAATCATAATTATAAATTCTCAATAATTCGATGCAATGCAAAGAAAAAAAGATGAGATAAAATTTGGTTTGTCAATTTCAAAAGAATTTTGAGTTACTTGAATTTTCAAAAAAAAAAAAAAAATTATGAAATATTATTTTTATTTATTAAATATTATATTTATTTGTTTATTTATTATATTTATATTCATTATATTTATATATTTATCATATTTATTTATTATGTAAAAAAATAGAAAAAATTAGCTTTTTTTAGCCTTCGAAATTCGCGTAACCCCTTAAGCTCTAACCTCAAATTCTAACCTCCGGTTTTAAGCACGAGAAATGTTTTCCGGACGTCATTTCATGCAGAGAGAATCGACGAGTCTAAATCACTACCTTTCATTTTTCGCATTTCAAGTTCTCTCTCTCTCTCTCTCTCTCTCTCTCTCTCTCTCTCTCTCTTTCTCTTATATTCTCGGTCTTTGTCGAAGGATTTAAAATTTAAAGTCCACGTGGGCCTCACTCCTCGCCTTTGGGCCAGGGGGGTCAATCTGGCGGCGCTAATGCGAATGACCGGACTTTTGGCCTGACTTTTTAATAGACTTCCCAGGCAATTTGAATTTACCGCGCGATAATTGCAGCAGTTTATGGTACCGCATTATATAGATATATTTGAAAGCCCATATAACCATGAAAATATATGTATTTAAATATTATTGGCAGAGAAAAAGATATTCGATACTTTTGGGTTCACTTCACCCAGAAAAAAGATCTAGTCGTAGGTACTATAATCGTTTATTTGATTATTTTTTAGTTACTTTAAAGAAATTTTTCTTTCCATCCAATTTTGGGCGATATTTACTTCCACTATATTTATTTATTTGAATTCCCTGTCATCGAGAAACCGCCGTTGAAAAAAAATTCTATTCGTCGTTACTAAATACCTATTCACCCGTAATCTCATCCTATCATATCTGCAGCGTTGTCAGTACCCCAAAAATCCGCCAGGTGGCGGCCTCTCGCGCAAGCGAACCTGCCTCTCGGCGCCTATATATCCTTTCCAAGCTCGTCTACGTTTGATATCCTTATTTTTCAGTATGGATATTTAATACACTGAACATTGCGACGAAACGCAAGATGGTCGAATCCCCGAAAAGGATTCCCATAAAAAAGGGTCTTTTTTCTTTTCCCTTCTGTTGAAGAAAAGACGAAGCTCAACGAAATTGTAGACTTCATATGTGTAGCTATAAATTCAAAGATTGAAATGTTTAAAAATATATATTGTGTAAATATTTTAAAAAAAATTATTTCATTTAAATGCATATTTGTTCAGTTTGAAATAATATTTATTAATATTAAATAAAAATTTATTAGATCGCAATATATTTTCCTAGTAGGTCATTAAAAAAAAAAAATGCGTTGACATGAAGAGTTGTATTAGGCCGGCCTACAACAAAAAAAATTTATTTGGCTTGACTAGGATTTAGTTAAATGTACTAGATCTTTTTTCTGGGTGTTTTGGACCAGAAAGAAAAATATTTATTTCATTAAAATCAATTTTTTCTATTTATTCGAACGTGGGCCAAATAAATGGTCCCAAATCAATGTTTAATAAATAATAAAATAAAAATTGAATTTTAATTGTTTAAAAAATTATTTTAACTAGTCATTTTCTTGGTGTAATGTCCCAAAAAAAAATGAATGGCGAAAAAATTGCCAAAAAGGGACGATTAATAGGGCCCAATATTTGTTTAATTCCAAGACAAGGAAGATTCAATCAATTTTTTTAAGAATACAAAAAAACTAGTCGGAAAGTGTATAAAGACGATTAGCTGCGGTGTAAATACGTAAAGGAACGTTAATCACTCTGCCGACGGGGTAATTTTATCGATCACGATCGATAGAATGTTCGCGGTATCTTTACCCAATTATAATACTATGTGGTACTCCACATGAAAACGATAAATTCCTCACTTATATCCAGTTGATCGCAATCGACATTCTTCTGTCACTCGTGCAAAAAGTTTGAAAATTCTCGTCGTCGAAAGAAAAGCAAATAAAAAAGTAACGAGATCGTATTAGAAACGATTCTTAGTGTCGACGGTGATTTTTATCAACAATCGGAAATAAACAAAAGGGCAATTGACATGAAAGGTAAAAAAAAGTTCAACAATGAGTAATTAAACAATTTACAATTCAATTTAATATTTAAATGTATTTTATTGTGCATTAATAAATTAAAATATGTAGCAAATTTACAATAAATTTCGATGAAAAACTGAATTATATCAATTAGTATTTTTTTTTAATCAAAAAAAAATTTGAACGATTTTAATTCGATTTTAATTTAATGAAAATGTCTTCAATGCATTTTGCCAAAATTCTATCGAATAATAATGATTTTAATTGATAGGATTTTAAAAAAAATGGAATTATCGTTTTTTTAATTAATCACAATTTTTATCTAATCGAATAGAAATTATTTCAAGAAGATTTTTTCTCATAGCATTTAAACTCAATATTATTTTAAAAACCTACAAATATTTCAATGGATTTTTAAAAAAATATTAATAATAATTATTATTAATATATCAATAATTAATTTATCAATATATCAATATAACGATATATCAATATATTAATATATTTAAACTTTTTGCGCGATCGACACTCTTTTGTCACTCGTGCAAAAAGTTTTAAAATGCTCGTCGTCGAAAGAAAAGCAAAGAAAAAAGTAACGAGATCGTATTAGAAACGATTCTTAGTGTCGAGGCTGATTTTTATCCACAATCGGAAATAAGCAAAAGGGCAAATTACATGAAAGATGAAAAAATGTTGAACAATGAGTAATTAAACAATTTACAATTGAATTTAATATATAAATGTATTTTATTTTGCATTAATAAATTAAAATACGTAGCAAAGGTACAATAAATTTCGATGAAAAACTGAATTATATTAATTAGTATTTTTTTTTAATTAAAAAAAATGTTGTACGATTTTAATTCGTTTTTAATTCAATGAAAATGGTTTCAATGCATTTTTCTTGAATTCTATCGAATTATAATGATTTTAATTGATAGGACTTGAAAGAAAATGAAATCATCGTTTTTTTAATTAATCACAATTTTTATGTAATCGAATAAAAATAATTTCATGAACTTGTGATTTTTTCTTGTTAAATAAAATTTAATATTATTAGAAAAACCTACAATTACTGTAAAGAATAAATATCACCTTAAAATAATTTCAAAATTAATAATTTTCAAAATTCAAAATAAATTTTTCAAAATTTAATAAATAATAAATTAAGCGGAATTAATCCACAACGGTTAAACGGTTAAAGAGAGAGAGAGAGAGAGAGAGAGGAGCGCCCGACCGAGCAAGCGCGCGCTAAAGAAGCCTGTGAGAGACTGAAGACAGTCAGCTGTCTCCACATACAGCCTGTCAAACCAGCCAGCTGATGGCGGGGGGGAGCCCCCAGAAAGGGATAGAGAAATAGAGATTTATCTTTTGTAATAATTCCCAGTAAAACATGAAAATTAAATTACATTCAAAATTTAAATTAAATTGAATATTTAAATTAAATTCAACATTTCAATTAAATTCAACATTCCAATTAAATTCAACATGTCAATTAAATTCAATATTTAAATTAAATTCAACATTTCGATTAAATTAAAGATTCCAATTAAATGGAAAATTTTCGTTAAATTAAAAATTTGCACAAAAATAAAAAAAACCATTTTAATGAAAAAATGCATTTTCAATCACACTGATTTTTAATTTAAAAAATCAAGAGACGAATAATTTTCAAAAATTCGTTTTAATGGGTGTGTCCATTTAATCGTACAATTAATGGTAATTTAATTACCAATCAGTTCGATCCAAATTCAGGAGATTATCATCGGACAGTCGCTCTCGAAATATCGTGCCATACCCGGAGATAATAAGGGAGGATAAAAAATCGACACGATTTCCAATACACACACGATTCCATATGGCATTAAATCGCGAAACGATATGCACACGTGTCTGCACTCATGGACGGACAATGGTCAGGAAATAATAATGACTGCGCGGTAGCTCTACCCTGATCCATTTACTATATACATTTTTCTATATATGTACATCTATATATATGTGTGGCTTGACGTAAATGCGCGCGTGGGCGTTGATTATAAGGCTTAAATGGAGCCTGGAGAGAAAAGTGGGGCAAAATGGACCACCCAAAAAATCTTCAAAATCAAACAAGCAAATTCATCGGTGAATATTTATAAAAAATCATCAATATTCTGTTGATAAATTAGAATATTTATTTCAATCAATAGAATCGACGAATCAATCACGAATAATTTTTCATTTTAGCTCTGACCTGATTATTTCGCATTTGAATCGAATTCCAGGAGGGAAAGCGGTTGAATTTTTTTTTCTAAACCCTTTAATGGAACGTTACCTTTAGAGATGTAACAAAAAAGCATCCAAGCAACGTGTAAAAATATTTACCATGGACAAGAGACATGATTATCGATAAATTAATACGGATTGTTTTTGACCTGGTCCATTTTGCCCCACATTCCCTTAAACGCTTGCTGGGACCGTTATTATTGTTGCGCGGGAACTTTATAACGTATAAATTCGATCGATCGCCATTATATTCGTCGGAATTACAAAATATGGTGGCAGATAATCCGGAGACAAGACAATTCGGGGTATAAATCTGCGAGCAAAGATTTCAAGTGCCCTGATTTAGAGGAGGGGTCGAAAATATTGCAGAGGGAGGGGGGGATATTGGTTGGAGGGGAAAAAATTATGATTGTGGAGAAATCGCGTGGGCGAGAAAAATCGTGAAAGGGGATGAATAATGGCAAATAAATGGTGCGAATAGAGAGACCTCGAATCCAAATCGAGGTCTTTATCGCACAATGAAAAATCGTCCTATTTCGTGTCCACCCTCTTTTCCCTCTCTCTCTCTTTCTAATGGCACGTGCCCTCCCGAAAAATTTTTGACAAAAGAAAACTGCATCCTGGACACAAGAGAGCCGATGGTCAGTTCTAGCTTTATCGAAAAACCTTTATGACTCTCTTTCCTCCACATTTTCATCACCCAAAAATCCGACCAACTCTCATTCCTCGTCTCTCTCGATCGTTTTCGTCCAGGAGACAGCTGTGACGCTCAAAAATTTATCCACGGATTTAGTTACGTCTATATGGGCCATTCCAGATCAATTCCAGATGAGGGGTTGCAGGGGGTTGAAAAAAATTATTTTTTTCAAAATATTCAGAAATTTTGGGAGGAATGAAGGCCAATGAGGGAATGAAGCGTGGTCCAATTTTTAACCGCGATGGCATTTTTTGGCTAGAGGGTTGTAAGGGGTTGAAACAAATTAGCTAAAGAATGGGGGTTGAAAAAAATCGAAAGAACCTTTTTTTCTTTCTGGAAAATTAAAGAAAATGGTTGGAAGAACAAAGGTTAAGCGAGGTCGCATTTTTATCTGGTTCGTATTTTTTTATTGGAGGGTAGTTGGGGGTTGAAAAAAATCTACAAAAATTTCGTAACGTTATTTGAAACCGAGAGAATATTTTCTGCTAAATATTTCAAAATTGAAAAGAATGAAGGCCGATAACCTGGTCCCATTTTCATCTGAGTCGTATTTTTTAATTGGAGGGTAGTTGGGGGTTGAAAAAAATCTACAAAAATTTCGAAACGTTATTTTAAATCAAGAGAATATTTTCTGCAAAATATTTCAAAATTGGAAAGAACGAAGACCAATGGCCTGGTCCCATTTTCATCTAGTTCGTATTTTTTAATTGGAGGGTAGTTTTTGGGGTTGAAAAAAATGTACAAAAATTTCCTAACGTTATTTGAAACCAAGAGAATATTTTCTGAGAAATATTTCAAAGTTGGAAAGAATGAAGGTTAATAGCTCGGTCCCATTTTCATCTGGTTCGTATTTTTTAATTAGAGGGTAGTTTTTGGGGGTTGAAAAAAATGTACAAAAATTTCGTTACGTTATTTGAAGCCGACAGATTATTTTCTGGTAAATATTTTGAAATTTTAAAGAATGAGCCCAAGCCTGGTCCCATTTTAATGTGGATCCTATTTCTTACTCGAAGGGTAGTAAGGGGTTGAAAAAAATCTACAAAAATTTCTGAACATTATTTGAAACCGATAGAACATTTTCTGCAAAGTATTCCAAAATTGAATTGAGCGTTAGAGATCGAATCGTGGCTGAATTGACTTATTGTTTTATTTTCTCGACTGAGGGGTAGTTTAAAAAAATCAAAAATTTAGGAAGGCTATTTTTTGGGGGTTGAAAAAGTTAACTTAAGAATGGAGGTTAAAAAAAATCGAGAGAACGAGCTTCTTCTTCTTTCTGGAAAATTAGAGATGAAAAAGTTGGGAAGAACGAGGGTTAAGCGTGGTCCCATTTTCATCTGGTTCGTATTTTTTAATTGGAGGGTGGTTGGGGGTTGAAAAAAATCTACAAAAATTTCGTAACGTTATTTGAAACCGAGAAAATATTTTCTGCAAGATATTTTGAAAATTAGAAAGAATTAAGGCGATCCTGGTCCCATTTTCATCTGTTTCGTATTTTTTAATTGGGGGTTAGTTAGGGGTTGAAAAAAATCTACAAAAATTTCTGAACATTATTTGAAACCAATGGAACATTTTCTGCGAACTATTCCGAAATTGAAGAGCGTTGGAGATCAAATCATGGCTGAATTGACTTATTGTTTTATTTTATCGGCGAAGGGGTAGTTTTAAAAAATAAAAAATTAGGGAGGCTATTTGGGGGTTGAAAAACATTTTTCCTGAACATTTCAAAATTAAAGAGGTCAAAGCATGGTCTTATTGACCTAGAATCGCCTGTATACGTGGACAGAAAAATAAGGGTGTTTTTGGTGGCGGTGAGAAAGAGACAGAGAGTTTTGGCTGACCACCCTCGCAGCTGCACTCGTAAACGACTGACCAGCCGCCCACGCGTCCGAAAAATGTTCTCTCGAAAAATCGGACAATGCGTTCGAATTGTGTTATTGTGGGTGATGGAATGAGATGGAAATTTTCATTACGTCCAGAGAGCGAGAGAGAGAGAGAGAGAGAGAGGGAAACAAATGTTGTGTCCAGCCCTTGACCATTAGATATTTCGCATGGAATAAGCGCGTTTAATGCGCGAGTATTCCTTGATTTTCTTTATTGTATTTCGTACAACATTGGCCCTCGTTTCGTCGCGCACGAACAATCGACGATGGAAAAGTATAAAAAAATTTCATCCCCAATTGGAACCTCGATTGTTCGATTTTCATCCCCCTCTGCGAGAATATCATATTTTTCCTCCCGTTACAATTTTGCAAAATTCAGGCGAATTCGTTTTTACACAAACAATAAATAAAAACAAGAATTTATTTTTTGTGATAAGTATTTTTTGGAAATTAATAATTGAAAATATGTTTATATTTTTTTTGTGCAACCAACGTCACATAATGTTGAATAATGATTTTTTTTTAAGTAGTTATTGTGGAAAATTTCAATTTTTTTATTACTTTCATTTTAAACATTAGTTCAAAAAAGAATGTATCAATTGATAAGAAAAAATTATTTGTTCCCTTATAATTAAAATTGGTATAATTTATAATAATTATATAATTATATTGTTTAATATCAATAATTTCTAGTTAAGAAATTTAAAAAAATTATAATTACAATAGATACTTTTTTTCGAATTCTATTTTTTTTTTGGAACGGAAAAGTATGTCTGGCGTTGAAACGATTGGCCATAATGATGTGATTCTTGCCGACGGCGAAGAGCTCAGGCTCGTGCGAGGGAGGATATGTTTTTTTTTCTCAAAGCAAACACGTTTTTTTTTCCAAGTCTCGTCGCGTGCGTTCAAGAGTGCCACGTTTCGATCTCACAGCGTGAGTTAAAAAAAAAAAAAAAAGTCTCGAAAATCATGAAAAGTGATGCCCTTTTAGAGAAGGATTCATAGGGGAAGTTAATTGGGGTTAAAAAAAAAGTTCCAAATCCGATGAGAATTTCAAAAAAATTCCTGTCGATTTACAATTGAAAAAATACAATTTCCACCCCTCTCCACATTTCAGTATAAGCAAAATAAATAAAATAAATAAAATAAATAAAATAAATAAAATAAATAAAATAAATAAAATAAATAAAATAAATAAAATAAATAAAATAAATAAAATAAATAAAATAAATAAAATAAATAAAATAAATAAAATAAATAAAGTAAATAAAATAAATAAAACAAATAAAACAAATAAAATAAATAAAATAAATAAACGAACGATTTTCTTGTAAGAAAAAAAAATTTAACCCCTAAAAATTGTCAGCGCGAAAAATCATAATAGAAGGAATAAACGTTCCAAAAAAGTGTCCCATCTATTCTGGCATTTTGCCGTTTAATACACGAGAGGGAAAACCCAGTTGACATTGGTGACCGGCGCGTGGCGCGGGATCGTAAGATCGAGGGTTGCCTTTTAGCCTCCGCAAAGTGTCTCCGAAGGTTGAAGTAAAAGGGCCGATGGGGCGGGGGAAGGGGGAGGGGAGGGGGAAGTGAGACAACTCGGAGCACGAGAGCGTGTTATTCGAGCAAAAGTAAGAGGGGGGGGGGGGGGGGGGGTAAGCGAGAGAGGGTTGGAGAGAGAGAGAGAGCGAGGGTGGCGAGGACTTTGAAAAGAAAGCGTGCGGGGGAGGGGGGGCAAAGGTGGCGGCGCGTGCCGGCTCAAACACCCCACTTCAGTTTTGGGGATATACAAGGGGGTGCGTTGTAACACCCGTAAATAAATAGGGTTTCCGTCTTCGGTTGCGGCGTCGGGACTCCCCCTCCCCTTTCACCCCCCGCGAGCTCTTTTCCGGGTCCTCGAAGGAAAAAAAAAGAAAACACGAGAGTGTAAGATCCGGAGAAAAATATACTCCGCGAGGGAGACAGAAGAGAGAGGTTGGAAGAGTGAAAAATCAAGAAAAAGAAACAACTCGCGTGTATCTTTAGTCGTGACGAAAAAGGGATGGCGCAAACATATTTGGGATTTTATATATATATATATAGATATATGCATCCGTATTAGATTAGGGTGGCGTTATTTTTCACTCCCTCGATAAACTTTCAAACTAGCAACCGTTAAATAGTTTTCCACCCCCAGAGACAATAAGGGTGGCAATTGCATTTTTTAAATTTTATTTTTAAAATGACCCACCCTAATGTATAGAAAAATATTATATCAATCAATTCAATATTTATGTAAATATTAATATTAATAAATATATGCAAGCATATATTAGACTGGAGTGGCGTCATTTTCACTTTCCTTGATAAATTTTTCAACCCTTAAATATTTTTTTACTACAACCCTTAACGACGTCATTGATTTTTCAACATTATTGACGGGGTGGCGATTAATCTTTTTTTTCGTTTAAAAAATGACTTATATTAATATAAATATTATATAAATAAATATATGCAAGCGTATATTAAACTGAGGTGGCGTCATTTTTACCCCCCTTGATGAATTTCTAAATTACCAACCCCTAAATATTTTTCTACAAGCACCCTAAAAGTCGCCTTTGACTTCTCAACATTATTGAGACGTTCGCAATAAATTTTTTTTTACTTAACTTTGAAAATAAGCCACCCTAATATTTATATTGTTTAATAAATATAGCAACCCCCAAATATTTGTTTACTACCCCCCACAACGTCGCCTCTGACTTCTCAACATTATTGAAGGGGTGGTGATTAGTTTTTTTTTTTTTAAATGACTCACCCTAATATTTAAATAAATTCGCGTGTATATGCGTGTATTTACGAGGGTCTCTCCTCATGGTTTTCTTCTCTTCTCGACCGACTTTTCCGTATGTGCCATACGGCAGTTCATCTTCCGGGAGCCTTAAGGGGGCGCCGGAGGGGTGGCGAGGACACCCTGGGCCGTTATGGCCCACCAATGAAGAAAAGACCATGAGAAATGCGTTCCGGGCTTTCTCGTCACTCTCGGTTATGGATATTTTTAGAAAAAAAAGCGTCTATGCGCCGGATTAACATATTTCGGGAATGCGAGGTTACGGGGCGTCTCTTCCGGAAATCCAAGAACATTGGAATTCTTTTTTTCTTCCCCCAGCTTCTCCCCTCGTCTTCGAGCAGCGATTTACACAAATTAGAGTCTTTAAATTGAAAAAACCCTTTTTTTCGTTGTAACTTAATTTAAAGGGCTTTATGTAACTTTTAGTAATTTTAACTCACTATTTTAACCAACTATTTGTAATTTTTATTTCAAGTCACTATTTTAACTAACTTTATGTAATTTTAACTCAAGCTTCACCCTCAAGAATGCAAAATGTCTATTTTTTGTTCAAGTTCTGCCGTTTAAAAAATGGAACATTTTTGGAATCAATGTTCAAGTTGTCATTTGACATTCAAAAATCGGCCCTTCTAAAATCTCAATATTTTTTTGCGAAAAAATTGATTTTTTCCATCGAAAATCTTTGACCTCACCCCAAACATAAAAAACTACCCTTAGTCGTTAAAACTACCCTTAGGCGTCACTTTTCAATGGAAAAGCCTCCCTGAGCGTGGAAAACCATTATTCAATTGTTATTAGTAAAAAAGGCTTCGAGTTTTTATTTTTCCTGCCTAAAAGTGAACTGTGGGGCAAAATGGGACAGTGTGAGGATGAGAGGAAAGAGATGATTTCCTTGCTACGATAAATCGGCAATTTTTGCAAATTATATGGCCAACTTGTATCTCACATTGTAAAATAAATATCTACACATATTTACACATATATATTCCATAGAATAATTATTTTCCTTATCGAAAATGCCAATATTCCATTTGTCAATCAATGCGCAGATAGAAAAGACAATTGAGACACCTCTACAAAAAATCCTACGTAGCCCTCCTTTCACGAGATTCATTGTTACTGTAATAACTATGATTTCAACAAATGGGAAGTGAAAAAATTAACGTTTTAGGCCTCATTTCATTAGTTTGAAAAAGGCCCCTGTTTATTTTTTCCATCAATTTAATGTTTTTTTAGCTTGAGCAACCCCTAAAAAATGAAATAAAAAATTTCTAAAAATTCGAGGTCATATTTTTGGCCAAACGAAACCCAAAATTGATTGGACATCAAAATCCGAGGAGGACAGGCCGATTACCGCGTGATTTGACGTGGAATGCCCCATTCAAATTCATATATGCCTACTAGACTGGCCCAAAACATTAATTTTTTCACTTCCCATTTGTTAAAATCATAGTTATTACAATGACAATGAATCTCGTGAGAGGAGGGCTACGTACGATTTTTTTTACAGGTGTCTCAATCGGTTTTTCTATCTGCCTATTGATCGCAGGCCGATTACCGCGTGATTTGACGTGGAATGCCCCATATATGCATTTATATTTACTTGTATGCATTGGTGTGCTTTTCTGAATTGCCCGGGCTCTGTGTTTACACGAGTGGTTCGTCCACCTGCGTTCGAAGCATGTAAAAAGGTGTCACGCGATAATCCACGCCAGCCCGAGTAATTAAATGCCACTGAAGGTACGTCCTTAAGTTGATTTTCCGGATAAACATACCGCTATCGCTCTCTCAGTGGGCTTCTTCGCTATTACACGAGTTTCTCGCTCTCTGCACTTATCACTTTTCCCTTTTATAAATATATATAGAGTATTTGCATACACATGTACATAAATATATGTAAAGCATTATTCACATGTATGCGTGATGCAAAAGATTGCAGCACGTGCGTGCAAAGTCACGCGATAACTGTGATTACGATTGAGCATGCAAAAAATCACTGATAAGATTTTCGATGAATTTTTTAAAATGAATTTAAGTTGTGATTGTTTATGGATTTTGTTTATTTAGTAATTTTCCATTTAACTCTATTTTGGGAATTCTTGGAAAGAAATTATTAATAATTATGATAATTATTATAATGATATCATGATATTAAATTAATAGGATATTATTATTTAGGATTATTGATAATTATAATGATTGATATGTAACTAATTTTATAGTAATTAAAATAAATTCTGGTGAAAGGTTTTTTTTTATTGTTGGGATTGTTTTAATTGTGAAGGAATTTCAATGCATTGTAAAAATTCTTGAAAAAAAATTACAAATAATTCCTAATAATAATTCTCTTTGAAATAGTTAACATTATTTTAATTGTAAATGAAGTTGAATGAATTTTATTTTATGCCGAATTTTCATGGGTTTTTTTTATTTAAAAAAAATTGAGACTTGAGTAATTGGAAATTGGGAATTCGTGTGAAATTTTCCTCCATCATGAAGATTTAAAAAAAACTACTAATAATTACTAAAAAAAATCTGCAATTAATAATATAATGATTAAATTACACTGTTCAAAGTAATAATTGTTTTTTTAATTGTTAAAATTATTATTATTATTATTATTATTATTATTATTATTATTGTGGTGCATTGAGGGAATGGAAATAAGTGAAAATTGGGAAGGGAAGTGAGAAGTGTAAACGCGAGAATCTGCTAAACAAGAGAGAGAGAGAGAGAGAGAATGAAGCTAAGGAAAAATAAAAGACTAAAAACTGTGAAAGTCTGCTGATATATATTTGGCGTCGTCGACGTGCGCCAGAAGCATTTTGACGCCAGACGACGAATTGTTGCGAGGAAAAGGAATTTAGAAAAAAAAGAAGAAAAAAAAGGGCCTTCGCGCGTGCGGATTCTGAAGTAAGAGAGTTGGACGGAAAATTCGTCAAGCAAAAAAAAAGTCATCCGACTGTGGTTAAAATTTAGGATTAAAAATTCTTAATTTCCGGATTTGTAAGTGGTGCCTAAAATTCAATTTAAAAAAATCGTAAAAAAAAAATTCAACTAAGAAATACAATTAAAATTCGATTAGAAAAATTCAATTAAAAAGATACGATTAAAAAAATTCAATTATTCAAAACTAAGCAACAACCAAATTCCATTATTTACCATAAAAATAATGGATCATAAAGAAAAGGGAATCTCATAAAAAATTCCTCAACCCATTAAATATTAATTCCTGCATTAACCATTTCTAAAACAATCGACGCCAGATTACATTTTCTTTCCCATAACCAAAATCATAATTGATCTATTTAATTCAATTATCAAAAAAATTATCAAAAAATAAAAAATTCCATCTACAATTTAAAAAAAATTAATTCAACGCCATTACTACCGGAATTGAAAAAAAAACTTGCACGCGCGACTCGGGCGCACTTTTGTCTCGACGACGGAAGAACGTCCGCATTAAGAATAAATATTTGAAGATTCCCGGGGAGTCGTCGTTACGTTATGAAGAAAAGGGATCTCTTCTCCTCAATCCTATTAAAAAAAATAAAAAAAATAAAAACAATATCGGAGAACGAGATCACGGTGGAAAGAAGAGCGCGAAGGAGAGATCGACGTGTGCGTTCGTCTTGGCGCTCGCACGAGGCCACGGATTCCCCCAAACCCTCTGGCACATGTTTATAGTGCTCTCTCTCTCGCACTCACGCTCAGGCACGCTCTCTCGAAGACTGACTCTGAGTACAGGCAAATAAAATGCTCGAAGCTTACACGCATCCCCCCTTCCAAAATCCAGACAGAGGAGAATCAGTTCCCCCCCCCTCTCTCTCTCTCTCTCCTTGCTCCTCTTCGCCACTTTCTTCGCCTTCTTTGGGGCAACGTAAACCCCCTTCGCCATCCCCCAATTGACTCCCCGAGATAAATAACCAAAGGACCGCGGGGGAGGCTTTTTTTTTGTTCAAGATTCCGCACATGCGCATATGCGGTCATAATGTATACAAGGGATGCGCAACATCTTGAGTTTGTTAGTCGTGAAAGATTTGTTTATGATTGATCGTCGTTTCACAAGGAGGTCCCGAATGGTAATTGACCGAGTCCCGAAATTCATGATTTTTTTAAATTAAATTTTGAAAATTTTTACGACAGTGTTTTTTTGTTTGGAATTTTTTATTTGAATTTTCAGAATTTCCAGGACAGTTGTATTTTATTTTTTTATTATCGTTTTTTTTTTTTGAAATTTTTAAATTAAATTTTGATAATTTTCACAATTGTATTTTTTTATTTTGAATTTTTTCGAATTTTTTATTCGAATTTTGAGAATTTTCAGGACAGTTGTATTTTTTGAATTTTTTGACATTCGAATATTTTTGAATTTTTTATATTCAATTTTCAGAATTTTCACGACAATTGTATTGTATTTTTTAATTTTTTATATTAAATTTTTTTGAAATTTTTAGACTATCTCCTCAAAATGAGGTCTATCATAAGATTATTTTACGCTGCCTTTGCTGGAACTTTCCTTTCACATTTTTTTATCGATTTTCAATTCCCTTGGTCAATTTTTTTATTCAATTTTATTTTATTTTATTTTATTCAATGTAGGATTTTTGAAAAATTAGATTTATAGATTTTAATTTTTTTTTTTTGATAATTATTGCAATAATCAATTTTTTCTTATAATAAAATATCTTATTATTTCTAATTTAACTTAATTTAATATTATCTTATTATTTCATTATTGTTCATTTTTTTAATCTCAAAATTTAACCCTCCGTCTGTACGCTTTACGTTTGGGACATCTGTACTCTGGGTCGTTAAAGTCCTGCCAATGTTTATTCGAAGAAAAAAAACATCAAAAAAATCTGAAAAAATTCTGCATTACTTTTATAACATTTTTTTTTCATGATTCAAACATTTATTTAACCATTTATAGTGAAAAAAAAATTTCAACAATTTTTCTAATATCAGAGATATTCGATTTGAAAATTTGGCTTGTGCCTTAAAAGACCCAGTTAAGACGGAGGGTTAAAAATTGAAAAATGCAAATTGGTAAAATGTATTATTTTTTAATTATTACAATAATCATTTTTTCATTACCTTATATTTTATTTTATTTTTTCGGAGATAATTTTTCCACCCTCCAAAAATATTACGTATGGTTCTTTAATCGGATGATTATAGGAAGCATAAAAGTGCGTTATTCGATAAAGTGGGAAGAAGAGTAGCTTCGAAAGAGGGGGCCACGAGAGGCTTCTGATATTTACCTTCTTTTAGCTGCCGCACCCTATAATATATTATATAATAATATATATATAATATATGTAATATATTATATACTATCACATTATAGTACATAATATATTATATATATAGCAATATAAATATAATAGTGGATTAGGATGCATTAAAATGAGAATCGTGCGAATAAATCGAGAATTCAGCGTACAATAATATAATAATAATAAAAAAAGTATACCAATTATGCAATTCCACACTCGGCTAGTCTTCGAATCGACCTGCGAAACCTCATTTTCTCCCACTATTGCTAACGACCCATAAATAAATTTAATATTGTTCTTACATTTCAGTATTGTGCAACGAAAGAGAGAGAGAGAGAGAGGGGGGGGGGGGAGACATCGTATAGGCGCATTAATGCTGATCGTCACGTTGGACACGAAGGCCATTCTCGGTCTTAGCTCGAATAAATAATATATTTTACCGGATCGTAACCTTTTAAAGACCATTTGATGAATATCCACGTGTCGCGATTGAAATAAACAGCGTCGTTTCGCTGATTTCATGTGAATGGGAGAGAACAGGGCAAAACAGCCCTCTCCTGAGGTAAAAAAATGTTTTCGACCAAAATTCATGAAAATTTTGATTTTTGAGAGAAATTATTTGGAAATTCATACTGTGGGGAAAAAAATACACCGATATATATGGTTCAAAAGAAATGAATAGAAAAAAAAATTCTTGCATTTTGACCATCATTCACTAATATGACAGTAATTTATTTTCTTGATGAGATTTTGACTTCTGCATGCGCTCATTCTCTTCGTGATCATTGAAGCTTTGAAATCCCGTTTGGTTAATCCAAATTCGATCATTTTTCAATTTTTGGCAGATTTTTAAAGTTCAACCATCGATTTTTGCAAATTTTTTAAATGCTAGAATCGAGTGTTTTTGATGAAAATTCATGAAAATTTTTATTTTTTGAGAAAATTATTGATAGATTCGTGTTTAGGGGGAAAAATACATCGATATGAGGCCTGAAAAAAAAAATTGAAAAAATTTTTTTTTTGCATTTTCGCCTAAATTGAATCGGTTTACTGAAACGACTACATTTTTTTTTCTAAATGAGATTTCGACTTGAACTTGAGCTTAGTCTCTTCGTAATCGTTTAAGCTTTCAAATGCCGCTTGGTTCATCAGATTTCGACCATTTTTCGATTTTTGGCAGATTTTCAAAGTTCGACCATCGATTTTTGCGAATTTTTACATGGGGCATTCCACGTTAAATAGTAATTATTTTTGGCCCATTGTCGAACTACGACCAAAATTTCTGTTTCGCGCCCTAATTTCTGGGGAAAAATTTCATTAATTTAAAAAAAGGCCTCTCTTTACGTTTCCCCTCAATTTAATGATTTTTTAGCTCGGGCAACCCCTAAAAAGTGAAATAAAAATTTCTCAAAATTTGAGGTCATATTTTTGGCCAAACGAAACCCACAATTCATGGGACATCAAAATCCGAGGGGGTCAGTCCGATGACCGCGTGATTTGACGTGGAATGCCCCATATACATGTATCCACGTACGGATGGATTCATATACAGGGTGTTAAGTAACTAGATAACCTGAATAGGTTCACCGTGTAGAGCGCGCCAAAACAAAAAATTAGCTTTTTATAAAATTGTTATACGACAAAAATTGGCTTAGTTATTAATGTTTTAAGCTGACCAATGGCGGCTAGAATCTAGGCGCAATACTACTGGTGAGCCGCGTGGTGGGGGTAACGGTGGGCGTGGCGTAAAACCCCCACCAGCGGCATTTCTCCTAGATTCTAGCCGTCATTGGTCAACTTTAAAAACATTAATAACTCAGCCAATTTTTATCGTACAAAATTTTTGAAAAAAGCAAATTTTTTGGCTTGATGCGCTCTACACGGCGAACCTAGTCAGGTTGTCTCATTGCTTAACATCCTGTATAAGTGGATATAATAGATAAATATATTTATATATGCATACTTTGTTACATATAGTGACAAACGAGGCCGATTATAACTCGCGGGTCGCGAGTAGGACGTCGAATTCTCAGACACACCGAGCAAACCTCTCGGGCATTCTTCTTCGCGATCCGTAGGAAAATGAGTTGTACAGAAATAGTTTTGAGGGAGAAGAATATAGTTGTTTGAGATAGAGAACTTTAGGGAGAAACAGGGGGAGGGGGAGGGAGGGACAGAGGGAAGGCAGAAGAGTCAACTCTTGCGCAGTGTCATTATTAAATTTGGTCATCTCACTTCCAATCAAATTTCAATAAAATCGATAAAAAAAATTCAATACAATGATTTTTCATTCTCGCAAATTTTTCAAAAATTCTCGGGCACTCCCACAGACTTTTCCACCTCTGCCAAACGATAATTCTTCAATCACAGTTTTTGAAAATTTTTTATAAATCATTTTCAGCCGTTTTAAAAAATCTTAATTTTTAAATCAAAATTTTTCTATCAAGAATAAAATTCGAAAAAATGATTAGCTCTATTCCATAGGAAATTCGTCGCCGATTGCAAATAACACAATGTTTTTGTCCGAACAAAATTCATTCACCAAGAAAAGCCAAAAATGTAATTTTTTTTCTAGATTAAATTTCGACTTCGCTCACAGCTCATTCTCTTCCTGATCGTTGAAGCTTTGGAACTGGGCTGGTTTCATCTGATTCTGATGTTTTTCCATTTTTTTTTAGAGTTTTTAACTTCGATCATAGCAAATTTTATAAGGCTTTTTATTTTCGGCGGCGATTGTGAAAGTCCTCTCGTTTCTACAAAAATTGAGCTATCAGAATGAACCAAACGGCATTCTCCGAGTTAACTCATTGGGATTGTCGCCATTTTACCGTTTTTGAACTTGAGCCAAAAATGGCGCGAAAATGGAGGAAAAACGGGCGCAAGTCTCTAGTAAAATTTTTCCATGAAGGATAATTATTCAAATATCGATTATAGCATATATTTCTTTAATTTTCGAACCCTTAAGGGGATGTTTTTTTAGCCCCAAATTGTGATAATACAAAATAATAATAAAAAAAAATTCAGGGGCATTTTGCCGAGGGATGGAGGGAAAATTCGCGAGCTTTTCTCCTCGATAAGACGAACGATCCTCGACGCATCTAGCTCGTACTTTTCAATGAAAGTTATGACCGATAAGGGAGGATAAGGTCTCGCGATCTCCCGGGACAGACATTGCGGATCTTTCGTGCTGAGGAAGAAAGTAAAAAAAAAAAAATAATACCGAAGTCAGTGTATTACATAGATATTGAATAGAGAGAAAGAGCGAAAAAGATAGAATTCTACGCGGATCTTCGCCAGGGCATTATGTTATATGGGTATAAATAACCGAACGGGAGCAATAATACGTAATAATATATCAGTCGGGATTTTAGTGCTGCAGCTAGGTCGCCCGGCCCAACGGTCGTAATTCATAGCGATCTCTCGCACCCACACCGAAATATTTTCCATCCCTCTCCCTCTCATTCGCAAGTCCGTGGACTATCCGCAACCTTCACCTCACTGACTGTCTTTTCTCATCGTCTTCCACCCCAAAAATTCACCCTTAAGCTCCATTTTCTCAATTCTACAAAAAAAAAACAATTTCTTCAATCTCATTTTTCCAAAAAGATTTGAAAAAAAAATAAATTTCACCCCTTAAGGGATGAAATAGTTTGAGAGATCAAAGGGAGTGGAATCAGTGAGTCTTGAAGCGGATTTTTTTTTTTGATTACTAAAAGAGAAAATAATCAAAATTCGATCATCAACAATTTTCATCGTCGATATTTTCAAATTTTTGCAAATATTTTTTTTTTTACATCTTATTTATCCTTGAGAATCTCGATGACTGTCTTTTCCCATTGCCTTCCACCCCAAAAATTCACCCTCAAGCTCCGTTTTCTCAATACTACAAAAAAAAAAAACAATTTCTCCAATCTCTTTTTTCCAAAAAGATTTTTTTTTAATTCACCCCTTAAGGGATGAAATAGTGTTGAACATTAAGGGGAGTGGAATTGGAGGGTCTTGGGTGCGAAAAAAAATGATGAAAATTACTAAACAGGAAAATAATCAAAATTCAATCATCAAGAATTTTCATCATGAATATTTTGAACTTTGTCCAAATATTTGTTTTTTGGAAAACTTTTTGATACCCTTGAGAATGTCATTGACTGTATTTTTCCATCACCTTCCACCCCAAAAAATCACCCGCAAGGTCCGTTTTCTCAATATTAGCAAAAAAACAATTTCTCTAATCTCATTTTTTCAAAAATGATTGAAAATAAAAAAAAATTCACCCTTTAAGGGATGAAATAGTGTTAGAGATGAAACGCAATGAAATCAGAGAGTCTTTGAAGCGGATTTTTTTTCTATATTACTAAACAAGAAAATAATCAAAATTCGATCATCAAAAATTTTCATCATCGATATTTTGAACTTTTTGCACATATTTATTTTTCAAAATCTCATTAATTCTGAGAATCTCATTGACTGTTTTTCCTCATCATTTTCAAGCCCAAAAATCCACCCTTAAGCTCTGTTTTCACGATACCATAAGAAAAAAAAATTCCAATCTCATTTTTCCGACAAAATTTGAAAAAAAAAATGTTTTCGCCCTTTGAGGGATGAAATAGTGTTAATTATCGAGAGGGATGGAATTAGAGTCTTGGAAGCGAAAAAAAAATTACAAAAATTACTAAATAGGAAAGTAATAAAAATTTAATGAAGAATTTTCATCATCGACATTTTTGCATTTTTTTCGATTTTAAAAAATTTCATCCCCCTGTAAAAATGGACAATTACATTGGCGAAAGAAACGAGAAGGAATAATAACGAAAAATCAATGAATATTCCGGCAATATGGAAAATTAAATTTGTCCCGGATGAAAAGTTGTGCGGAATATCATCGAGGATCGTCGTTCGCCGCCGGAATAAAGTTTTTCTTTTCGCGGATGCACGAAGCCAATTCTGTAATCGCAAACAACCCCTTTCCAATCCTCGTTCCGGAGAAACTACCCCCTTGAACGTCGCGAAAAATCGTGCTCGTACTTTTCACTCGGTAGACTTTTCGGGAAAGGGGATGGAGCCAGATTTCATCATAATAATTTTCCGGTCCATTAAGTCCCCTTGGAATAAACCACGAGAGAAAAGGAGAGAAAAAAGGGTGGAAAAAGAGAGGAGGAGAAATTTCCGATCTGCAGTATCTGCTCTTGCACAAGAAACCCGACAAATCGCCATTAAAGTTTGTAGCAATCGTGAATTTGCGACGACCAATTTTCCCAACGTATCTGCATACTAAAATTCAAACGTCCGAATAATAAACTATAATTTATGACAATGAAATATCTCCAAAGGGATTTTTCTTCTTGAACAAATTTCATGGAAGAATGGAAATAATCTGAAAATATTGTTATCGTTATCAAAAGAAAGTAATAAAATTCAAATATATCTTTTTTTTTTCATTTATTTCAAGTGTATATTTTCAAAAACATGCGAGAGAAAATTTCGAGTCAAAATTCTGAAAATTGACCGAGTTTAGTCAGCAAACCAATGCATTTTTCTCAAAATGACCTCTTTGACCTTGTCCCAGTGAATTCTCAAAAACTTATGGGCCAATTTTCAATTTTATTTTTTTCTAATGTTTCTAAACGTAGAAACTAAGTCTGTGCACAACCGATTTCCAAAATTTTGGAAATTACTATTTTTCAAAAATGCTTGAATAAAAGAAAGGCCCTCAAAAATGAAAAAATATTAAATTCGACGCCATTTTGTAAATAATTAAAAAAAAGACAAATGGCTACGCATAGTGATAATTATGTTCGTATAGATATTGATATTTTTTTTTAATTTTCAGAAAAACCTTCCATTCAGACAACCTTATCAATGGGACAATGGGGAAAAAATTTCTGCTGTCGTTAATGTAACAATTAAATCTCTGTTGATTTTCAAGATTTCACAAAAAAAAAAAAAAATTCAATGCAGTAAGTTGAATATGTACTTAAGAAAATAACGATAACCCAATCATTTAATAATTAATTATGTCTGTGAAAAAATTCTCAAACATTGACAATCAATCATTCCACCTCATCGTAATCAATTAAATAAATAAATGGTGCTTAAATCTAATTTCAAAGAAAACAGATTTTTAATAATAAAATTGATAGAAATTTATGCTTCGAAACCAGTGATCGGCAAAAAAAAATCTATCTATTTTAATTATCCAATTTTTTCGAAAAATTAATAATTAGTGACAGAATATTTTTAATTTTTATTAAAAAATTAGTAATTGGCATAAAACTTTACTAATTTTTCTGAAAAATTAGTAATTAGTGACACAATATCACTAATTTTTCTGATAAATAAGTAATTAGTGACAAAACATATCTAATTTTTCCAAAAAAATGAGTAATCAACGACAAAATATTACTAATTTTTCCAAGAATCAGTATTTAGCGAGAAAGATATTGCTAAATAACCAAAAAAAATTGTAATTTGTGGAGAAATGTTGTATTAATTTTGGAAAAAGTAATAAATTGATAAAAAATTACTAATGCATTTTTTAATTTAAATTTTTATCAAATTAATTAATGATATCTTCCTTACCAATTACTATATTTAGAAAAAACTGGGTAACATTTTTTCGCTAATTACAATTTTTTTTTTTTTTTCAAATTAGAAATATTTTGTCGCTAATTACGAATTTTTATAAAAAATTAGTAATATTTTTTGACTAATTATTAATTTTTCGAAAAAATGATTAATAAAATCAATATCCTTGACGAATAAAACCGATACTGCCGATCGCCGTTTGAAACCCTCAAATTCCCTTAAATAAATCTTTAAAAGTTTGGAGTCCGGATATTTTACCGTCGGATCGCGAGGAATCGCTACAATATCGTATAAAATCTTCAGTATCAAAATCAACCCTCTGTTTGTGTGTGTGTATATATATATATATATATATATATATATATATATAAAAACATTTTTACCAATATTTACAGTCTTGAGGCGTGCCGAGCTCGGCACCCGAGGCATTAATATTATATCATATCAATGAGGGTTTATATCGGATAGCAATGAGGGAGGAAGGCAACGTCAGAAAGCGAGGAAGTAAAAGGGGGTTGAATTTGAAAAATCGAGTGTTATGAGGGGTGCAATGGCAAACAGAGATATCGAAGCCACTACGGTGATTCGAGGGTTTCGCGTTGCTTCGCAAACATCACTTTGCCCTCGATTCACCCCATCGCGGTTTTCCTCCTGGCAAAGAGGCAAAACCCACCCCCTACCCCTCTCTCTCTCTCTCTCTCTCTATATATATAAATACAAGTGAGGGTTCCTCGCGCATTCCTCTCGCTTTCTCTATCACTTTTCATCCCTCTTCATCCCCTCAGACATAGTCCATCGAGAAATATCCAAGACCATGTTCAAATATCCCGGGGGATGAAATTCTCACCCCTAAAAATATCGCATTCAGAAGCATTCGGTTTGTTTCAATTCGCGAAACAACATGAAGAATCAAACTGATTGTGCAAGAAAAAACTAGAGATAATGAAGATAAAAAAAAAAAATTTCAACCCCCCGGATTTTTTGGAAAACGAAAGCTGATCAGCTGATTCTAGTACAATTTTGATTAACTTTGGAGACTTGTTTCTGCTAACTTTACAGAGGTCTCTGGGTAGGTTTCAACCCTTAAGGGATGGCAACCAACCCTTAAGGGATGGGAATCAACCCTTAAGGGATGGGAATCGACCCTTGAGGGATGGGAATCAACCCTTGAGGGATGGGAATCAACCCTTGATGGATGGGAATCAACCCTTGAGGGATGGGAATCAACCCTTGAGGGATGGGAATCAACCCTTGAGGGATGGGAATCAACCCTTTAAGGATGGGAATCAACCCTTGAAGGATGGGAATCAACCCTTAGGGGATGGGGATCAACCCTCAAGGGATGGGAATCAGCCCTTGAGGGATGGGAACCAACCCTTAGGGGATGGGGATCATCCCTTAAGGGATGGGAATCAGCCTTTGAGGGATGGGAATCAACCCTTAAGGGATGGGAGTCAATCCTTGAGGGATGGGAATCAATCCTTAAGGGATGGGAATCAACCCTTAAGGGTTTCTTGGGTGGTGTATTTAAAAAAAATGACCGGCAAGGTCAGAGCCAAGAAGTCAAAGATAAAAGTGTTGGAGAACCGAGGAGACGACGATGTCGAGGGGTGTTTTTTTTCTGCCCCCTCTTTTTTTTTTGTGCCGAGGGCTCGTGCGTGTCAAAAGCGATCGACCAACTAATGACCCGAGCAGCATATCGGGATCGTGCATCGTGTGAAGTTTCTCTACCGAGAGAGAGAGAGAGAGAGAGAGAGAGAGAGAATTTTTCTCCCTCCACGCTCGCCCTCAAAGTATATCCTATACTTTTTTTGGTTTCAAACACTCAGATCGAACTTGATGCATATAAGTATACTTATGTTTATACACATAGTGGAATAGGCGATTCGTTGAAGCTCGCACAAACACACGCCGTAAAAGACCGGGATCCAGCTGTCGCTGGCTCGCTAATAACAAATTAAATAACACGCGTTAGAGCCGAACAAATTCACCCGATAGTCGCTCACGCCTTGTTACACCTTTACACGGTTCGGAGAATTAGTTTTTTTTCCTCTAGAGATTAGAGGCGGAGTCACTTGGACAGGTTGTAAGTGCTGCTGACTTAAAGGGACCGGAGAGCGAAAAATTAAGAATTTTTTGAAAATATTCTTTTGTACATTGTTAGTGCAATCTCTTACGAATATTTTGGCGCAAAGAAAGTCGAGAAATTCGCAAAATTGAGCTCAGGAGAGCAGAAAAGCTCCGACACTTCAACGACACTAAACGCATGACGAGACACTATTTTGCACTGTTTTTCCGATAACTCAACAACTGTTGAAGATATCGCCTTGAATTTTTTTTTGAAATTGAAGCTTTCAACTTTGTCCACAGACTGAAACTATGTCTGGGATAAATAAACAATTAATTATTGTTGTTATCGTTAATACAATGAGTCAGCTGTTTTTCGATGTTTTTGCAATTTAAGCCACTGTTTTTTTTTTAATTTGGACGTTTGTTGAAAAATTTTCGCTTCAATCTGTGCAGGAATATCCTTTGAATGGAACGGTTCAGAGAAATAGATCTTTTTCCTCTCGAGATTAGGCGCGGAGGGTCACTTGGACAGGTTATAAGTGCTGCTGACTTAAAGGGACCGGAGAGCGAAAAATTAAGAATTTTTTGAAAATATTCTTTTGTACATTGTTAGTGCAATCTCTTACGAATATTTTGGCGGAAAGAAAGTCGAGAAATTCGCAAAATTGAGCTCAGGAGAGCAGAAAAGCTCCGACACTTCAACGACACTAAACGCATGACGAGACACTATTTTGCACTGTTTTTCCGATAACTCAACAACTGTTGAAGATATCGCCTTGAATTTTTTTTTAAATTGAAGCTATCAACTTTGTCTGGAGACTGAAACTACTTCTGGTTTAAATAAACAATTAATTATTGTTCTTATCGTTATTACAATGAGAGTCAGCTGTTTTTCGACGTTTTTGCAATTTAAGCCGCTGTTTTTTTTAATTTCGACGTTTGTTGAAAAATTTTCGCTTCAGTCTGGGCAGAAATATCCCCTGATGTGAATGAAATTTGGAAATTAGCGAAAAATTTAATTGGTCACGCGGAATAAGGAATTTAAGACGAGCCGGAGAAAGGGGTGATCATGATGGATCGAATCTGCATGGATTCCTCTTACCGACGGCAAGAAGCATCGTTCGAGCCAGAGAATGAGAATATTCTTCGTACCAACATTTTTGGCCGCCATTTTTGCTCTTAATTTTTAGTTTAGAAACAATTATAAATAATTTATTTATTATTAAAAAAAAAATGAAAATATATTTTTTTTACCTTAAACAATCCTTAGAGAAGGACGAAATTACAAATTAACAAAAGGTGGGCCCAGACGAAGTCGTATGGGAGTTTCTGCACGAGAATATGAGCTGCAGAGGTGAACTCGAGGCACCTGTCTGTTTAATCAAGTCCCAAAAATTTAGCAATGTTACCGGATGCCCAAGGATATTATCATTCCCTTCTCGCTTTCTCTCTGCACCTTTCATTTCCAAGACTTACATCGTCGAATCAACTGCCAAGTCATAGACCCAAATTTGCAAATTGAGTTTACTCAACGTCCAATATTCGGCCGATGAACGCTTCCACAATGAAATTTAACCAACGTTTCGTTATTTTTCTCTCTCCTATCGCGAAGTAACGCGCACCTGACTCTCTTAAGGGGGAAAGAAAAGAGAAACGATATCCAAAGCACTTTGTCGTGTTACACAATTCGTACAGAAGAAGCAAACGTCGTTGCCCCAAGGGCCCAAAGCACCTGCCTGTCTTCGGGCCCCCCCGATGAATCTGCCTTGGAAAGTGGCGTACCGGAATTTCGTTACGGTGAGAAAAAAAAATTAAACACGGTTTTTAAGAAACGTGAGTGTTCCTCGATTGGGCCCAAATGAGGGCCTCATGGGAGTTTTCTATTTTCATCAATTTATCAGAGATAGAAAAAATTATAGACTATAGAAAAACTCCTCGAATTAGGGAGAAAAATCCACTGTAAGCATTTTTAAAAAATTTCATTTTTTTTTAAATTTGTTTGGAGCATATTTTTGAAAAAAATGGAGGTTACATATTGAGTTAGAATTTTAAAAATTGACTGACTTACTGTTACTTGAGTGAGAGGGACTTGAAAAAGACTTTTCTCGACTTATGGTTTTGATGTTTTGTTGTATTTGTAGTCGCTGAAAAAAAATACCGTTGAAAAAAAATTCTTAGCTCTTTTTGTTTCGAGGAAAATCTAATTCTTAATGTGCTGTTGCTAGCTTGAAGTTTACATAAGTTAGTGCTACTTTTTCGTTTCCATAGTTAGACGTATCGTTCGGGTCCCGGAATTTTGGGTTTTTTTGAGCTTTCAAATACCCTTGAAAAAAATTCTTAGCTCTTTTTGTTTCGAAGAAAATCGAATTTTTAATGTGGTGTTGCTAGCTTGAAGTTAACAAAAATTAGTGCTACTTTTTTGTTTTTATAGTTAGACGCATCGTTCGAGTCCCTAAATTTAAGGATATTTTTGAGTTCTCAAACACCGTTTAAAAAAATTCTTAGCTCTTTTCGTTTCGAAGAAAATCGAATTTTTAATGTGGTGCTGCTAGCTTGAAGTTAACGAAAATTAGTGCTATTTTTTTTGTTTTTATAGTTAGACGCATCGTTCGAGTCTCTAAATTCAAGGCTATTTTTGAGTTTTCAAATACAGTTAAAAAAAATTCTTAGCTCTTTTTGTTTCGAAGAAAATCGAATTTTTAATGTGGTGTTGCTAGCTTGAAGTTAACAAAAATTAGTGCTACTTTTTTGTTTTTATAGTTAGACGCATCGTTCGGGTCTCTAAATTTGAGGCTATTTTTGAGTTCTCAAATACCGTTAAAAAAATTCTTAGCTCTTTTTGTTTCGAAGAAAATCGAATTTTTATTTTATTTCCCATTTAATGAACAAGTAAATGGTTTTCAAATCCAATTTCGAAGGAAAGCAGAATTCGGTCGTAGAATTAAAAAAAAAACCCCACGCTGCAATAGCAGAGACTTCCCTTTAATTTCTACTGTGATCCACATTACCCCCCGAGGGACATGGATAATCTACGAGGATTCTATTTTCGTGGCGACACGCGTGTGCGGTTGTAACAGTAGCGAGGAACTATAAGCATTTCAAACGAATAGCCGGGCATACAATAGTGACGTTTTAGATGTCACCGCGTCGAGAGTCTCGGGAAAGTACGTGAGAGGGACGTCGACAACCGAAAGTGAGAAATAGGAAAACAGAGATGAGAGGAAGAACGAGAAACGAGGGGGAAAGCGATAGGAAAATGCTGCGTCTCGACTTCTGACAATCAAAAGGGCATAACTTGCCTTTTGGGGTATTCAAGGGGTCGCATATCAGGCCATTTTGTTTCTCAGTGATATTTTCTGGCTCAAGATCTTCAGCTGCAATGTTGAGAATGAACGAGAATGAGAGAAAGCTCATTTTTGAATTGTGAAAACGACGCGACGGGGTAATGAGAGTCACTTAAGAGAAACATTTTCTTATTTCCGTCGCGGAAAGCGCATTTTCGAGCTTAAGAATATTCTTGACGCGGCGATCGATTAATATCCGTGAGATTTAAGGTGGAGTAGACTTGTTTTTTCATTTTTGTCGGAATATGAGCGATAGTTTCGTACAGAATGATCGCCTGCATTGTCCAGATGTCACCGCATGTTTTCACCAATTACTCAATTTCAAAATGACAATTATCGACATTTCTATTGCAAAATTCGTTATTCTTGCACTTTACACTCTTGAAAATCGACCAAGAGTTATTTTGACGGAGTCATTTCATTTGTCCAAGGACGAATATACCGTTTATCGTTAAGTGACCCGCATTACCCCGAATCCTCAAAAATATCCATAAATACGTTGCCGAAGGGTTAGCGCGAGAAAGGGAATGCACGTGTCAAGTCGGAGAGAGAGATACGAGGCGAAAAAAAGTGGGGGAGAGATCGATAAATCAGTGAACGTGATACTTTGAGAACGTAGATCACGAAGCTGCTCATTCGCGCCTTCAAGTCTCGTTTTGATATACGAAGGGAGATTGTTTTTTCTTTTCCAATGTTATTTTTTCTTCATTTAGCCAGATCTCGTCTCGAGAGGCAGAATGAAAATAGCACAATGGAGAGAGAATAACGAGAGAGAGAGAGAGAGAGAGAGAGAGAGAGAGAGAGAGAGAGAGAGAGAGAGAGAGAGAGAAGAGGCAAGTCCCAAAACGTGGGCCTTAACTGAGGGACTATTATAGTATAAGCATGCTAAAAAAATGCTATTCGTGCACGGATTTGTCAGCAAAAGGACGTGACTTGTATACTTTGAAAGACCCTCAGAGGTCATTGCAAGTCCTTTCAAATGAGAAGAGGCAAGTCCCAAATCGTGGGCCTTAACTGAGGGACTATTTTGGTATATGCTTTAAAAAAATGCTATTCATGCACGGATTTGTCAGCAAAAGGACGTGACTCGTATACTTTGAAGGATCCTCAGAGGGCATTGCAAGTCCTTTCGGAGAGAGAAGAGGCAAGTCCCAAATCTTGGGCCTTAACTGAGGGACTATTTTGGTATAGGCTTTAAAAAAATGCTATTCGTGCACGGATTTGTCAGCAAAAGGACGTGACTTGTATACTTTGAAAAATCCTCAGAGGGCATTGCAAGTCCTTTCAATGTCGATGTGTTTACCTCGTGGTAACTCGAATGACGTAAGTAGTGCACGTTTGCATTCGTAGCAGCGAGTGTGAGAAGCTTTCCGGATGTATAATAAACTTCTGGGTGTTCTTTTTTTTTTTGCCTCTCAAGCCTCTCTCCGAGTCTTTTGTATACTTCCGAGGAGGGAGAAACCGCGGAGACTATTTTCCGTCGAGAGAATCTTTTCCTCGCGAGAGGGCAACACGAGAATTATATTTATATTTATGCGTGCTCGATTTCACGGGGAATGACGGAAACATCCGTTCGCTTGTATCTCACGAAATGCATGAATTAGCCATTGCGCTTGTACCGTTAGTCCACTGATTATCACGAATTACGTGCGAATCCTCAGTAAGTTACCGAGTTCTCGACGAGTTGTATTTAATTTGCCGTTTTTAGACTATTTCATAAAGGTCTTGGTTCACAAATCCCGCAATGATGACGTTTCCTGTGAATCTAATGAAGAACTTGAGGACTTGCAGACTTAGACCTCAAGAGACTTGGGCTTGGACAAATCGAAGATTGGGAGAATCGAGTGCATCACGATAGGAACGACATTTTTGGTAAAATTAATCAAGGACTTGCAGACTTAGGGACTTGCGGACTTGCAGACTTAGCTTTCGGAAGCTTGGACTTGGATGGACCGAAGATTGAGAGAATCGAATGAATTACGATCGTGCCGACATTTCTGGTGAAATTAATCAGGGACTTAGAGACTTGGAACTTACATATCAGGGACTTGGACTTGAAAGAATTGAAAATTGAGAGAATTGAATGCGTTACCATCATACCGACATTTCTGGTGATATTAATGGAGGACTTGCAGACTTGGAGACTTGAGTTTCAGGGACTTGGACTTGGATGAATCGAATATTGGGAGAATCGAATGAATTACGATCGTACCGACATTTCTGGTGAAATTAATCAGGGACTTAGAGACTTGGAACTTAGATATCAGGGACTTGCACATGAACGAATTGAAAATTGGGAGAATTGGATGCATTACCATCGTACCGACATTTCTGGTGATATTAATGGAGGACTTGCAGACTTGGAGACTTGAGTTTTAGGGACTTGGACTTGGACGATCGAAGTTTAGGAGAATTGAATGCATTACGATTGTACTGATCATTGTGGTGTAATTAATCAAGGACTTAGAGACTTGGACCTCAGATATCAGGGACTTGGACTTGAACGAATTGAAAATTGGGAGAATTGAATGTATTACTATCATACCGACATTTCTGGTGATATTAATGGAGGACTTGCAGACTTAGAGACTTGGGTTTCAGGGACTTGGACTTGGACGAATCGAAGTTTAGGAAAATGACTTGAAAAACTTGAAAAAGTCACGATTTAAAGGTTTGTTCTTAACGGATAGATGTACTTTGTCTTTTTCCAATTATTTTAAACATTCAACAGTACTTGGAAATCGTTTACTGTATTTGTTTTTATACTTATGGTAGACATTTTTCTCCGAAGAGATCTAAGTCTTTCAAAGTTTTCCGCAAAGACGAGAATTAAAGAAATTATGATCATTGTAGTCTTGCAAGTCCCATTATCTTGACAATTATTTCAATTTTTCTCAACGTTTACATGGAAATTGTTTTCTGTTTTTGTTTCTATACTTATGACACTTTTTTCCTGTCTAAAAGTGTTCCAAGTCTTTTAAAGTTTTCTGCAAGTCATCAATTAAAGAAATTTCAATCCTTGCGGTCTTCAAGTCCCATTATCTTGACAATTGTTCCAAATTTTCTTGACAATTACTGGGCCCATTCGTTCAATCGTCAAGAGATCCAAGTCCTTTTTTAGTGCAAGTCCTAAGACTTGCAAAAAAAATCATTTAAAAAAAATAAAAATAATTGAGAACTCAACACGAACACAAATAATTGAACAGCTGAGCGTTCCAAGTTCCAATAAGTCTCACAAGTCCCAACAAGTCTTGCGCGAAACCAAATTAAAAAAAAACAGGCGATTTTGCAGGCACTCAACTTCCGCCCCACGAAGAAATTTCTCACTGTGCGTAATCTTTTTTTTCCAAAATAATCGAGCGAGGGAATCGTCTCAGAAAATTTTTGCATATCACAAATCGTTATTTTAATTTTTTCAAATCGTCGGCGGAGACAAAAATGGTCGGTCTGAGGTGATAATTTGCAAAAACGTCGAATTAATGCAAGTGGAATATGGCGGCAAGTCTGATCTTTCGGTGCTGGGGGGGGGGGGGGGGGGGAAATTGATGCAAAATCGATTTAATGCCGATTCGAGTGTATCTCAATCTTTCGGACGAGGAAGAGATCGAAAGAGGAGAGAGGAAAGAAGTTGTACCTCGGCTATCAGAGACTTGTCGGGTATAGGCAGTAAAATTGGCGGAGAGATTTTTTGAGGTTATGTCTTGTCGCGGCGGAGAGACACGACGGAAACGTGTATCGATATCGTTATTGAGCAAAAAGGTCCGAATGACGATTTTCTCAGCGTCGTTTGAGAACGAAAAAAAAGCCCAAAACAGCGCGGGAATGCTTCCTCGGTTTGGGATAATGTATTTCGAGGGTATTGTGCGATTTTGCGGTGTATTTATATGGCCCTACGAGCTTCCGGGCATTTTGCAAGAGAGGAGGAAGTCTCTTTGGGGAATAAGTGAGATTTCACGTCTCGATCGTAAAAGGCGACGTCGAATCGAGAGAACATCACCGATCCAAGTCCCTCCATCTCCCCCTCCCTTCCTCAGGTATATAAATGTACACTCCCCCTCAAAAGTTTGGAAACAGTCAATATTTCTTGCCGCACTAAAAGTTTGCATAACTCCGTCAAAAATTAAGATAATCGAATTTTTAAAAAAGCGTTTTGACGGGGAGGAATTCAGCTTTATTTTGATATATTTTTTTTTAATTTTATGATTTTTTTTTCGATCTGGTACGCATTTTTGTACGCGACCGTTTTTTGGCCTTTTTTGGACCATCGCGAATTGGGTGCATAACTTGACTTTTTTTCGTCTTTTTTTATCTTCGGTACATTTGAAAGGGTTAGCAGATGCTCTATTTTTGTTTTTGAAAAAATTTCGTACGATTTTTTCTCGCAGTCATTTCACTTTTGGCTAAAAAAAGACAAATTTTGAAAGATGGAACGTAACTCAAAAACTATGAAGTTTAAGAGAAAATGTCAGGTATGAAAAAAGTAGCGTACGTATACATGGAATCGCCTGGAATTATTTCAGAATTTTTCTATGCATTTTTTTTTTTTTACTATTTTTGCTCGAAACAGCTGATGATGACGTTCCTGCGAAAAATTGTATCTGATTGAAATTTCCGTGCTTCGTGATGCAATAAAAATCTGAAAAAATTTAGCAACAATGGACATGCTATAAGCAACAATTATCAATAATAATATTGCCCAAAAGTCATTAACAAATTGTTTAAACAATTTGTCAATGATATTTGTTAATAAATCCAAATTGTTTAAACAATTTATGAAGCAATTATGAACAATGATCAATAATTATTATTATATAATTATTATTATCATATAACGAAGTACGCAAATTTCGATCAGATACAATTTTTTGCTGAGACGTCATAATCAGCTGTTTCGAGCGAAAATAGTAAAAAAAAAAAAATTCATAGGAAAATTCTGAAATAATTCCAAGTGATTCCGTGTATACCTACGCTACTTTTGTCATACCTAAAATTTTGTCTTAAACTCCATAGTTTTTGAGTTATCTTGCATTTTTCGAAATTTGTCTTTTTTAGCCAAAAGTAAAATAACTTTGCGAGAAAAAATCGTACGAAATTTTTTCAGAAACAAAAATGAAGTGTCTGGCAACCCTTTCAAATGTACCGTAGATAAAAAAGACAAAAAAAAATTGTTATGCGCCTAATTCGCGATGGTCGAAAAAAAGTCAAAAAACGGTCACGTACAAAAATACGTACCGGATCAACAAAAAAATCATAAAAAACATTTTTTAGAAAAGCAAAATCAAGCTGATTTCCTTCCCGTCAAAACCCTTTTTTAAAAATTCGATTATCTTTTTTTTTAACGGAGTTATGCAACTTTTAGTGCGGCAAGAAATATTGACCGTTGTTTCCAACCTTTTGAGCGGGAGTGTATATCTTTGAGGTATCAGGTCTTCGGAATATTTCCCGATCGTTGCCAAAGAATTCCCGGATCCTTCAGGACGATTTTTCCGCCACGATCTCAGCGTTTTCGCCCCTCGCCTCTTCCCTCTCCATTTTCTCCCTCACACGTACGACCAGCGAACTATCCTGGGGTAAAAATGTACCCCAGGCAACGATACACCTGTATGGGGCATTCCACGCGAAATCGAGTGTCCTGCGAATTTATTTTCCGTCGGAAATCGACTCTCGCGCTTGGTTCAGCCGATTTCACGCGTCTGGAAACTCGACAAATTTTTGGGAATTTTTTTGGACAAGCTGAAATTTTTTTATCGAAATTGTTTTCACAGGATGTCTTAGCAAATATATCGAGGTACCTCTGTGAATTTTTTCATGAGGAAATATCCAAAAATGGCGAAGTTACGGGCGTTGCAGTGAAGGAGCTTTTCCTTTTTTTTACTTACGATTTCATCCGCCAATGCGACGCGATATTAGGGAATTTTTTTGGACAAGTTGGAATTTTTTTTTCGAAATTTTTCTTATAGGATGTCTTAGCAAACATTTCGAAGTACCTCTGTGAATTTTTTCATGAAGAAATATTTAAAAATGGCGAAGTTATCGGCGTTGCAGTGAAGGAGCTTTTCCTTATTTTTACTGGCGATTTCATCCGCAAATGCGATGCGATTTTAGGGAATTTTTTTGAACAAGTTGGAATTTTTTTTTCGAAATTGTTTTTATAGGATGTCTTAGCAAATATTTTGAGGTACCTGTGTGAATTTTTTTATGAAGAAATATTTCAAAATGGCGAAGTTATCGGCGTTGGAGTGAAGGAGCTTTTCCTTATTTTTACTGGCGATTTCATCCGCAAATGCGATGCGATTTTAGGGAATTTTTTTGAACAAGTTGGATTTTTTTTTTCGAAATTGTTTTTATAGGATGTCTTAGCAAATATTTTGAGGTACCTGTGTGAATTTTTTTATGAGGAAATATTTCAAAATGGCGAAGTTATCGGCGTTGGAGTGAAGGAGCTTTTCCTTGTTTTTACTGGCGATTTCATCCGCAAATGCGATGCGATTTTAGATTTTTTTTTTTTGAGCCTTTGAAGAGGATTTCATTTGGGACTTTTGGTTTGGGTTATTGGCACTTTATTTATTGTTGATAAATTTTTTAGATGTCACAATTTGCATGAAATGACTCGTATTTAGTTCAGAGGGATGTTTCGTGAAGAGACGTCACGTTTTTTGAGCATCAAAATGCGACCACGTAGTCGACTTTTTCGCCAAGCACCTTTTCACGTTTCGCAGAGAAAGAAGAGAAAAAAATACGGCCTCCTGAACAGAGTCACCACCCTCTCATACGTTTATTGTCTGACCACTGACGAGAGAGAAAAAGGTAAAAAAAAAAAAAAAAAATGATGATAGCGCGGTCGTTTGGCGAGCGAGCTCGATATTAAGATAAAAGGATGACACGCAACCTCTTTTATTTTACGACCCTGATTTTTACAAATGGATCCGGCGATACCCGAGTACTCAATCATAAGTATACTCAGCTACTGTTTTTAGTTAACATTTGTTTGCTTTGCTTTTTTTTTATCTCGATTTATTTCCATCAAAGGAAATTTCAATTAATCAAATGATTGGAAAAATTCAATTATACTGGAATTTAGAATTGGTTGAATCGAGTAAAGTTAACTCAATGAAATGTGCAGAAATTACTTGAATATTATTTATTTCAGCTAACACATTTTTTTGCTTTTTTTGATTATCTCGATTTGTTTCCTTCGAAGGAAATTTAAATTAATCAAATGAGTGGGCAAATTCAATTTTACTGGAATTTAGAATCGGTTGAATTGAGTAAAGTTAACTCAAATCAAAGAAACGAATGAATTATTCTGACATAATGATATATATGAAATAAAATAATGATATATTTCAATTAATGATCATTTCAATTATCAAATAAATTGATAATTGAAATGCGCAGATGATTATTAGAAATTACTTTGGAATAAGTATTTTCAATTGGAGCAAAATGGACACTAAATACCTAAAATTTTAATTGAATTAAATTGAGTCAATTAAATTTCAATATAATTCAATTTGAATTTAAGAAACTAGGATTCAATATCTAGGGAAAATTAAGCGGTAAAAAAAAATAAGTATACTTGGCTACTGTTTTCAGGCTCTAAAATTTCTTTCAAGAACAATTTTTTTTATCGCCTCTCTATTTTCATCGAGAGAAGTTTCAAATAATTTAATGATTGTGAAAATTAAATTTCACCAAAATTTAAAATTCCTTGAATAGAATCAAGTTAACTCAAATCAAAGTACCAATCAATTATGTTGAAATAAACGTGATAAGTTTTTGCTCCACTCTGTTCAAATTTCAAATACTTTAATTCTTAGGCAAATTCAATTTCACCGAAATTTCCAATTCGCCAAATCAAATCAAGTTAAGTCACATCAAAGTCAAAATGAATGATTCTGAAATCCCTGTTTTCAAATCTAAATCAACAAACAAAGCGTTGCGCAAAAAATACTTGAAATTCAAGACAAAAATATTTCAATTGTTGAAAAAATTGAAAATTCAATTTCAAAGAAACATCGAGCCAAAAAAAAAAGCATTACGACATTTCTCCAAAATCGCGCGAGAAATACTTGAAATACAAGTAAAAAACTATTTTCAATTGTTCAAAAAATTGAAAATTCAATTCCAAAGAAAAATCGAGCAAAAAAAGCATTACTATTAATTTCTCCAAAGTCGCGCAAAAAATACTTGAAATTGAAGAAAATAAATATTTTCAATTGTTCAAAAAATTGAAAATTCAATTCCAAAGAAACATGGAACCAGCAAAAAAGTATTAATAAATTTCTCGAAATTGACAAATGCTTAATTGACCCGTTGAACTCAATGATACGGGAGATTCGGATAATTGGCGCGTAGGAGTTTCGTTTTAACGATTTCCGCAACGAGGGAAGTGCATCGACGCTCGAAGCGCATTTTACATGTTTTGCATTTTATATTTCGTTTTCTTATGACGCTTCTCCAGTCGCTATGAGCGCTGCGTCGGCGATTGCAATAATGTTGGGAGGGAAAAAAATTCGCAGGATGATGTGCCAACAGAGTGGGAGAGAGAGAAGAGAGAGAGAGAGAGAGAGAGAGAGAGAGAGAGAGAGGGAGAGAGAGAGAGAGAGGGAGAGAGAGAGAGAGCGAGAGAGAGGCAGAGAGCGGGAGAGGGAGAGAGTGAGAGAGGGAGAGAGAGAGAAGGAGAGAGAGAAGGAGAGAGAGAGAGAGAGAGAGAGAGCGAGAGAGAGAGAGAGAGAGATACTTATAAACTTAGAGCATAGAGGCCGTCGATCACGTTGTCGCGACAGTCATCTTTACTGTGTAAAAGCCAAACGTGAGAAGGAGGAGGACGACGAGCCGTGGCTAATAGCCGCACTCCCAACAAAAAAAGTTCATTCCCGCGTGTGCGAAGAAGCAAAACCTCCTCAGAATAAAAATGGCGTAACTCCGACGACTTTGGAAGCCCAAAGACGCCATTTTGATCTAGAATGATCGATACAACGAAATATCAGTTTTTCAATTATTCAATTTTTTCAATTTATTTCAATTTATTCAATTTTTTCAATTATTCAATTTTTATACCATTTTGTAGGTTTCATTATTTTTAGGTGATTATTCAATTTTCATTCTATTTGTAAAAAATTTTGGAAAATTGAAACTAGGGTTTAGGTTTGAGGTTATTTTTTTTTGGGAGGGCATATCATACTTGAATTAAAGGGAGAAATTTTTTTTCAAGTTTTATATTTCAGCATCTATGTTTATAATTTATATTTTATACGTTTATAATCTATATTTTATCTTTTTCAATATGTTGAGCATATTTTGGAGAATGGAAAATAAGGAATGGCTATAATAATAATAATAATAATAATAATAATAATAATAATTTGTGCCATTTTTGTTTCTTGTAAAAAAAATTAAAAAATTGAAACTGAGGCTTAGGTTTGAGGTTTTTATTTTTTGGGAAGGAATATCCTGCTTGAATTGAGGGGAAGAATTTTTTAAGTTTTATATTCTATCATCTATATTTAAAATTTATATTTTATACAATTATAACAATCCATATTTCATCATTTTTAGTATGTTGAGCATATTTTGATGAATGGAAAATAAGGAATGGCTGTAATAACAATAACAACAACAACAATAATAATAATAATAGAATTGAATGGCGTGATAAAATATAATTTTGAGGGAATGTTAATTTGAATAAAAAATTGAAAACACGCGATTGGAAGGATAATTGCAGCTTGCAAAAGAATTATTGTTGTTCGATGTAACAATGGATGTAATTTTCAACGCTTCCCACGCAATCGATACGAGATTGAGGGAGAGAAGACGACCTTTCGAGGGGAAAGAATAAAAGTTGGGGAAAAAAAACCGACGCCAACAATCGATGTGAAATTTGCATCTCGCGCATATCCCGTTCGATGGAATAAACATCGACGTTTCACCCTGTCAATTACAAATCGTTTCGTGTTTCTTGCAACACAACGAGATTGATCGAGAAATAAACCCAAGCTGCATATATCCCGAGTCGTGTATATTTTAAGATTGGGAAGAAAAAAAGCGATTCGATATCCCGAGAAGCTTTGTAATGCAGTTCGCAGGACTTTGAACCCCTCAGACTTAATTTTACTCAATTTTTAACGCTGATAGAAAAAATTCTAAAAAATGTAACTAACCTCCAAAATTTAGATGCACAAAGATTGTCTTGAACATATTGTTAAAAAATTTAGATTTTTTATTTTAGCATCAGATTGGAGCAAAAAAAAAGGTTGTTGAATTTTTTTTAATAATAATTTGGTTAATAAAGTATCTTGAAAATAACTTAAAAGTCCTGTTCGCAGGACTTTGAACCCTTCAGACTTAATTTTACTCAATTTTTATCGCTGATAGGAAAAATTCTAAAAAATTTACCTAACCTCCAAAATTTAGATGCTCAAGACAAGATTGTATTGAAGGAAAATTCTAACAAAAAAAACCAATTTCCAAAATGTTGATGCCAAAAATAAAATTTTATCAACATTTTTGTTAGAGCTCGAACAGTTTTTACAATTAAAAGCTTTAAATTTTTCAAATTTATATTTTAAACGTCTCAGACCAAATTCCACTTAATTATCAACCCTCAATAACAAAATGTTCTTCAATTTAAAAAAATTCAAAAAAATGTTATTTCCAAAATTTTGATGCAAAAATTTCAAGATTTTAAGATTTCATGTAATTGAGAAATCTGAAGCCGAATTAAGTTTTTTTTTTCTAAATTTAAAAAAAAAAGTAACCGTAATAAGAAGACCCTCACAAAATAAATACAGAGGAAGCGATTTTAGGAAAAAACAAGGGAAGATCAGAGGAAATAGAGGACGACGAAAATTCGATATCCAGTTGAAACTTAAAGCGGGAACGAAGAAGAAGAAAAGGAAGAGAGAGAGAACGACGGTTAGTTCGGATGACAATTGGACATTTTTTTTTACCCTTGGACAGGGGGATGAAGGGTAGGTAGATTTTCCTTCACTCTCGCTGTCGTGAAGGTCGCAAACCTCTCTCTCTTGGTACATAAAAAATATATATATATATGTATTTGTCCCACTGGTCAAAAATTTCATTGTCTGCTAGCTGGCATATATGGGGCGTTCCACGTCGAATCAGCAACCCTCATGCCGCCCCTCTATAATTTCCGTAATTTTTTAGAGTGACCAATTTCAATGTTTACAATTATAATAATAATCATAATAAAAACCATAATAACCACATATTAATTATTAATTTATTATAAATTAATAATTATCAAGAGTATGGGAAAATATGAGGCAAAATGCTTCATAATGCTTTTTTTATGAAGTGAATATGATATTAAAAAATGTTTACCGTTTATTAGTTGTAAAAAATATTTATATTAATTCTGAATTTTTTTTTCTTGTCATTTTTCGTTCCCCCGAAATTTCCACCCGAATTTGTCCTCCTTCGTGAACGTAATAAGGGAGGCAAAGGGACATCGGGACAAATTTTCCGCAACGAAAATTTTCAATGGAGAAAAAAAAACAGTGGTTCGCGGTCTGTTCGTCGAAAAGTTTTGTCATTCGTATATACCGATATATATATATCAGGCCCTGGGGCCAGAGAAACGTATTACATTTTTAAAATGACAAAAAGGGAGCTGCTAATAATGGGACATACTATGGGATAATATAAGAGGCGTGTACACACCTATATATATGTACTTTTCAAATATAGCATACGCATATACATTAGAGTGTCAATATATCAAAATCAATTCTTTTATTTCGACTCCCAACCTCAAGATGCATTTGCTTCGATAGAAAAAAAATCCTCACGAAGGTTTTAGTCAGACGAAAAATATTTAGAGGTCGCTCAGGACGTTCAAAAATCAACGTGGTTTTCAAAGATCAAATTTCCAATATTTTCTCTGCTCTTCTCCTTCCATATTCATTAATACACGAATTTTTTTTAATTTTGCCTGCAATTTTTGAATTCGATACAAAAAAATTACAATATTTGCGCGGCGAAGACGAAAAAACGACAAAATCGAAATTCGCCATGTGTGTTCATCTTTAAACGATCTGAGCGACCTCTAAATATTTTTTGCCCGGCTGGATCTTTCGCGAAAATTTATTTGGACAACAGAGGAAATATGTTTTGGGGGTGGGCTTTGAAAAAAAATAGGGGTCGAAATATCACCACCCTAGTGTATAGAGATGTGTATATATGGGTTATGCTATATGGGCTGGTAACCAATATCGAGTTTTTGGTCCACATACAGAGCATTGTCGTTTAGTAACTTGGGCATGTTTGGTACTTATAGTACCGGATTGATGAACCGTGTGCAGCGTTCCGAAAAAAAAGTCGTGTGTAAACAAAAACTCCCCTCGCTGCCAGCTCTGATCTTCTCTGCTGGGCTGCTGTCTATCCATATATTTTATACATATACACACACACATATATGTATATATGTATAATAAATTGTATACAATCTATTCAAATTGTATATATGGGGCTGTCCATGTTAACTCGTCCAGCTTTGACATTTCACTGTCGCCATTTTGTTCCGCAATTTTTCCTAACAATCTCCTGAGTCCAAAAAATGTTCCTGATTTTTTTCAGATTTTTCCAACCAACCATCATCGAGTAAAAAATTGTTAAAAAATTTCCGATCCGAAAACGAAGCTTTATATTTTTTTTGGGGGGCTAATTTAATAAGGTGAAAAAAAAACAAATGAAAAAGGATATTTTTCAAGATGTGAGACTATTCTGTATTCAGTGAATTTTGAAAAAAATATTTTTCATGTTTTTCGAGATAAAAAAAATAAAAAATTGACGGAAAATTGAAGTAAAAAAATCATTGCTCGAAAAGGGTTGGTCCGAAAAATTTGAAAAAATTCGAGAAAATTGTTTAGAGTTAGGAGGATGAGGGAAAAAATTGTGGATCGAATCGGGGAGCGTGAAACTTGGAGGCACGCCAAGTTGACGTAGACAGCCCCATATAATGTGTTTAATACAATATATAGCGTCAGTTTATTGTATATAATGTATATAATCATCCCTGTGTCGTCCTCGATGACCCGAGAAGCCGCCACTGCGAGACCGCGACATTCATTTCCGCGTTACAAAAAAAAAAACTACCCCTATGTACACTATTGTAGATTTCTCACTATTTCTTCCTTTCCGTACATTTCACCAATTCCAATGTTTGCTCGCATTTTTTTTTTAATGGCAGCAGTAATCCTACACTTTTTTAATGTTGAATATTTTAATTTATTAAATATTAAATATTTTTTAGATACCTTTTTGACCGTTTTTTAAATTTTTTAAATACCTTTTTCAACCACCCTCTCTAAGGGGAGATTAAATATTATTTTTTAATGAAATTAAAGGTTGGTTTCGTAATTTTGTCGATTAAATCAGATTGGTGATAACCTGAAGATTTTCTAGTAATTTGAGGTTAGGATTTTTTGAATAATAATAACTTTTCGATATTAAGGGTTGAATTTTAGTTTTACATATTTTTGGGACTTTTTGGACGGAAAAAGGTCAATTAGAGAATAAGAGAGGGTGAGTGAGAGTGAGAGGTGTGTTTTTGAGCTTGACCAACCCCTTTGGCCGCGCCTCGTTGTGGGGTGTCTTTTCTCATTGGGATTTTTGCAACCCTTGCGAAAAGGGGTGGCTCAGTTTCCCTTCGAGCTTTCACGTTGAAACGGTATTCGTCGAGTGTACGTTTAAACATGTTAAACTGGGCGCCACCATTTCCTCTCTATTTCACCCCCTCTATTTAATATATATATATATATATATATATATATATATATATATATATATATATATATATATATATTCATCTATATATGAGTCATTCCATGTCAATTCAACGACGTTTTGTCGGTGACCCCCTTAAATTTCATTCAAAAAAAAAAAAATTACAAAATTCTACGTAAAAAAACAAAATTTTTAAGATTTTACCGAAGATAGGATTCAAATGAATACTTATTAAAAAAAAAGATTCGATTTTTTTTTTCGTAATTTTGATATTTTTTCCTTCTATGACTACAATAGTTGATTTTAATTATGTTAAAATAAATAATGTAACTTCTCTCACACATTTCCTTCAGGAAAAATAATAATTAACATTAGGGATTACAATTTTTATGTAAAAAAATTGAATAAAGTGCAAAACGTCCTTGAAGTGTAATTGTCAATGTTAATTATTGCAATTTACAAAGGAAATATGCGAGAGAAGTTAAATTATTTATTTTAACATAATTGAAATCAACTTTTGTAATCATAGAAGGAAAAAAGATCAAAATTACGAAAAAAAAAGTCGGATTTTTTTTTTCAATAAGAAGTTATTTGAATCCTATCTTCGGTAAAATCTGAAAAATTTTGTTTTTTTACGTAGAATTTTATTTTATTTTTTGAAAAAAATCGAAGCGGTTCCATTGAAAGAAAATTCAATTTTTTAGCTCAAAACAGCTAAAAAAAACATTAAACATTTTTTTTCTTAATTTTCGATATTTTGTTCAAAACGTACATTGAAAAACAAAAAAAATGACCTCCTAACAAATTATAATATTTTGGTTACTGTAGAAGTTATGATTATTTTAGGAATATTTTTTGAAAAATCAATAACTTTGGTATGGTTATAAGATAGAGAGCTAAAAATTTACATAGATATTCTTTTTGCATGTATAATAACATATTAAAAAATAAAAAAAATCGAAGGGGTCACAGATATAACGTCGTTGAATTGAGAGGGAATGACACATATATGAGGCATTCCACGTCAAGTCGACCACTCGATTTTTTGAAATCTCCAAAAATCTCATACAAATTTTTATAAAGTAGTTCCAACTGTCAAGAAAATTCGTAATTTTTTTCAGATTTTTATATTACATATTTTAGCCGGAAAAAAATACAAAAAATTTTCTTGTTTCATTTCGCAACTCGAAAATTATTCATCGTACGAACAAAAAAGTACAACATGAAATTTAGGATTTTCAACGTACTTTTCACTGAGCAGATAATGTTTTGATATTTTTTTTCTCACAATTGACATCTTCGATTTGTCCGTAGTTCAAACAGTTTTTTACTTGATATATTTACAGACTATAAAAAAATGGGACAAACAAATTTTTTCTATTTTTTTCCGGCTAAAAAATGTAATTTAAAAAACTGAAAAAAAATCACAAATTTTCTTGATAGTTGGAACTACTTTCTAAAAAATGGTATGCGACTTTTGGCGATTTCAAAAAATGGGGTGGCTGACTTGACGTGGAATGCCTCGTATATATATACATATGGGGAGTGATCTGCAACTCGTTAGCATATCGCACGAGGGGCGAAGGGGCGAAAGAGGGAGGAAAAGAGGGTTGGAGCAAAACGACCTTTGCGTAATGCGAGGCGGGTCGTATATACATAATATGCAAAGGGTTGAAAATCCTCCTCAGCCAATAACAATCTATCCTAGCCTGTCGTCCAGATCCCTCGCTTATATTTGTCATCCCCATACAGACGATTGTGGGGCAAAATGGACTATCTTGGAAATTCAACTCTCGGGCAAAGATTGATTCAAAGTGGAGGCGCTATTTTCAGCAATCTCAAAATCTATCGAGTCAAAAGACAATTTTTTGTGTAATTATAGTGAAAAAAAAAATGTATTCCTGATTAAAAATAATTTTCAATTACATATTTTAGTTCACCACAAACATAACCAAAATCCATTTATCACCATTTATTACCATTTATCACCATTTAATGCCATAATCAAGTCCATTTGATGCCAAACTTTATCGAAAAATTTATTTTTGCCCATTTTTGAGTCTTGAAATTTTCCAAGTGATCCATTTTGCCCCACCATATCTAAAATTGCTAAAATTCGCGTTTAAAGTTGCAAGGGCGTTTTCCCGCGTTTAAGGGGGTTGCAAAATACGCCATTTCGTGGCTGGATGGATTTACATTCATCGAGTAAGGAACGATTCTCGTCTTCTTCGTTCTCAATCGCAGCCCCTAAATCTCTCTACCTCTTTTTTCCTATTCTTTATCTCATTCGCCCTCTCTTTCTCTTCTGGAACACGTTAATCATACCCAACACAAGCACCTGAAGACTTAACCTCAAAAAAACGCTCCTTCCCCTTTTATGTCCAAAATCATCCTGCTTCTTCCCCTTCTCTTTCGCCGCAGACGCGCACACGCCTCCCCCCCCCCCCTTTATTATGCCCTCGCGCATTATAATCGAACATAATAATGGGATTTCATACGTGATATTTATTTCACAAAGAAGGGACGACCCTTTTTCTTTCTCTAGAATGTACCTTCAACCCCGTTCATTTGTTCGTCCAATCATCGGACGGCTCAAAGGGCCCGCCGCGCCATCCCAGCGACGCCATTTTGTTTTTGAAAAATGGAAATAAAATAGAAGATGGTTATGCATCGTTAAATTTATTTTGAAGAATCGAAAAATTCTCAAAAATAAATTAATGGGGTTGCCACGTTAACGATCGTTTTTGAGGTTTTGAGGTTATGTTTTGTCTTTTGCGAAATTTGCAAGTCAACGCTAAGGGTCGACGATAAACAAAGAAAGCACGTTGCAACGTTTCGTCTCGGCGATAAGAACGAAAAATAAAAAATAAATAACGGGCGAAATAATCATAAAGTTGGGGGTGAGAGCCTCGAGGAGATACCTTATTTATTTGTTTTTCTTTCTTTTTTTTTCATTCGCAAACTTCGCTGAGGTTTTGTATATAAAAGCGTGGATACGTGGAAAAAAGGAGACGAGGGAATGAACTTTAATAATTGTGTATTCACCGAACGTGAGAGATAAGGAATGAAAAGGTGCGTCCGGAAGTGAGGAGTTGATTAAACGCCAGGCACGAGTGTTCGGACATTTTGTTGTAAATCACTTTTTTTTTTAATAATATTTCTCAAAGAAAAAAAATCGTGAGAATTAAAATAAACACATTGTTTCCTCGGACATTTTTTTCACCAAATCAATTAGGGGGTAGTTTTTTCAATTTTCACCCCCTTAATGAGGAAGATTTTTTAGGAGCAAAAAGGGGTTAATGAGAATTCCCACATTTTGAGAATTTTTTTTGTCAACAAAAATCTAGGCCAGTGATCGGCAAAAAAAATCTATTTGTATTAACCAATTTTTTCGAGAAATTAATAATTAGCAAAAAAATATTACAAATTTGTTTTTAACATTAGTAATTAGCGGTAACGTGTTACTAATTTTTCTAAAAATTAGTTATTAGTGACAAAATATTTCTAATTTTTATTTAAAAATTAGTAATTAGCATAAAATTTTACTAATTTTTCTAAAAAATTAGTAATTAGTGACGAAACATTTCTAATTTTTTCAAAAAAATGAGTAATTACCGATAAAATATTACTATTTTTTTTCAAGAATCAGTATCTACCGAGAAAGATATTGCTAAATAACAAAAAAAAACCATCATTTGTGGAGAAATGTTGTATTAATTTTGGAAAAAGTAATAAATAAATAAAAAATTACTAATTTTTTAATAGAGTAGTTTGAGCTTATAACCATGACTCAATCCGTACACACAAGTACGAAAATATACACAATACTTTTCTACAAATTACTTTTTTTTTCAAATTAATTAATGATATCTTCCTTACTAATTACTATATTTAGTAAATAAGTTGGTAATATTTTTTCGCTGATTACGAATTTTTATAAAAAATTAGTAATATTTTTTGACTAATTATTAATTTTTTGAAAAAATGATTAATAAAATCAATATCGTTGACGAAAAACTCGATACTGCCGATCACTGATCTACCCCTAGTGAAAAAATCATCCCCTATCAACAATTTTTTACTAAAAAATCAGACTATTTTTTTTCTCACCACTAAAAACGTTTTAGATGATTTCATAGTCTATTTTATTGACTACAGGGTGAGAGTTTTTTTTTTCTATAAACGATCGTGTGTGGTTGACGTGTATTGTAAATGCATGTGAGAAAATAGAGAGGGGTACATAAAGTGAGTACAGAGAGGAGAAAAAAAAGTGAAAAAAAAAATTGAGATGCTAATCTCCCGTCGCGCGTACCCTGCCACGTACAGAGGGGCGCCCAAGGGTGAAGGGGGAGGGGAACTATGTGCTAATGCGATCCCGTTTAGCCAAGTCACCCGGAAAGCGGGACACCCGCCCTGCTTTTCCGCGTGCCCCATTCTATATATTGTATAAATATATTCATAGTTTTACGAGCTCTTCTGTATTTCTCTCTCGGGGTTGCTTTCTCCGGTTATTCACGTAAATGGCAACTATGCATTTTGCTCGGAACTAAAATCATAGTTAGTTAAGCCTCAGTGATGCATTTAGACTTGGAGAATTTTCTTAAAAATATAAACCAAGAAGCAAAAACAGTGAAAGAAGAGCTAACCACTAACAGTTATAAGAAAAAATGCTTAGAAGCGAACTCAATCCACTTTACTTTAAGTGGGTTGATGGGTAGGTCAAGTGGGTTAGCCCTTTCCCTTGCTAATCTCGCACACAACGTTGAATCTCGTTTGTAGAATGATGATTATCAAGCCAGAGCACTGAATTTGTCACGCAAAAGGAAGGTTAGGCTTTTCAGCTCGGCGGAGTTAACTATGGTGGGTTATGCAATGGTTTCGACGGTTTGCGAGCAAAAACAACTCGATTGACGCCATTTTACACGTTAACGGACGTGGGTTAGGTATTTGGCATCGTTGCACTATATCCTGCATAACTATGCACTTTGCTCAAAACTAAAATTGTAGTTAGTTAAGCCTACGTGACGCATTTGGACTTGGAGAATTTTCTTAAAAATAGAAACTAAAAAGCAAAATCAGTGAAACAAGAGCTAACCACTAACAGTTATAAGAAAAAATGCTTAGAAGCGAGCTTAATCCACTTTAGTTTAGAGGTTAAGTGGGTTTGAGCTCTTTCCCTTGCTAATCTTGCACACAGTCTTGTATCTCGTGTGTAGAGTGATGATTATCAAGCCGGAGGACTCATTTTTTCACGAAGAGGTTAGGCTTTTCAGCCTGGCAGAGTTAACTATGGTGAGTTACGCAATGGTTTCGACTGTTTACAAAGCAAAACAATTCGATTGACGCCATTTTCCACGTTGGCAGAAGTGGGTTAGGCATTTTAGGTCGTTGGAGGTTAGTCAGAATCGTGTCTATAGTCACAGAATATCTTGAACCGATTTTGTCTACGTTCAACGTAGTATTATTTTTAAATCAAATCGAAAGCTTGTAAAATGGCGCAAAGCCATTGGAATTGTAAACCAAAGTGGTTAGGCCCTTTTACTCGCCATCTCGTCGAATATGTTTCGTGTTCTCGATTGTTACGAGGGAATACACGGGGTTTTTTTGCATCGAAACTCAAAGCTGATCATAACGTATATCCAGCGTGACAACAATGACAAAACACGATGAACAGATCAGCGACAGATTTCGCGATGTTACTCTATGTATATATATATATATCTTTATGTGTATTTTCTATGTAGCGTTCGCCTGCTGCAGGGGTAGTAAAAGGGACAAGTCCCCTATTAGTTGCTCATCAGCCCGGAGGCATATATATATATATATATATATATATATATATGTAGCATATACATCATATGTAGCATATACATATACATATACACTTTAGGAGGTTGTGTCTCGTTGTCGTTGCGGCTATGTACTACCGTATCGACGCCATTGTCATTGCAATTGTCATTATTTTGCGATTTCTCTCTTTCCCTCTCCTTTCACATGCTTTCCCCCCCGATGATTATGGAGCGATGAGCATCGGACCGAAAACATTTGGACATATTGGAACAACTATCCAAAGTACCCAATATAATCGCTTCGAGCTCAATGTACGAGATTATATACATATATATTTTTTTTAACCACTCAACCATTCCGTGAGTTCGCTGAACTTACGCAAGAGAATATGCACCCGTATTGAATGAATATTTTCTTGCTGAATATGAAGCATTCAAGAGTTACAGCGCTGGCGACGAACCCCCAATTATTAAAAAAAATGCCGTCGATATTGTTGAAACTGTGAGGTCTTATTTTTGCCATCTTTCTGTATCTACTCTGCAAATTTCATTGAATTCCGACGAGCCAGTCCCGAGAAAAACGCATTTTGAATCTCGAGGTGAGGGAATCTAACCTCAAAAATCTCGCAAATGTCGCAAACGGCCTGATAGAGCGAAACAAAAGACGAATTTACAGCGAATTTGATATTCGGCAAGTATGGAGAAAGGAGCCTATTGGAAAATGAAATTTTTTATAAAATATTTTTGCAATTAATTGGTTTTTCAGTTTGGTAATTGTAGTTTTCTCTCAGTGAATTGGCGCGTGACCACGATACATATCCGAGTGCAGAAAATCACTCTTTTGTCTGAAAAAAATGTACAGCATATCTATACATATATGTATAGGATATATTCAAGGCGGATATATATTATATCGCGTGTGTGAACCGACGTTTGGATTCACGTCGAATTTGTAATCTCATACATATTCCCCCGATCCGGGGTGTTTCGCGAGCCGCGAAGGCTTCTTTTCCCGAGAGAGGGAGTGGGGAGAGGGGGGAGGGGCCCGGTGTGGGCCCCCTTGCGCGATATCGTTGCAGAGATAGGTATATATGCTGCATATGTGCAGCCGAGAGGTGCACATAGCACGGCCATTAGTTACAAGCTTGTTGCGGGTCAGCTTTACTTCTCTTGGGATACGCAAAAATCTTTTTTAATCTCTCTCCATTTTTAAAAATCTTTTTTAGTCTCCATTTTTTTTTTAAATTTTCTCACTACGCTATCTTTTTTCATCCACTTACTCCATCTGACTTTTATTGATTAATTTTTGGGTAAATCAAAGTGGACCTAATTTTTTTCATTGATTTATCATCGATCCTTGATCATTGATAATTTATCAACCCTAAACTTATAGGGGTGTACCGAGTAAGGGAGGAAGAGAGGGAGGTGTGACAACCGTGGCAATAAGCCCGAGGGTCCATTTTGAATTTTGAATTCGGGTCGCTTATTAAGCAAATACAAGGGAGCCAACATCGTGCCGCACCCCATCATTGACAACCATCAAACAAAATGGCGCGACTCAAGTGAATTAACCCTTAAATTGTCGTTAATCCAGGCCCTTTTCAGCGATTGAACGTATATACATATAAATTCTCGCATCTCCATTCCCAGTTGGATGGCGATGGTTACGGAGGTGTGCGGTTATCGTATGGAAGCCGAGAGGGAAAACCCTTTCGCTCGCCAAGCGTCAAATAATATGTGAGAGCGTCCCCTTAAACGACGACTGGGCTTTTGATGTTTCGTCGCTTCGACGAACATATTAGACCAATTTCGTGAACGGGCAACTCACAAATACATTTTCGACACGCACGAAAATTAACCCTCTCAGGAATCCCATACAACCCCTTGTGAGGTCTTAGTATCGAGTGAAACAGTGACATTAACCACGAATTTTTCAAACTTGGCGATTCGAAATTTTAGACTTGAAAGAATGAAAGCTGATGAGTTGAACGAGCGCCATGATCCGGATTATCAGCTATTGCTTGTGGGAGGGGTGCTGCGAATGACTAAATACCGAATACGTGGTACTAAAAATCGGAAAAAAGCATCGATCTAGATCAAGACCTTATCTTGCCATCTTTCTGTATGTGCTGTGCAAATTTCATTGAATTCCGATCAACCAGTCCCGAGAAAAACGCATTTTAAATCTCGAGGTGGGAGAAACATAACCTCAAAAAAGCTTGTAATCGATTTATCTCGCGAACGGTTTGATGGAATGAAAAACTAAAAACGGAACTACCTTCTTCTTCTCAAGTATTTTTAGTTTCCCAACTCAGGTCCGTCGAAAAAAAATTATGGATAAAAATATGCGAGTGTGTTACTGCTTTTTTGTTTCTGACTCGACAATATCTATCCAAAATCCTGTTTCTATGAACTCTTATGGTTTTTTTTCTGCATTCACCACTCTCTGGTGGTAATTCTTCGATTTCACACTACTTTTCCCCTCTTCTTTTGCTGCATTTCAGCATCTGACCCCCCAAAAAACAAGTTCCCTCTGCTCAGCGTCGTCAATCCCTTTGGGCAATTCTCGCGCCTCCACACCCAAGTTGCAATAATCATCTCTCGCCCTCAATCATCTTTTGCCCTGTAATCGGAAATGGCACGTGCTTTATTGAATTTGAATTAAACACGGCGCTCTACGGATTTAAATTGAAATCAGGCAACTTTTTGGTCTTTTTAATTTTTGGCTATTAATTTTGATAATCAGAGGTATTTTTTTCAGTTAAAGTAATTTTGCCAATGCTTACCTATTTTTAAATGTGGTTGCAATTCTCGCTATATCTCTTGATTTTGGGAACATTTTTAGAGTTGGCAGTTTCTGATATTTTTGGTTCAGGGTACCATTTTTATCATAATGATTGGCATTTTACCTCACTGTCTTGTATTGTCGGATAACTGTTCTAATTTCGGCGAGACGAAATCTATTAAAAATTTGATGGAATATTTAACTCGATGATTTATTAAAATTAAGAGGACCATTTCCACGAATATCGATTGAATATAGCGCGACGTTAAATCAATTATGGACAGCTGATTTTCACGAAATGGCGGGTCTAAGCAGAAAGGGAGGGGGGTGGGGAGAGGGGAGGAACTAAAATTGATATGAATCGTGCTTAAAAGCAGCAGCGGTGAAAATTAAGGGTACGAGCTTTTCGCATCTCATCAAGGACATTGAAAATATCTTCATTTGGAAATTTGCCAATTGGGATGTTGCCCTTTGCCCATGCCAGTAAACGATGTACGAAATATTGCTTTTTCTGTCTTTTACAAGAAAAAAAAATAATTGCGATGTGATATATGCTCAATTAATAAATTTATATTAATTAAATTTAAATTTTTAATAAATGGATTGAATTTAAATTTTAAATAAATAAATTAAATTTAAATTTTGAATAAATAAATTGAATTTTAATTTTAAATAAATAAATTAAAATTTATTAAATTTTTTGCCACGACTCTAATTATAATTTTTGCCTGAGAAAGTGAAATTGATGACTCTTAAAAAATAGCGACTAAAATGGTAAAAAATGGTTTCCTGAAGCTGTAGAATTTTTTTGGTGCCAAAGAAATTATAATGGTGATGACAAATTTGCGTGACGCGGGTTAAAAATTCAATTCGGTTATATATACCCACACATATTTTGTATAATATATTTAATGTACGGGGATGTCGTGTTTGGTGACTCGTCGCCTCGTGAAAATCAGGATCTACGTGTCCATAATTTTATAAAAGCGAGAACGAGCCCGTATAAACGACGGAGACGACGACGACGAGGTGGCTTGTTCATTTGCCGATTTTTTTTCTCTCTCAAACGAAGCGAGAAGCGCGTGAATGAAAGTTATGACGACGAATATTCGTGCTTGCTCATGGAAATTTTTTATTTCTTCTTTTATCATCCTCATATATGGGGCGTTCCAGGCTAACTAAATAAACTTTTGATCCTGATGCTCTCGGATATAGTTGAAGATTTTTTCTACCATTGTAATAGGGGTGGAAAACCCTTCCGATTTTTTTCAGATTTTTTTAATAGTTAGTTAATTTTTTTATGATTTTTTTTAATAGCGAAAAGTTAGAGTTGAAAAATTAACTCAATACAATTTTGACCATTATATTCTCGGATTCAGTTAACGATTTTTTCTACCATTGCAATAGGGGTGGAAAACCCTTCCGATTTTTTTCAGATTTTTTTAATCGTCAGTTATTTTTCAATAATTTCTTTCCATAGCAAAAAGCTAGAATTAAAAAGTCAGAAACGTAAAAAAATTGGCTCAACAAAATTTTGATCCTCGTTTCTTGGATTTAGTTCACGATTTTTTCTAAGATAGTACCAAGTTTGAAAAACGCTTGTAGATTTTTTCAGATTTTTTAATAACTATTCAATTTTATAATAATTTTTTTCTCACGGAAAATGCTAGAATTATAAAAATCTGAGATTGCAGCAAATCAAATGATATTGTGCTCTCATCCTCTCGGATTTAGTTAACAATTTTTTCTACAATCGTACGGCGTGTAAAACAGCTTCAATTTTTTTTTCATATTTTTTCAAACGTCAATTATTTATTAGTAATTTTTATCGTAAAAATAACTGGAAAATCTGAAATTGCAGAAAATCAACTTAAAAAAATGTTCATATTCTTGGATTTAGTTTATATTTTTTTTCAACAATTCCACTAAAAGTGAAAAAAAACCCTATCAATGTTTCCAGAGCAGCAGTTTCAATAATTTTGTTTCATAAAAAAAAGAGAATAAAAAAATGTCATATTTCAAAAAATCAAATCACGGAATTTGTTTAAAGATTTTTTCCATCATTGTGACGAGGATAAAGAGTACTTACGATGAATGTTTTTGAAAAAATAGAAAAAAAAAATTAATGGAAATTTTTGATTGAAAAATTTAATTAAAAAATCGGAACGCCCCATATATATGCACATATATATGGGCCATTCCATCCCAAATTCTAAATATTGAAAAAAATACTACACAGTAACAAAAATTGGTATTCATAATAATTTATAAAAAAAAAAAAAAAATTTAATTTTCAAAAATCGAAAAAAATAGTAGTTATTGAGATCCCACGATCGGACTAGTCTCAAAAATTGTTGAATAGATAGATGTTTGAAACAAAAAATTTAAAAAGAAAATCAAAAATGACAATCACTTTTAAAAACGCGATTTAAAGTTAAAAATTAAAAAAACTCATTCAAAAACACGTCGAGTATTTTTGTTGTATTTTTTTCTGAAAAGGCCATAAAAAAAACGAAAATTTCGAAAAAAAAACTTTTAATTTGGACCATTATTAAAGAAGTTATGACCAAAATACCAAAAACAGAGCGGTTTTTTTAAAATTCAATATCTTTTGAACGGGTAATTAAAAAAATCTCAAAATTCAACAGGAAGGGCCTTTTGATGGGTACTCAAAAATATAAAAAAATTGAGAAAATAAAAAAAAAACAAGTTTTTCAAACTGTCCGATTTGGGATGGAATGCCCCATATATCTTTATAGTTGCTCGTATCGCATCCAATGTACGAGTGCCATTGAGTAAAAAGACCGAGCCCAGTGCTGATGGCCAAGAAGGAGGGCCCTCGGGTGGATTCGCTATTTTTTTTTTTCAAAATACTTTTTTTTTTTTACCCCCCCGGCATATACAGTCCCAGGCATATCCCCTTACATCCGACATTATGCGTTAGTCCGCGCCGCGATTTGCTATCCTCCTCCTCTTCCTCTTCCTCATCTTTGCTATATGGATCCAGATAAAATCTCATGAGCATCGTAACGTCACTCATATGCGTTATTAAACGATGTCGCCCGGATCGTGGAAATGATTTAACATCAACATTTCATCATTTTCAATTTCCAAGTCGACGGTTTTTTCGTTAATTTAAAAAAAAGGCATTCAATTCTGCAATATTTTTTGAGTTTTTTTTTTTAAGGGTACCATTTTTCATTTTAAGGTCAATATTTTCTTTAGAGGTTGCCATTTTATGGTAATTTTAGTTATTATTGTTTGCGTTAAAAAATATAATTGATTTTGTATTATTTTAATTAATTGTCCATTTTTTAATTTCCGGATTCTCTCAGAACCGCCATTTTGTGATTGTCTTTTTTTTCTGCTTATTGATAATCGGCCATTGAAATTGGAATTGTAAATTACTTGAATTCCATTTTTCATATGATTAATGCCAGAATATTATCGATAATTGAACGTTAGTAATCGATATTGTATTTGAAATACAGCGAATATGAGAAATATGGAAAATTGAAAATGACCTTGAAACGACTTGAAATATTGAATGTCGTACTTGTGAGGTAATGGTCATAGCATGGAGTAAAAATTGATAACCTGGTTGACAAATGATATTCCCTCACAGCGGGAAATCGCTGCAAACGATAAAGCTAAAAAAATGCAACAAAGTAACGGCGCATTTCAAAGAACAAAGGAAACTAGAAGAATCATCTATTCATGTAATTCATAATTTTTTTTCCTTGAGGAATATATTTTTTTTAATTGTCTGGCTTTAAAATGTTGTAAACATCAGTTTTTTCAATTGCTTGATAATTATAATTGACTACAAAACAGAAAGAAAGTTAAAAATATGGAAAATGTTTGAAAATGCATAATAATAACTTTTGAAAAATCGTGTCTTGGACTGAGAATAAAAACAAGAAAAGTAAATAATATAAAGTTTCAAAAAAAAAGTTGTGGCATTTGTAAAAGATGCAATGGATCAAAAAACAGTAATTTGTATAATAATATGTATGTGAATATTTAAAAAATGATGAAAATTCACTATAATATGAATTCCTGTAAAATCGTGTCTTACATGAAAAATAATGGGCGACAGATAAATTCCAATGCGAGTAATATTGAAAAGGCGATCGGAGAATTGTTGATAAAATGCAAATGAGCGATAAAGCATAAGTTACTCACTCGCTCGACATTTCTCAATCGCCGGGCAAAACACTCAGAGATCCCTGTCCGAAGGCAGACCGAGGATATTTGCAGCGATCGTTGATCGACGATTCGTCTTCGATGGGCTGAATTTCCGTCCCCGTTGAATTTCGACCGGAAATGCAGCTCCCGAGTCACGCGCACACGTTTCTTCACTCGCGTCACGCCAATTTTATCATTTTCACCCGTTAAATGAAAAACCGAATGGAAAAAGATTCTAACGAGAGTGTATTATTTCGCGCGAGAAACGCGATATCCCTTCCAACTCTATTTTCGCTCGAAAAACCGCCGATAAGAACGAGAGAGGCTCGAAAAAAAAATTAGATTTCACGTATCTTCGATTCAACGTCTTATTCATCCACACGGACTCGATTTTGCATATGGCGGCACGTTTTTTCGAGACTAAAAGACAATCGACGCGTCAACGCGGCGATTACAATCGTCGAATTCACGAGATTCGACTGTAAACGCGTTGAACGAGCACAAGTTGCAAAAATTAAACGATAAAATTCTCTCACGAGAGGCGAGGTTTCATTTATTTTCGAGTATACTAATCGCGAAACGTGAAGAAAAAACACTCACCTCGATTGTCCTTGACTCTGAGAGACGAGTATTCACAAGGGCGAATATCACGAGCCGACGAACACGTAAAAAAAATATTCTCCGAATATGAAAGACTTTTTATTTTCACCCAGCCCTTTGTGCGCGCTATTTTGATCGCTCTCGCCTCGCAGAGATACACGACGATTACGTTTACGGCGAATTTACCATGCAACCGACGCGATGCCCATATATGGCGAAAAATTTGTCCCCCCCGAAACGCTCGACAGCGCCAAGCAAGTAGCCCATGTGTGAGAGAGAGATGGAGACAAAAGAAAAGATGGCGTCGATAAAAAAGATGGCACCGAAAAAAAACTTACGAGAGGCGCCTGCGCGTCAAACTCGATGTGTGCGTGCATATATATATACATAAACTTCACACAATATTTCCTCTCGACGTTATTAATTTATCTATCACAATATTTTAACACGAATCCCAAAAGAGCTCTCGGTTATTCGATCGTTCGTAGCGTCTCGCACGATGGAGAAAAAAAATGCACTGACCTTTCGCCATGTTTTTTTTTCTCTCGGCGCGCGTCTCTGTCGTTCGGCCGAATATTTTTCGCTCTTGCTGTACGAACGCGACAATCAATTAAGTCGAATTATTATTCGCGAGCAATTGAAAATCGTTTAGGAATATTTCTAACGCGAACTTTTCGCACAGTGAGCGCGAGAGCGATTGAAAAACACTGAATTTAAGCGAGAAACGATAGAGCGGGCACGACGTTATCGAACGAGATTCACGGTGCGAATGAGCCGGCGAGAGCGCCGACAGGAGAATGGGGAGTGAGAGTGGGGGAACACGAGTAGGAGAAGATGAGAGACGGCGCTAACGCTTCGCGCGCTTTTCGCGAAATATACCGCGTGTTTACATATATACGTATATATGTGTATACATAAATACGTAAATAATACGAGGAACGGTATCTATGTATTTTTCTCAACGTTTCTCTCTCCACAGTTTTCATTTACGAAATCTCGGCTGAATATGGCTGCATTCATCTTGGACGCTTTGAGCGTTGTGAGCGCTACATCGAGACGCATTTTATCGCCACATTCGTTTTGGACCTTACGCGCTTTCAGGACGTATGTATAGACAGATATACATCGACATGTAATGTGCTACAGGATGTGGCGCTCACAGCGCGTAAACTTCCAAAACGAATGCAGGGTATATGTCGGTGTATCTTTGCATTCGTTTTGGAAGCTTACGTGCTTGTGAGCACCACATCTTGTAGCATTTTACATGTCTATGTATGATATAAATACTTGCTTAAAGCGCGTAAGCGTCCAAAACGAATACGGCTATAAAATGCTACTGGATGTGGCGCTCACGGGGCGTAAGCTTCCAAAACGAATGCGGGATATATTTCGATGTATCCCTGCATTCGTTTTGGAAGCTTACACGCTTGTGAGCGCCACATCCTGTATCACTTTACACGTCGATGTATTATATATACGTGCTGATTGCTCGTAAGCGTTCGAGACAAATGCAGAAAAGCGCTAGCGCGCGCCATCTCGCGGCCCCCCTCTCAACCCGCTCCACCCACCGCTAGCTACTCCTCCCCCCCGCTAACTACTTTCTTTCCGCCCGTGGATCTTGCTCGATGAAGACGTACCTGTTGCTCGGCTCCGGTAAGATTTATTATTTTTCAATCATATTTGCTTCAATTCGTCACAAATTCGCGTTAAAACTGTTCGCTAAGTAGCTTCAATCCCGCGGAAAGAATAATTCGACGTGAGATCGTCGTTATTTGCGCGTAAATGAGTTTTGATTTTTCACTTTTTATCTCGCGTCCCTTTGCGGCGTCGTTTGTCGAACGAGAGACACGCGCCGAGAAAAAAAAGAGAAACGTCGCGCCGGGGTTGAGTCGAAACGTTTTTTTTCGTCAATCGTCCGTGGCTCAAGTACGGGATATCGTGAATAATGAAATAGAAGCGTGTGTTAAGATTCGAGTCGAAATATTGTGGTCAGTAAATTAATGACGCTTACTGTGTGGATATGTATCATATATACATGTATATACACATGTACTCGCCACGTTGAGGTGGCGCGCGCACACCTCGAGCTTTTTTGGGCGCCATGTTTTTTTTGTCTCCATCTCTCTCTCTCTCTCTCACACGGGCTACTCGCTTGGCGCTGTTGATCGTTTCGGGGGAACAAATTTTTCGCCATATATGGGCATCGCGTCGGTTGCATGGTAAATTCGCCGTAAACGGAATCGTCGTGTATCTCTGCGAGGCGAGAGCGATCAAAGTAGCGCGCACAAAGGGCAGGGTGAAAATAAAAAGTCTTTCATATTCGGAGAATATTTTTTTTCCGTGTTCGTCGTCTCGTGAGATTCGCCCTTGTGAATACTCGTCTCTCACGTCAGAGTCAAAGACAATCGAGGTGAGTGTTTTTTCTTCACGTTTCGCGATTAGTATACTCGAAAATAAATAAAACCTCGCCTCTCGTGATAGAATTTTATCGTTTAATTTTTGCAACGTGCGCTCGTTCAACGCGTTTAAAGTCGAATCTCGCGAATTCGACGATTGTAATCGCCGCGTTGACGCGTCGATTGTCCTTTAGTCTCGAAAAAACGTGCCGCCATATGCAAAATCGAGTCCGTGTAGATGAATAAGACGTTGAATCGAAGATACGTGAAATCTAATTTTTTTTTCGAGCCTCTCTCGTTCTCATCGTCGGTTTTTCGAGCGAAAAATAGAGTTGAAAAGGATATCGCGTCTCTCGCACGAAATAATACACTCTCGTTAGATTCTTTTTCCATTCGGTTTTTCATTTAACAGGTGAAAATGATGAAATTTGCGTGACGCGAGTGAAGAAACGTGTGCGCGTGACTCGGGGAGCTGAATTTCCGGTCGGAATTCAACGGGGACGGAAATTCGGCCCATCGAAGACGAATCGTCGATCAACGATCGCTGCAAATATCCTCAATCTGCAATCACCGCCTCATCGATCGAGTGAGTAGCAAACTTATCCTTTTTCGCTCATTTTCATATTATCGAAAATTGCACGATTGCCTTTTCAATATTACTCGCATTGAAATTTATCTGTCGCTCATTATTATTCATGTATAACACGATTTTACAAAATTTTATATTATTATGAAATTTAACAATTTTTTTCATATTCTCATACTCATACTTCGACAATTAATTATTATTTTTGGAAATTAAAAAAATCAGATTAAATAGGTTTAGATCGATCAGGTAGATTTTTCCAAAAAATTATATATTCTAAATTTTTATTGTCTTTTCCTAAAATTCTTTTTATTTTATCATCGCAATCGATATTTCGTCTATCGATTATTATTTTCGGAAATAAAAAAAATCAGATTAAATAGGTTTAGATCGAATACGTAGATTATTCCAAAAAATCATATATTCTAAATTTTCATTGTCTTTTTCTAAAATTCTTTTTATTTTATCATCGCAATCGATACTTCGTCTATCGATTATTATTTTCGGGAATGAAAAAAATCAGATTAAATAGGTTTAGATCGAATAGGTAGATTATTCCAAAAAATCATATATTCTAAATCTTCATTGTCTTTTTCTAAAATTCTTTTTATTTTATCATCGCAATCGACACTTCGTCTATCGATTATTATTTTCGGGAATGAAAAAAAATCAGATTTAATAGGTTTAGATCGAATAGGTAGATTATTCCAAAAAATTATATATTCAAAATTTTTATTGCCTTTTTCTAAAATTCTTTTTATTTCATCATCGCTATCGACACTTCGACTATCGATTATTATTTTCGGAAATGAAAAAAATCAGATTAAATATAGGTTTAGATTGAATAGATAGATTATTCCAAAATTATTACTATAATAATAATAATAATAATAATAATAATAATAATAATAATAAGAACAACAACAACAACATAATTATGTTATTCATAATAATATAATAATAATATTCATCATCATCATCATTATTATTATTATTATTATTATTATTATTATTGTTATTATTATTATTATTCAGGTAGAGTATTCCAAAAAAATATTTATTCTGAATGTTTATTGTTTTTTTCTAAAATTTTATTTATTTTATCTTCGCATCGCTCAAACTTGACATAATTTATATCCAATCATCGAAATGCATTACAAATGATTTATTTGAAAAACTTTGACCTCAGTCTAGAACGAATACCGGGAGAACAAAAAAAAAAAAAAATCACGACGCACGCATTATTTTACCGTCGTTTGCGCGCCATTCACGTTGATAGATGCGATTCTCCTATTTTCTATTTTATTTATACGGTACATTTGTTACTGTTTTATTTTATTCCTTTTCCTTTTTTTCTTCTTCTGCTTTGACGAAAATTTGCACTTGCGTTTGCATGAACTTTCGTGTCACCCTTGACGGATGTGTATCGCGCACTTATTGTTAGCTTTGTCATAAAAAACACGGCTTTATGAATATGCGAGCGAAATTTTTATTATTTTTTTTTCCTTTTCTCGTTTTTTAACGCGGAAAAATTTGAATTTCGTGACGCAAATATATCCGATAAGAGAATTATGCAACAAAATAGCGCTCTACTATGTCATTATCAGGAATATTGTAACAACTTTTTATTTTTTTCTTGCTTGTCGGAGGTTCATTTTTTTTCACCTTTTTTTCCTCTTTGGCCTTAACTGTCTTAACAAATTTTTTGACAAATTTACAAAGGGAACAATTATTATGTTCTCCTGAATTAACTAAGGGTTTTTTTCTCTCTTATTTCCCTAATTCGCCCCAAATGCTCTTAATTGGTCGAATTTGCATTCCTATATTTTTTAATTTGTCAATTTGGCAAGCCCTTGGAATCTGTTTTCATAGTTAAGGGCTCGTACTTTCTTAACTATTTTCTTAATTAACAAAGGGCTGATTCTTTTTCCAACTCATTAAGGCCTTAACCATTATAACAAATTATTTGACAAATTCACAAAGGGCACAATTAATATTTTCTCTTGAATTATCTAAGGGCTTGCACTTTTCTCTCTTATTTTCCAAATTCGCCCCAAATGCTCTTAATTTGTCGAATTTGCATTCTTATATTTCTTAATTTGTCAATTTGGCAAGCCCTTGGAATCTGTTTTCATAGTTAAGGGCTCGTACTTTCTTAACTATTTTCTTAATTAACAAAGGGCTGATTCTTTTTCCAACTCATTAAGGCCTTAACTATTATAACACATTATTTGACAAATTCACAAAGGGCACGATTATTATTTTCTCCTGAATTATCCAAGGGCTCGCACTTTTCTCCCTTATTTCCCTAATTTGCCACAAATGCTCTTAATTTGTCGAATTTGCATTCCTATATTTTTTAATTTGTCAATTTAGCAAGCCCTTGGAATCTGTTTTCATAGTTAAGGGCTCGGACTTTCTTAACTATTTTCTTAATTAACAAAGGGCACAATTATTATTTTCTTCTCAATTACCTAAGGGCTCGCACTTTTCTCCCTTATTTCCCTATTTCGCCCCAAATGCTTTCAATTTGTCGAATTTGCATTCCTATATTGTTTAATTTGTCAATTTAGCAAGCCCTTGGAGTCTGTTTTTATAGTTAAGGGCTCGTACTTTCTTGACTATTTTCTTAATTAACAAAGGGCTGATTCTTGTTCCAACTCATTAAGGCCTTAACTATTCTAACAAATTAGTTGACAAATTCACAAAGGGCACAATCAATATTTTCTCCTGAATTAAGGGCTCACCCAATTGCATTTTATTCTTGATTTGGAAAAGGTTTAGGCTATTGTATTTTTTTTCTTAATTCGCCTTATATATAGTTAGTGTATTAGAATGGCGATATCAGTCTGTGCGTAGAACCGAGACGGACGTTTCGGGATCGGTAACTTCCGACGACGCACTTGACTTTTGTCGGGTTATCGACCGTGAAACGAGAGACACCTGCTCTCCGCTCCTTACTTTGGCATCCTCGTGTGTGAGAGAGAGAGAGAGAGAGAGAGAGAGAGAGAGAGAGAGAGAGAGAGAGAGAGAGAGAGAGAGAGGGAGAGAGAGAGAGAGAGAGAGAGATAATACAGATAGACAAACTTTCGACAAAATCTCACTATCTCTCTCTCCCTCGATTTTTATTCTTCTCCTCCGTCGTTCTTTTTTTTCTCTCCCATTTCTCCTTCGCGTTTCACCCTAGGCGCACCTTAAATTCGATTCAACGTTCCAATAAGAGAGACATCGGCCTGCGAGATCTCGCGATTTATAATATCGATATGAGAAATTACGAGACAATGAAGAAAGAAACGAAAGAATCGATGAAATTCGCATGACTATTTTTTTTTTTTTCAAATTGTAATTGATTTAATTTATTTCAATTGTTAAATCAAATTATAATTAAATTGATAATTTCAGTTATTAAATTACATTACAATTCAATTAATTAACTTGATAAATTGAACTAAATTATTGAACGATCGAAAAAATGATTTTTGACGATTTTTCCATTTTAAATTTTGATTTTTGTCTCGTCCTCAAATCTGTAAAATTTCCCAAGACAAGAATAGGAAAGAAGAGAGAGTGAGAGAGAATTCACATAATTTACTTGTTTCTTTTGTTTTTCAATTATAATTTTTATTTTCATTCTTGCTCGATGATTATAATTCTTAAATTAAATTAATTATTATATTCAAAAATGATAATAATAACAAATCCATGAATCGTACTAAAAATTAACTTGAGTTGTTAAATTAGATCATAATTGAATTAATTACTTGAAATTATTGAATTAATTAATTTGATAAATTTAATAAAATTATGAAATGATCAAAAAAATCATTTTTGACCATTTTTAAATTTTTCTTCTTGAATTTGTCTCGTTTTAAAATCAGTAAAATTTTCCTGACGTTTATCTGTCTCTAGGAAAATATGAACATGAAGACTAGAGACAAGAAAGGGAAAGAGAGTGAAAGAGAGAAACCACATCATTTTCTGTTTTCTTTTTTAAAAATCATAGTTTTCATTTTGATTCTCGCTCGATGATTATAATAATTATTAAATTAAATTAATTATTATATTTAAAAATGATAATAATAATCATCCAATTAATAGTAATAAAAATTTATTTGAATTATTAAATTGAAATTATTGAATTAATTAATTTGATAAATTGAATAAAATTATGAAATTTTCAAAAAAATCATTTTCGACAATTTTCAAATTTTTATTCTTGCCAATTTTGAAGATATAAATCGACACCAAAGTACAAAAATGTTTTTCCTCGTTTTAAGATCAGTCAAATTTCCCCGACGCTTATTTGTCTTGAGAAACATTTTGAGAAATATGAAGACCAAAGACAAGAAAGAGAGAGATATAGATTCACCTGATTATTCTTTCTTTTAAATTATAATTATCCTTTTCATTCTCTTCATGATTATAATAATAATTAAATTAAATTCATTATTAATAATAATAATGATTATCACTAAATTATTAATTATGTTGAATTATTAATTATCAATATTCAATAATTAAATTAATTACTAATTAAATGATAAAAAAATCATTTTTGACAATTTTCGAATTTTCTTCTTGAACTTTCTCCTCGTTTTATCGGTAAAATTTCTCTGGCGTTTATTTGCCTCAAGAAACATTTTGAGAAATATGAAGACTAGAGGCAAGAAGGAAAGAGATAGAAAGAAAGAAAGAGCGAGAGAGAGAGAGAGAGAGAGAGAGAGAGAGAGAGAGAGAGGGAGGGAGGGAGGGAGAGAGGGAGGGAGAGAGAGAGAGAGAGTTACAGAATGCAGTAATGTGAGGGACATATACGAGTCAAAAGGCAAAGCGAGAAGGAAAAAATGAACGTCAACGACGGACGAAGACGACGACGGAGACGAAGTCGCGAGAAATCCCAACGACGACGAATGGCAAACACATCATCGTGGTTGCGCACGGTTGTTGTTGCTGTTTTTTTTTTCTTTTTTTCCTCCCAAAGAGAGCGCGAGACCAGAGCGAGGTTTGAGCGAACCGCTAATTGGGCGCAGAGAGCGAGAGAGAGAGAAAGAAGAGAGAGAGCGAGATAGAGGGAGAGAGAGAGAGAGAGCACACAAGTGGAGTAATTTGTTGCCAATTTCACGTAGGACGATTTTCTCTGCCGCGGGGTGATATTGATGGTCGCGAATTCGCGATTCTCGCCCGCGAAATGCGAAAATCGCGAGAATTCCAAAAAGACATTAAAAGAGAGAGAGAGAGGAAAAGGGGGGATGCGATCACACGCGGCATTGTTTTATGTGAAACCATCTGAGGTTCGAGCCTGGAAAAAGCTTCGATAGAGAGAGAAAGAGAGGAATAAGAATATGGAAAAAAAGGTTCAGCTTGATGTTGATCAATCATTATTAAATTATTAACTCTAATAATAATAATGATTTTTGCACGATAATCACTCCATAAGCTAGTTAATCAACTAAGTTAGTTGATTAGTTAGTTAACCAAGTTAGTTAGTTGGTTAACTAAGTTAGTTAGTTAGTTAACTAAGTTCGTTAGTTAACTAAGTTCGTTAGTTAACTAAGTCAGTTAGTTAATTAACTAAGCAATAATGATGATTATCGTACTAAAAGTTAATTTAAATTGTTAAATTATTAATAATCAATATTCAATAATTATTGATTTACTATGAATGAACGTTTTTTCCATATGAAGAATTATGGTGAAGAAAAAGGGACAGATTTTCATAAGAAAAAGTAGTTTTTTCGCGTTTTCTCTCGAATTAAATTTTTTTTTGGCAAAAACTTTGAATTATTTGGAATCAGCGGTAAATTTCCCATCGAAATATGTTTCTTGAAATGATTTTTAAAAAAAATTTTTTTTAGGTCCATTTTTGGCTCCATTTTCGAAAACCTCAAAATAGCGAAATTTCAAGCGCCCATAACTTTTTTTCTGTTCGCCCAATTCCGAAATTTCTTTTTCGCACGCAAACGTTGTGACTTAACTTAGAAAATGCCGTTTGGTTCATTCCGATAACTTAATTTTTGTAGAAATGAGAGCATTTTGAAAATCGCCGAAAAAAATGGAAAGGGGTATGTATGGAAAAATTTGCAAAAATCGATGGTCGAACTTTAAAAATCTGACAAAAATCGAAAAATCATCGAAATCTGATGAACCAAGCGGCATTTTAAAGCTTCAACGATTACAAAAAGAATGAGCTCACGTTCAAGTCAAAATCTCATCTAGAAAAAAAATTACAGTCATTTTAGTGAATCAATAAAATTTTGGCCAAAACGCAAAAAAAAATTTTTTTTAATTTTTATTTTTTAAAACTTATGTCGATGTATTTTGCCCCCCTGAACACGAATCTACCAATAGTTTTCCCAAAAAACAAAAATTTTTACGAAATTTCATGAAAAACATATTTTAACATTTCTTTTAACGCTGAACTTCACAAATATCTTTTTTCAACACAAATTCTGTGCTTACGACCACTTTAAGAAAAAATTGTATTTTCCTCAAAATAGAAAAAAACCCAACAAATATTAAGGGGTGGGCCGTATTGCCCCGCTCCGCTTTACGCGGTAAATATATGTATATGGGGCATTCCATACCAAGTCGACCTGAGTGTGAGCCTCGACCTCGCTGATTTCGTTTACGATTTTTAATATGATTCTTCCAACTCAAAACAGCATTCAGAATTTTTTTCAGATTTTTAAAACCAAATTTGAGTACGTTATGATTTTTTGAACATTTTTTTCGAAAACCTGGAGGGCCGTAATTTAAAAATCTAAAAAAATTCTCAAAAATCCGGTGTCAAAAATGAAAATTTTTGACCCAAAATTCATGATGTTCAGGCTTTTGCTTCCACCTCGATTTGAGGTTTTTATGAAGAAAACGTGAAAAAAAATAGATGCAGAAATTGATCTTCCGTGAAAAGTGGCTTGAATAGTTTTCACGTTAACCAACAATTTCCAAAAAATAGTTGGTTAATTTCTGCATCTATTTTTTTTACGTTTTCTTCATCAAAACCTAAAATCGAGTTGGAAGCGAAAGCCTGAACATCATGAATTTTGGGTCAAAAATTTTCATTTTTGACATCGGATTTTTGAGAATTTTTTCAGATTTTTAAATTACGGCCCTCCAGGTTTTCGAAAAAAATGTTCAAAAAATCATAACGTACTCAAATTTGGTTTTAAAAAACTGAAAAAAATTCTGAATGCAATTTTGAGTTGGAAGAATCATACAAAAAATCGTAAACGAAAACAGCGAGGTCGAGGGTCACGCTCAGGTCGCCTTGGTATGGAATACCCCATATAAAGTCCTCCACGTCGCGACGCCCCAAAAATGCACCGTCGGAACATAGATTGAATATATATACATACAAATCCCTTAGATGAGGACAAAAAGTGCGAAACTCGCTGCTAGAGCACCGCGGAGATCCTTTTCGAAGGATATGTATATAAATATATATATATGTATATAAAAGAAATTTAAAAAAAGTATTATGAGAAAGGACGAGAAAGATTCTTCGGTCAAGTGTTTGTTTAAAATATCGTTTCGGGATCTCGAGGAATAGCGCCTCGAGCAGGTTCTCTCGAATCAGCCATTGATTTTTCGTTTTTTGCCATGTTTCTACGATTTCACCCTTTTTTTGTCTTTCCCACTTAATTTCATACTAAATACAGGACATCCTTCTCCAGTTCCCCCCAGTCTCGGTCTTTGGTCAAGTTGCTCAGTGATACAGTTTTTATATTACAGAATTACAGTCATTTTCATTCTGTACAAGCATTCTCTATATTATGGGTATTTTTATTCGGTAGATCTGTTGCGGTATCATAATTGAAATCTGGTACAGTTTTTATGTCGCAAAATTTTAATCTGGGACATTATTTTCGTGCAGAGTTTTTGTTTTGTCGAAGTTAAATCCGGTACAGTTGTCATTCCGTAGTATTTCAATCCGGTACAGTTTTTAAGTCACAAATTTGACCCGGCAAAATTTCTATCATAGTTAAACATTCTAAAAGTAACATGCAACCGCATTTTCTTGTAAAGATTTTGTTTTGTCAAAGTTAAATCCGGTACAGTTGCTATTCCATAGAGTCTTAATCCGGTACAGTTTTCATATCACAAATTTGTAATCTAGTAGCATTATTTTCTTGTAGAGTTTTTCTTTTGTTGAAGTTAAATCCGGTACAGTTGTCATTCCGTAGTATTTCAATCCGGTACAGTTTTTAAGTCACAAATTTGACCCGACAAAATTTTTATCATAGTTAAACATTCTAAAATTAACATGCAACCGCATTTTCTTGTAAAGATTTTGTTTTGTCAAAGTTAAATCCGGTACAGTTGCTATTCCGTAGAGTCTTAATCCGGTACAGTTTTCATATCACAAATTTGTAATCTAGTAGCATTATTTTCTTGTAGCGTTTTTCTTTTGTTGAAGTTAAATCCGGTACAGTTGCCATTCCGTAGTATTTCAATCCGGTACAGTTTTTAAGTCACAAATTTGACCCGGCAAAATTTCTATCATAGTTAAACATTCTAAAATTAACATGCAACCGCATTTTCTTGTAAAGATTTTGTTTTGTCAAAGTTAAATCCGGTACAGTTGCTATTCCGTAGAGTCTTAATCCGGTACAGTTTTCATATCACAAATTTGTAATCTAGTAGCATTATCTTCTTGTAGAGTTTTTGTTTTGTCGAAGTTAAATCCGGTACAGTCGCCATTCCGTAGTATTTCAATCCGGTACAGTTTTTACGCCACCAGTTTGACCCAGCAAAATTTTTATCATAGTTATACATTCTGAAATAAAAATGCAAACGCATTTTCTTGTCAAGTTTTTGTTTTGTCAATGTTAAATCCGGTACAGTTGCTATCCCGTAGAGTCTTAATCCGGTACAGTTTTCATATCACAAATTTGTAACCTAGTAGCATTATTTTCATGTAGAGTTTTTGTTTTGTCGAAGTTAAATCCGGTACAGTTGCCATTCCGTAGCATTTCAATCCGGTACAGTTTGTACGTCACAAATTTGACCCAGCAAAATTTTTATCATAGTTATACATTCTAAAATTAAAATGCAACCGCATTTTCTTGTAAAGATTTTGTTTTGTCAAAGTTAAATCCGGTACAGTTGCTATTCCGTAGAGTCTTAATCTGGTACAGTTTTCATATCACAAATTTGTAATCTGGTAGCATTATTTTCTTGTAGAGTTTATCTTTTGTCGAAGTTAAATCCGGTACAGTTGCCATTCCGTAGTACTTCAATCCGGTCCAGTCTTTACGTCACAAATTTGACCCGGCAAAATTCCTTTCGTGCATTCTAAAATTAAAATGGTGTACCTTCGCTCTTACAGTCTTAATTTCCTAAATTTGCCGTTTGCTTTTTTCCGGTACAGTTGCAATTCCTTCAAATCTGTCTCACACAACTGTCCCACCCTGTCCCATTCCAGGACCACTTTCTTACTGTCCCTCGATTCAAGTTCAAGTCTGATTTCAAATGGGGTGGAGTAGAGTAGCTGCATGTACAGTTGAGCCTCGCAAATCCCTAGTAAATACGTATATATTCAGGCCATACGTATGGAGAATATATATCTATATATTCTGCGTGTTGGGGACGTGTAAGATCGCGGGCGAGCGTCGAGGGACGACAAGATAACGAGATGGAACGAATAAAGAACGATGATTCACGAAGACATTGAAATATCGTGATTTTTCTTTCAGCGTTCACGTTTCGACTCTCGTACATATATATATATATATATATATATATATATATATATGTATATAAATGTACAATTTAGCTATTATATAGCGGGGAGTCTTTGCGCCCAAGAGTTTCCATGAAGATCCAAGATCTTGCGCGCGTGCGTGTTTCCTCACCCTGAATTAAACGTACACGTGAATGTTTTGTATCAGACACCAACATTGTATATACATATACATAGAGATGGGAATAATATAAAGCGTTTTGCCTGTGTCGCGTTTTTTTGCCGGGTTTTGTTGGAATAAGCGACACGTAAATGCGGGGGGCAACAGAATGATCTATAATCCGCGAGGTGATTCCAAGATCTAGGCATGATTATCGCCATTGCGGTGCCTTACTCGAATGGGACAATTACCCGAGCCATTATTTTCAAATATAGACAAATGCGGGACAAAATGGGACGATTTGACGGAATTTCAATGATCTATTTTTCTAGATCATTTATCATACATCATTTCGCATGTTCGATGCTCACAGCGGCTAAGATCAATTTTGCGAATTGAAAAAATTCAGCCATTATTTTCAAATATAGACTAATGCGGGACAAAATGGGACGATTTGACGGAATTTCAATGATCTATTTTTCTAGATCATTTATCATAGATCATTTGGCATGTTCGATGCTCACAGCGGCTAAGATCAATTTTGCGAATTGAAAAAATTCAGCCATTATTTTCAAATATAGACTAATGCGGGACAAAATGGGACGATTTGACGGAATTTCAATGATCTATTTTTCTAGATCATTTATCATAGATCATTTGGCATGTTCGATGCTCACAGCGGCTAAGATCAATTTTGCGAATTGAAAAAATTCAGCCATTATTTTCAAATATAGACTAATGCGGGACAAAATGGGACGATTTGACGGAATTTCAGTGATCTATTTTTCTAGATCATTTATCATGGATCATTTTGCATACTCGATGCTCACAGCGGCTAATATGAATTTTGTGAATTGAAAAACTTCAGTCATTATTTTCAAGTACGGACCAATGCGGGACAAAATGGGACGATTTGACGGAATTTCAGTGATCTATTTTTCTAGATCATTTGTCATGGATCATTTTGCATACTCGATGCTCACAGCGGCTAAAATCAATTTTGTGAATCGAAAAAATGCAGCTATCATTTTCAAGTATAGACTAATGTGGGACAAAATGGGACGATTTGACGGAATTTCAGTGATCTATTTTTCTAGATCATTTATCAGGGATCATTTTGCATATTCGATGCTCACAGCGGCTAAGATCAATTTTGTGAATTGAAAAAATTCAGCCATTATTTTCAAGTATAGACCAATGCGGGACAAAATGGGACGATTTGACGTAATTTAAATGATCTATTTTTCTGGATCATTTATCATGGATCATTTTGCATACTCGATGCTCGTCACAGCGGCTGAGATTAATTTTGAGAATTGAAAAAATGTATGGTTCAAGGAAAAAGAAATTTTTTCCTCCTGCAACGGGACAATTGATTGGGAGATTCAATTTGAGGTTAGGAAGGAATTTACGAAAATCCTCGTTCATCGTGGCCCGCGTTATAACGAGCATAAAAAGTGATGTTTATTCGAGCTTTCGTTGTCTATTTTTTGCCCCCTGATTTTCGGGACAATGGTCGAGCGAAAAGTCACGAGAGCTTTTTTGGCTCCGGCACAAATGTCCTCGACGAGCGCGTGGCTTGAGGAGTCAAAAAAAAAATCGAATTTTTTCATATCAAGATATTATCAGTTTTGTCTGTTGGAAGGCCTCGTGACGAAAAAAAAGACAAAACAGGTACATTGACAAAAGTAAACGAGAATAAAAGAGAGAACGAGACTAATTTTTTTGAGGGCTAAAAATATTTTGCTTCCTCGTTGATTTTAGAGCAAAAAAAAGGTACAGTGATTTTCTTTATTTTTTTTTCTGTATGAACTTCACAATCGATTCGTTCTAAAATCGATATTAATCGTTCTTCTGGCTAAACCTTATCCTGGGAAGTCAAAAAAATTCAATTCTATAGATGCAAGATCACGAATATTAGAGAATTGGATTTTTTTAGAATCAGTAATATTGAATTTGGAATTTATTAGCTATTTTGGAAATGATTTATTTGAGGGCTTAGAGATTTGTTAGAATTATTAGCATTTTTTTAGAATCGATGTAATTGACCGAAGTTTTTAGAATTTTTTTAGAATCTTGAGATTACTTTTAGAAGAATATTTTTAGAATTTATTGACCAGCTTTTAGATTTTTTTAGAATTTTAAGATTATTTTTAGAAGAATATTTTTATAATTTATTGACCAGCTTTTACATTTTTTTAGAATCTTGAGATTATTTTTAGAAGAATATTTTTAGAATTTATTGTCCAGCTTTTGGTTTTTTTTTAGAATCTTGAGATTACTTTTAGAAGAATATTTTTAGAATTTATTGATCAGCTTTTAGATTTTTTTTAGAATCTTAAGATTATTTTTAGAAGAATATTTTTATAATTTATTGACCAGCTTTTACATTTTTTTAGAATCTTGAGATTATTTTTAGAAGAATATTTCTAGAATTTATTGTCCAGCTTTTAGATTTTTTTTAGAATCTTGAGATTACTTTTAGAAGAATATTTTTAGAATTTATTGATCAGCTTTTAGATTTTTTTAGAATCTTAAGATTATTTTTAGAAGAATATTTTTATAATTTATTGACCAGCTTTTACATTTTTTTAGAATCTTAAGATTATTTTTAGAAGAATATTTTTAGAATTTATTGACCAGCTTTTACATTTTTTTAGAATCTTGAGATTATTTTTAGAAGAATATTTTTAGAATTTATTGTCCAGCTTTTAGATTTTTTTTAGAATCTTGAGATTACTTTTAGAAGAATATTTTTAGAATTTATTGATCAGCTTTTAGATTTTTTTAGAATCTTAAGATTATTTTTAGAAGAATATTTTTATAATTTATTGACCAGCTTTTCCATTTTTTTAGAATCTTGAGATTATTTTTAGAAGAATATTCTTAGAATTTATTGTCCAGCTTTTAGATTTTTTTTAGAATCTTGAGATTACTTTTAGAAGAATATTTTTAGAATTTATTGATCAGCTTTTAGATTTTTTTAGAATCTTAAGATTATTTTTAGAAGAATATTTTTATAATTTATTGACCAGCTTTTCCATTTTTTTAGAATCTTGAGATTATTTTTAGAAGAATATTCTTAGAATTTATTGTCCAGCTTTTAGATTTTTTTTAGAATCTTGAGATTACTTTTAGAAGAATATTTTTAGAATTTATTGTCCAGCTTTTAGATTTTTTTTAGAATCTTGAGATTATTTTTAGAAGAATATTTTTAGAATTTATAACCGGTAGAGATGTAATAAAAACGTTGTATTTCAGGTAGAGTTGTTCCACAACGATGAGTAAGATGACAACGATTGCAGACTTCAAGAACATCCAAAGGGTATCGTTAATTTTTCTATACCTCCGGGCGTCGATCATGCTGTAGGATGAAAGGTCCGAAGCGGCACTCGGTCGCTGCGGTTGTAATTAATTGTCAAATTTTCCTCCCTGCCCGATGCAAAGTGACCGCGAGTCGTTCAGAAATGTCGAGAAACTCTCGATATTTCGAAAACGTTTCGCGAGTGGCCCTCAATATATTAAATATATTAATATATCAATATATTATATATATATATCAATATATCAATTATATTGATATATTAATATAAGAGTCCAATGGAAACGGGCTCTACATTTTTTCTTATTTTTTCGATTCAAAGTTTTTTTTTTCAATTACAAAAATTAGTTTTTTAGGCCGAGAAGATCCTTCGCGAGGTACGAAGGTACGGTCAGAGCAGCGTGAATTTATTTTGAAGAATGCATCAGAGTAGCAAATATTAAAACAATAGAAACGTTTGCTCTGATCGGACCATCAAAACCAAGGGATTATATTTGGCTCCTGAAGCATGATTATTTTTTTACTTCATGATTTTATTTTTTTGTCAAAACTGAAAAATGTCGAGTAATTGTAATAATTTAATAAAAATTGTTTTTTATGCATTTTTTTTCCATGAAATAATTATTTCAAAGTACCATTAGAGTCAATATATTGCTGTCTTTTCGCCATTTCTTTTCTTATTTGAATTCTTGGCAAAGCTTCGTCCAGAAGTTTCGAGACGAGCTTCACTCGTTTCGGAGATTAAAAAATCCATTTCGGGCAGCACGATTTGGATTATTTGATAAATATTAGATTATATATTTTAAACATATTTTTCGGAGACAAGGCAGCATTTGTATTTAATATTTTTCCAGAGTCTTTTATTACAGACCGTCTTGAGTTTCTCGTCCATTTGATAGGCATTTCAAGCAGATTTGTGAAAATAGTAATGTAAAAGTAATGCATTACCCATTGCTTTGAACAATGTGTATTGTACAAGTTTTCCATTACAAATAAAAAAGTAATGTGTAATGTATGTATGTTCCATTACAAATAATAAAAGTAATGTGTAATGGATGCATGCGCCATTACAAACAAAAAAAAGTAATGTGTAATGGATGCATGTGCCATTACAAATAAAAAAAGTAATGTGTAATGTATGCGTGTTCCATTACAAATAAAAAAGTAATGTGTAATGTATGCACGTTCGACTGCAAATTACTTTTTTTTTTAATTGTAATTTGTCATGGAACGTCCATCCATCACACATTACTTTTTCATTTGTAATGGCACCAGTGATCGGCAAAAAAAAATCTATCTATTTTTATTATTCAATTTTTTCGAAAAATTAATAATTAGCGAAGAAATATTACTAATTTTTTTAAAAAATTATTAATTAGTGACATGACATTTATAATTTTTCCAAAAAATTAGTAATTAACGATAAAGTATTACTAATTTTTTCCAAGAATAAGTAATTGGCGAGAAAGATATTGCTAAATAACCAAAAAAATCAATAATTTATGAAGAAATGTTGTATTAATTTTGGAAAAAGTAATAAATGAAATAAAAATTACCAATGTATTTTTTAATAGGTACTGATTAAATATTCGTATTAATAATAACTTATGTGATAACGAATGACATTCGATACAAAAATACTAATGTGTGAAATATTCAAAAGATCTAGTTATTATAAAAAATAAAACAACTTTTTGAATAGAGTTGTTTGAGCTTATTACCCTGACTCAATCCGTATACACAAGTACGTAAATATACACAATACTTTTCTACAAATTACTGTTTAAAAAAAATTAATTATTAATATTTTGTCGCTAAATAATAATTTTTTCGAAAAATTAGAAATATTTTGTCACTAAATACTAATTTTTTAGAACAATTAGAAATATTTTGTCCCTAATTACTAATTATTTCGAAAAATTACTAATAATTTTCGGCTAATTACGAATTTTTATAAAAAATTAGTAATATTTTTTGACTAATTATTAATTTTTCGAAAAAATAATTAATAAAATCAATAAATGACACATAAACATCCATTGCACATTACTTTTTTTTATTTGTAATGGCACATGCATCCATTACACATTAGTTTTTTTTTTTATTTGTAACGGCACACGCATTCATTACACGTTACTTTTGTATTTTGTAATGGTACACTTATCCATTTCACATTATGCAGTGTAATGGGTAATAAATACAGTAATGCATTATCAAAGTAATGCATTATTTACAACTCTGATTTCAAGTACGATGTTGATATTTATTCTGTATTGTTCGTTGTGCCTCGCACAGATCTGCCTCTTTGCGAGGGACAACGATAGCGAATTTGCATGGTGTGTCCGCCGGCGCTCCTCCTTGAGCAAGAGGAGCCCCAAATCTCTGAAAGCTTCGGTGTCGGACACGTCCCGGGACGTGACGCTGGTTCAGGAACCGCGTGAACTGGCCCCAATTCCAGTTTTCCGTAGGGCAGGTTGGCACCAAAAGCGGTGTGATTGAGAACGAGCGATTGTCGTTAAACGTTAATTCAACGTGGAGGTTTTAGGGCCTTTTTTGTATGGGGTGTCGCGATTTGAAAAAAATTTCCAAACCGGGTGAAAAATAGGCAGGATTGTAGGCGATTTTTTTTTCAAAATTTTTTCGAGCGAGTTTCAGCGTGTGTGAGTTCAAATATATAATTGTCCGAATTTGTGTAAATTACTAATTTTTATTTATTTTTTTTCTTTCACATCGAGTCTTTGCTCGATTTTTGAAAGAAGAATTTTCAGCTCATCGTGGGAAAATTGTGGATGATTTTTATTCTCGAAGAGGATCGCATGACTTTCAATTCGAGAATATATTCGGCCGCAAAAAATGTGAAAATCTTTTTCACAATCACGTCGTCACTTTGCACGCGGATGAAACCAAGTCACAATCGTGTGACATGAAAATTTGCAAATTTGCTCCGATATAAGCCCAGAATATGGAGTTTTGTCCCGGGACGACTTCGTTTCTGGAATATCGTGAATTTAGCAACTTCCCCAAGTTTTTCATTTTTTTTCAGGGATTAAAATGTTTCTGATTTGTTTGTTTAAGGAATTACGCGGGATTTTTTAATAAATTTATTCTCTTTCAGGGTTTGGATTGCAGTGTAGTGTTTTTAGCCTAAAAAAAGTGATATTGATGTTTAACCTAAAAAAGTGATTTAACCTAAAAAAGTGAAAATGAAATGGCCTTTTTAGTATGTAAGCAGTGTCTCGGTGCAAACGAGAAGTGTAATTTTTTTTTTCTTCACCAAGAAACAGTGATGCGCTTCGTTAGAAGGAAAAAAAAAGACATTTTTTTTATCCGAATCAATTTAGAGTTATTTTCCTCGATCGGTGTTAGTCTATTGTTAATGTACTTGAAAATCTGAAAGTTCAGTTTAATGGAAAATTAGCAAATGTATTTTTTACGAAAAATTGAGATCTCAACTTCATGGCATTAAATTCAGTCGGGATTTTTTTTCAAATTAGAGCAATCCATTTTTAATTTCTTCGGAAGTTGTAAATGTAAAAACTCACAAATGTAATTTTTAAAGAAAAATTAATAGACTTGGAGTGCACGACTTTTTTTTAACACTCAATATTTATTCCATTTTTGAAAATTTGTCGATTTTTTTTTCTTCGAACGACGCTCACTGCCATTCAAAATATTTTCTTGGTTATAAAGTGCCTCAAATGGATTACACCGCCTTTGGATTACACCGCCTTTGGATTACATCGCCTTTGGATTACACCGCCTTTGGATTATCAGTGCCTTTGGATTATCAGTGCCTTTGGATTACGCCGCAGTATTCTTTTAACCATTTTTTTTTTATACGTACAAAAGTTTTTTTTCACCATCGTGATCGACCGAGATCAAATTTCACGATTTCCGTCGCGATACGCGTGCTTTTCTTTTTTTTTAGTTTCAATTATTTATCAAAAAAATCGTACGATGTTCGTTTTCACGCTGGACTCTCGTTGTCCCGTTTTTTTTCTCGTGGTTGATTCGGAGATTGCTTCATACGGTGAGTTTTTTTGTCTTTTCCTAAATTTTTGTATTTTAATTGTATTTTGCAAAAAATTATTTTCAGACTTGACATAATTGACTTTCGATGGTGAAAAAGATTTTTCGTTGAATATTTTTTCATCAGAATGAAATACATTTGGCCAATTCAGACCAGGGTTGCAAAATCTGTAATGTAAAAGTAATGCATTGCTCATTACTTTTAGAATGTGTAATGGAAAAAATTTCCATTACCCATTAAAATGTTGTGTGTAATGGAACATTTTTTCCATTACACATTAAAATGTAGTGTGTAATGGAAATTTTTTTTCCATTACACATCAAAATGTAGTGTGTAATAGAAATTTTTTCCATTACACACTACATTGTAATGGGTAATGCAAATTTTTTCCATTACACACTACATTGTAATGGGTAATGAAAATTTTTTCCACTACATACTACATTTTAATGGGTAATGGAATTTTTTTCCACTACACACTACATTTTAATAAGTAATGGAAATTTTTTCCATTACACACTACATTTTAATGGGTAATGGAAATTTTTTCCATTACGCATTACATTTTAATGGATAATGAAAATTTTTTCCATTACACACTACCTTTTAATGGGTAATGGAAATTTTTTCCATTACACACTATATTGTAATGGATAATGCAATTTTTTTCCATTACACATTACATTGTAATGGGTAATGGAAATTTTTTCCATTACACACTACGTTTTAATGTGTAATGGAAATTTTTTTCCATTGCACAATACCTTTTAATGGGTAATGGAAATTTTTTCCATTACACACTACATTGTAATGGGTAATGAAATTTTTTTCCATTACACACTACGTTAGATTGGGTAACGAAAATTTTTTTCATTACACACAACATTTTAATGGATAATGGACATTTTTTCCATTACACACTACATTATAATGGGTGATGAAAATTGTTTCCATTACACACTACATTTTAATGGGTAATGGAAATTTTTTCCATTACGCATTACATTTTAATGGATAATGGAAATTTTTTCCATTACACACTACCTTTTAATGGGTAATAAAATTTTGTTCCATTACACACTACATTGCAATGGGTAATAATAATTGCAATGTATTACAAAAAGTAACGCATTACTTGCAACCCTGATTCAGACATTGGATTAACAATGAAAATAATTAATTTTCAATTTTATTCAATTTTTCCGTAACTTCCCTTTGGCACAAAGTCTGAAAAGCTCGGGGTGTTGATCTCTCGATTTCGTTGAGGAGATGCACAATAATAGAGCCTCGACGAGACAATCGTATACGAGACTTGTCGCGGACTTAGATATATTAGCGTTCGTTGGCCCCAAAGAAATTCGAAGCAGATAAAGAGCGCGCGAGAGAGAGAGAGAGAGATGGAGAGAAAGAAAAGAATGGGCGGGAGTATCCACGTGGGCGATAATAACGATCGGTTGACGATGAAAATAAAACAAAAGGATAAAAAAAAGGTGCCGAAAATATATGCGAGAAAAAAAGAGAGGAAGATTTTTCGTGACGAAAAAAATTGAATAAAAAGTTCAACTTAAATAAGTCTCAAATGAAAATATACTGAAATGGACAAGTTAAGAAAAAAAATCACCAGTAAACAAAAAATAAAAATTAATAATAATTTAATTTCAACTTAATAATAATTTTTATAAAATTTAAATCATTTAAAAAAATCGTCCCAAAAAATTAGCAGTTGAAAAAAAACAGCCGGACGTCCAAAGAGACAATAGTCGTGATTTGAGTGACCGCAACATTATTACACGACACGTGTAATATATTCGCGCGATGACCGTGTATTAATATGCAGCGTGCGTTAGTTTGTTCGGCGACGGCCGTTTGACGGTTTTCCCATTTGACTGTCACGCCGGTAAACTTCGACCGACACCATCGTTCGTACGCGAGACTTCCTTAATCATGCGAATATACATATATATGTATATAATATATATTTAAAGCATGTAACACAAGTTGCGTGACGGATTGAGCAATCGTCTTCGATATTGATAAAACTGTAGAGTCAATTCCAGAATAGATGGGATAATTTTCAAAAAAAATAATTTTCCAAATTAAAAATTGCGAGCATTCCAATAGATTGACCTTGAGACACCAATTTTTAGTAAATTTGCCTCCGCATAGAAGTTTTGGGACATTGAAAAAGACTTGCAGCAATTATTAAGACATTGATAGATTTAAAAAAGACTTGCAGTGATTTTTGGGACATCTGAGAGATTTTGAAAAAGATTTGTAGCGAAACTTGGGACACCTGAGAGACTTGCAATCCAGAAAGACTTGCAGCGGAACTTGGGACATCTGAGAGACTTGCAATCCAGAAAAACTTGCGATCATTCGAAAAAAATCGAATTTATTTCAGTAGACTTGTAATTCTCCTTCATACAATAGATAGGACAATTAGAAAAAAAAATTCCAAAGTAAAAATTGCGAGCGTTCCAATGAAATTGCCTTGGGACACCAATTTTTAGAAAATTTGCTTCCGCGGAAAAGTTTGGGGACATTGAAAAAGGCTTGCAGCGCTTCTTGGGACATCTGAGAGATTTTGAAAAAGACTTGCCGCAAAAGTTGGGACATCTGAGAGACTTGCAAATCCAGAGAGACTTGCGATCATTCCAAAAGACTCGAATTTATTTCAGTAGACTTGTAATTCTCATTCATTCAATAGATGGGACAATTAGAAAGAAAAAAAAAATTCCAAAGTTAAAATTGCGAACATTCCAATAGAATTGCTTTGGGACACCAATTTTTAGTAAATTTGCTTCCACAGAGAAGTTTCGGGACATTGAAAAAGACTTGCAGCAATTATTGGGACATTGATAGATTTAAAAAAGAGTTGCAGTGATTTTTGGAACTTCTGAGAGATTTTGAAAAAGATTTGTAGCGAAACTTGGGACACCTGAGAGACTTGCAATCCAGAGAGACTTGCAGCGGAACTTGGGACATCTGAGAGACTTGCAATCCAGAAAAACTTGCGATCATTCGAGAAAAATCGAATTTATTTCAGTAGACTTGTAATTCTCATTCATTCAATAGATAGGACAATTAGAAAAAAAAAATTCCAAAGTAAAAATTGCGAGCGTTCGAATGAAATTGCCTTGGGACACCAATTTTTAGAAAATTTGCTTCCGCGGAAAAGTTTGGGGACATTGAAAAAGGCTTGCAGCGCTTCTTGGGACATCGGAGAGATTTTGAAAAAGACTTGCCGCAAAAGTTGGGACATCTGAGAGACTTGCAAATCCAGAGAGACTTGCGATCATTCCAAAAGACTCGAATTTATTTCAGTAGACTTGTAATTCTCATTCATTCAATAGATGGGACAATTAGAAAGAAAAAAAAAAATTCCAAAGTTAAAATTGCGAACATTCCAATAGAATTGCCTTGGGACACCAATTTTTCGTAAATTTGCTTCCGCGGAGAAGTTTGGGGACATTAAAAAAGACTTGTAGCGATTCTTGGGACATCTGAGAGATTTTCAAAAAGACTTGCCGTGATTCTTGGGACATCTGAGAGATTTTCAAAAAGACTTGCAGCGAAAGTTGGGACATCTGAGAGACTTGCAAATCCAGAGAGACTTGCGATCATTCCAATAGCCTCGAATTTATTTCATTAGACTTGTAATTCTCATTACAATTCTCATTCATTCAATAGATGGGACAATTAGAAAAAAAAATCCAAAGTCAAAATTGCGAGCATTCCAATGAATTTGCCTTGGGACACCAATATTTAGCAAATCTGCTTCCGCCGGGAATCTTGGGGACATTGAAAAAGGCTTGCAGTGATTCTTGGGACATCTGAGAGATTTTGAAAAAGACTTGCAGCGAAACTTGGGACATCTGAGAGACTTGCAATCCGGGGAGACTTTCGATCTAGAACGAATCAAATGAATAGAATCAAATTTATGCCAATAGACTTGTAATTCTCAGAGACTTGGGAGACTTGTTTCACAATTGTTTTTCCGAAATGCAGCTTAAGACTATTAAACGAGACTCAAGACACCATTTTTTACATCGACGCTCTGCACTGCAGATCAAAGTTGTCCCAAGAGACTTGCGGTAATTCCCGAGGACTTGGGACACCTTTTTCAAAATAATCTCCTCAGATTCGAGCATAGGACTTGTTTCAGAGACTTGGCGTAGTCCGAGAAGACTTGGGACACTTTATCCAAATAATATTTCTAGATCAGGCCCGTTTGAGAGACTGTCCCAGGAGACTTGCAATGATTCCAAAAGGCTTGAAGTTATTCCAGGAGACTTGTCGTAATTCTCACAGACTTGGAAGACTTTTTTCTACGATTATTAAACAAGACTCGGGATAATATTTTTTACGTCGACTATTCAAAGTTCAGTTCGTAACTGTCCCAAGAGACTTGTCATTCCAGAAAAGTTGGGACGTGTTTCTTTAATCGATCTTCAAAAGCGTTGAGTTAAGGGTAAATTTTTTTTTCCCCAATATTTCGAACAGAAAAGTTCGACTCTGAGCGAAGGCACGTTGTCCCAATAATGGACGAACACTTGTTCGTCCCAGCGTTGATTTACTGCGCGGCATCGTGAAAACTACGTGCTCCCGGATCCTATAAATAGTCAAGTAGGTTCTGAAGCACGAGAAGTGTTTCGGAGATTAAAGAGGCAGGAGAAAAGAGCGCGAGACTTTGGTCGCGAAGGGGCAAACGATGAGGGACTTGCCCGTTATCCAATGTCTCAAAATGCCCTCAATATTCATCATCGACTCTGACATGGACGCGTTACAATTTGCGGTTAGTAAAGTCCACGAGTTAATCTCAATATTAACACCGGATGAAATTTTTCTTTTCCCTCCCCATGACGTTTAGTTTGTTTTTTCATTCGAAACTTCGATGCCGAAATGTCTCAAATGTCCCAAAACATTGGGAAATCGGACTTAGAAAAAAATGTCTGAAGGTGAAAAATTCAAATCAATTTATCCGGAGAAGATTTGGACTCCCTTTGCTTGGTACAAATTTTGTGAAAATTGCAAAATAATTGACAATTTGCGGGGACTTGATTTTAGCTTCAATTTTCCCAATTTTGCAAGTCTCAAACTCATTTATTTTTTAGGCAAATATACTTGACAATGAGAGCAGTTGAATTTGGAAGAAATTGCTCAGAAGATTCGCTTTTTAAGAAATAATAGAAAAATTTTCAATTTGCACGAATTTGTCGAATGTCCCGAATGTCCCAAAACATTGACAAATGGGACTTGGAAAAAAATGTCTGAGAACATAATATTCAAATGAATTTATCTGGAGAAAGTTTTGAGCGATTGAATTGAAATTTGGTATACGAGTAGATCAATTATCTCCCTTCGCTCGGTGCAAATTTCGTGGAAATTGAAAAATAATTGACTATTTGCGGGGACTTGATTTTAGCTTCAATTTTCGCAATTTTTCAATTATCGAGCTCGTTTCTTTTTTAGTCAATTATACTTGACATTGAGAGCAGTCAGACTTGAATTTGGAAGGAATTGCTCAGAAGATTCGGTTTTTAAGAAATAATGGACAATTTTTCAATTTGCACGGATTTAAATGTCTAAAACATTGACAAATGGGACTTAGAAAAAAATGTTTGAGAACGAAAAATTCAAATCAATTTATCCGGAGAACGTTTTGAGCGATCGAATTGAAATTTGGTATACGAGTAGATCAATTATCTCCCCTCGCTCGGTGCAAATTTCGTGATAATTGCAAAATAATTGACAATTTTCGGGGACTTGATTTCAGCTTCAATTTTCGCAATTTTTCAATTATCAAGCACGTTTCTTTTTTAGTCAATTATACTTGACAATGAGAGCAGTTGATTTTGGAAGTAATTGCTCAGAAGATTCAGTTTTTAAGAAATAATGAAAAATGTTTCAATTTGCACGAATTTGTCGAAATGTTTCGAATGTCCCAAAACATTGACAAATGGGACTTAGAAAAAAAAGGTCTGAGAACGAAACTTTCAAATCAATTTATCCGGAGAACGTTTTGAGCGATCGAATTGAAATTTGGTATACGAGTAGATCAATTTTCTCCCCTCGCTCGGTACAAATTTCGTGGAAATTGAAAAATAATTGACAATTTGCGGGGACTTGATTTTAGCTTCAATTTTCGCAATTTTGCAATTATCGAGCTCGTTTCTTTTTTAGTCAATTATACTTGACAACGAGAGCAGTCAGACTTGAATTTGGAAGGAATTGCTCAGAAGATTCGATTTTTGAAAAAAAATTGCAAATTTTTCAATTTGCACGGATTTTCTTTCTCTCCTCATTCGTTTCGAATATATTTTAATTAAATATATTTATCGGTCATTGTTTCAATATCATTAATAGTTCCCCGCGATAATGCAGCTGTCCTTGATTAGAATTTTCGAATGTGTGTCACACGCGAACTTTGCTCCTCCTTTTTATTCAAAAAATTGTCACGATTCACTTTTGCACGCGGCAAATGCGAATTAAGTAAACGAGAAAGAGAAAAAAAAAGGCGCGCGCAATTTATCGTCGAATAATCGATCGAAGAATTCGCACATTTCAATTATGTCAATGCGACACAATTCAACGAGGATAATTCCAATTTTCAATTTCTTTTTTTTTTTTTTTGCTCTTTTCGTCATTATTATTTTGCACAAGCACAGGCGCAGTCCTTGTGCCTCTTATTTAGTTATCGTATATCCGTCATAAATTACACGTTGAGTGAATTCTCGAATGAATATTCAATTTTTATTTTTATTCTTTTTTTTTCTTCTTTCTCTGATATTCGCAAAGTTTTTAAAAGAAGCGGCCGAGGCGAAGACCGATAAGAGATTATAATGTACCCTCGATTATTTCTATCTCAATTTATACGATTGTCGCAAAAGAAATTGCCTTTTTTTTTTGGAATTTATGTTTTTTTTCGTGGGGCAGAATTTTTGGGAAATTCGACTGTTTCAATGAGAGAGAAGGGTGCAAGAATAGGGGTGAAAAAGGCTCGACGAGGGATGAGGACAAAATTTTTGCTTGTATTATTTAAAAAAAAAATTTTGTGCCAATTGAAACGTTTTTTGAACATTTTTGAAGTTGGAATATTTTCGAGAAAATTAATTGGAAGATAAAAGAATTAATAATAAATAATAATTGAAATGGATAAAATAAATCTCCTTTTTTCCAAATATTTTTCATTATTTAATTCTCTCATTTCACAAACACTTTTCTGGAAAAATAAAAATGAATTTATCGTCAAAGTTTCGCTCAAAATCGTCAAAAAAAACAAGGACATTGAAAAAAAAAAACTATTTTTATCGGCAATAAAGATGCGAATTTTCGTGTTTCATTTTGCCAAATAATTTGCAAAATTCCGACGAGGAATTCACGTAAATCACGTTCCGGAATAAAGAGGCGAATAAATAATTCCGTGGATATAATAAGCTTTAGGGAGAAAAAAAATCGAAGGAGAGAGAGAGAGAGAGAGAGAAAAGGAAATAAAATGGGTAATAATAATTCAAGAGAGATATAACGACGTACACGAGATATACAAGTACGTTTATAAATTTATATGGCCCTTGAACATATATATGAGACATTCCACGTCAAGTCGGCCACCCCATTTTTTGAAATCACCAAAACTCGCCTACAAATTTTTATAAAGTAGTTCCAACTGTCGAGAAAATTCGTGATTTTTTTCAGATTTTTATATCACACATTTTAGCCGGAAAAAAATACAAAAAAAATTTTCTTGTTCCATTTCGTAGCTCGAAAATTATTCATCGTACGAAAAAAAAAGTACAACATGAAATTTAGGATTTTCAACGTACTTTTGACTGAAATTTTTTACGAACTCCTCCGAAAGCTCTATTTGCCATTTTCGGAGCAAATAATGTTTCGATATTTTTTTTCTCAGAATTGACATCTTCGACTGATCTGTAGTTCTAATAGTTTTTTACTTGATATATGTACAGACTATAAAAAAATTGGCTCAGTGGAGAATCCATTCCTTCCCATGCGTTTTTCATCCCAAATGAATACACATATTTATCTGTGCATTAATAGGGTTGAGACTATAGATATTTTCTGAAGCTCGCATTTTTGTTTATTTTTTGTACTTTTTCAATTTTTAAAAACTTTTTTCATTTTTATTTTTTTAAATATCTTTTTGTACATTTTAATAAACTTCATCAATGGACCCATGGACACCGATAGAGTCTGTTCAAATTTGAGTCAAAGGCTACTCGCGTCTCTCGATGGCAAAAAATAATTAATTTACCCTCTTTGGATACACCGACCTTTCTGTGGCCAATGAGTACTTTTTTAGTTCAATCTGGGCATGATTTTTGGGAATGAAGCAATGATACCGCTTTGTTCCTGGAATCGTCTTCGCAGTTTCAAAACGAGATTATTTTATTATTTTTCCCTGTCTACGATTAATAATGATAAAATATCAAAATCTACGCTATTTCGTTAAATCACTCTGTATTGATCGATTGTATCGATAAAAATGCATTTGAAATAATGGATTCTCCACTACGCCAATTTTTTTATAGTCTTTGAATATATCAAGTAAAAAACTGTTTGAACTACAGACGAATCGAAGATGTCAATTCTGAGAAAAAAAATATCAAAACATTATTTGTTCCGAAAATGGCATATGGAGCTTTCGGAGAAGTTTGTAAAAAATTTCAGTGAAAAGCACGTTGAAAATCCTAAATTTTATGTTCTACTTTTTTTTCTTCGTACGATGAATAATTTTCGAGTTACAAAATGGGACAAACAAATTTTTTGTATTTTTTTTCGGCTAAAAAATGTAATTTAAAAATCTGAAAAAAATTACAAATTTTCTTGATAGTTTGAACTACTTTCTAAAAATTCGTATGCGATTTTTGGCGATTTCAAAAAATGAGGTGGCTGACTTGACGCGGAATGCCTCATATATATGTATATAACGTATAGATAGTAAATAGGAATAATTGACCGATTGGTGTGTCATTTAGGAGACGATCTTGGGAAAATAAAAAAGAAACAAAAACCGGTCGGAAAGTTTGAATTGGCCGGAAACGATGCCAGAGAAACACTAAAAGACTTGAAACTAGCCGACCAAAAGTCCTCGCCGATTAAGATCGGCGCTAGTTTCATCGAGTTGAAGAATTTCTTCTTTGATATTTTATCCCTTTTTTTATTCTTCATCCTCGCATCTTTCAGTTTGTGTGGCCCAAACTCTCCGAATTATATTTTGATACGAATATATATATATATATATATATATTGCATTCATCCAATTATATTTCTACACGGGATATGCGAAAAATGTCCGTGCGAAAAAAAAACAAAAGTGCTAAAACTATAAAAACATCAAAAAGTCGTACAATTAGAATCCAGAATTTTTTCTAAGGACATTTAAAAAAAATTTACTAGGAAAAATTTGTAGAAAATCGGAGGCAGTTTCACGTAATGGAAAATATTTTTGCTTGTTGATTCTGATTTTTTTTGTGGGTAAAAAAAATTAATTTCACGATAAAAGGGTCAAAAAAATCGTAGGAGCTAAATTTACGCTTTTTGGACTTTATTCGATTTTTTTTTTTAAATATATATTTTAAAGGATTTCATGAGAAAAAATTTGCAGAAAATAAGAGACAGTTTCACGTGATGAAAAATATTTTAGTTTCGTTGATTATTTTTTCTTTGCACGAAAATTAATTTTAGTGACTCACTTAAAAATTGATTACAGTAAAATGAGGAAAAAAAGTTATTTCAATTATGTTTTTTCATTTAAATTATTTTTTTTTATTAAGTAAATGATTTTTTTCATTCAATGATTTCTTAGGAAAAAAGTTTAATTTTTTAAATTACTGTTTTTACAATTTTCAAAATTGCTGCAGAATTAAACTAATCAACGGAATCCACAAATTATAATAATTCAAAAAAAAATTCTCATTAACGTGAAATTGCCCGTAGAGTTGATTCTGTACTTCGCAGTGATCACGATATTAAATTGCCATCCATTTTCCATGTAATTATATCGTTTTTTCAAATTCAGTCAACAGACTCCTGAGTCACTGCATTATAAAAAAAAAAAAAATTAATAAAAAATTGCTCGTGATCTCGAACTAATCGTTGGATAACTCGGTCGTCCTGATAATCGAAGAATCATTAGACCGTCGAGTAATTATTCGAGTTGGAAATAATCACATCGAATTACAGAATGTGGGGTAAAATGGCCTAGGCAGATAAATTAAATCAAGATTTTCGTTGAAAAAATATAATCTCTCAATTATTTTAGGCCTGCAAAGTATTCTTCAGCAATTAAAACCAAAAAAATCATACAAATGTGACTTTCTATCGCTTTGAATTAAAATCACATTTATTAATTCCCCTCTAAAATTAAAATTTGCCAAAAAATAACGTATCTTAGAAAATAAGTGGGCAAATTTTTTTTAAATAATATTTGAAGTCAAGGATATCAAGGACGAGGAGTCAATGAAGAAATTTCACCCTTCATACAATTGATTTTAATTATCTGGAATTGCTTTCCGGCCGGATTAATACCGGTGGTCCATATTGCCCCGAATTTGTTTGTGGAAATAAATAACGGTGTAAAAGAAATTCAAAAATATTTGAAGTACAGGATATTAAGGACGAGGAGTTAATGAAGAAATTTCAGCCTCGATACGATTGATTGGGATTATTTTCCGGCCGGATTAATTCCGGTGGTCCATATTGCCCCGAATATATTTATAGAACTAAATAACGGTGTAAAAAATTCAAAAATATTTAAAGTAAAGGATATTAAGGACGAAGAGTTATTGAGGAAATTTCAGCCTCGATACGATTGATTTTAATCGTTTGGGTTTGTTTTCCGGCCGGATTAATTCCGGTGGTCCATATTGCCCCGAATTTGGGTATTGAAATAAATAACGGTTTTAAAAAAATTTCAAAAATATTTAAAGTAAAGGATATTAAGGACGAAGAGTTATAATGAAGAAATTTCAGCCTCGATACGATTGATTTTAATCGTTTGGGTTTGTTTTCCGGCCGGATTAATTCCGGTGGTCCATATTGCCCCGAATTTGGGTATTGAATTAAATAACGGTGTAAAAAAAATCTCAAAAATATTTTAAGTAAAGGATATTAAGGACGAAGAGTTATAATGAAGAAATTTCAGCCTCGATTTATTTTAATCGTTGGGGTTTATTTTCCGGCCGAATTAATTCCGGTGGTCCATATTGCCCCGAATGTAGGTACTGGCTCGCAAAGGAGTTTAAACCGCAGCAAGAGACACCCTGCTCGGTTGCTTTAGCAGAAATCCCGACACGAGGGGGAGAAACTTGGTTTTACTTTGCCGAAGCGAATTTCATAGACTATCTTTATCACTCTCTCTCTCTCTCTTTGTCTCTCTTGTGAATTTTCGCCGCAAAAGCCAGGATATCGTCGTGAGCGAGAAACTGACTGTATAATCCAACAAAAACGACTCAATCGAGCAACCAACGAGAGGGGATTAATTCACTGGATTAATACGACAAAATTCGCACGACGATTTTGATATTCGAGATGAGAAAGAGAGAGAGAGAAAGAGAATTGAGACTTATATTATGCATATAAAGTCATCGAAGAATCGTAAAATAACGTGTTGTCGGGAAAGAGGGAGGATTATGAAAAATCGTCAAAGGGTAGAAAAATATTCAGAAAATGAAAAAAAAAAAAAATTGCGGACTTGCAAGCAAATTTGGTTTAATAGCTCTGGAGATCATTGCCGGCGGAATCTGAATGATACGTCTAATTTTTCAAATATCAGGGAAACTATTTTTTCGAATTATTTCAGAATTTTATATCTCCGTACTTTTGTGACTTGTCCGACAAGTCTCGACAATGTTCGCAATTTTTTCAGGACTTGCCATTTTTGAGAAATCTAAAAATTCCATGCATTTGCATCGGATGTGAGTTATTTTCTTTTTCGAATAATGAGGAAAAGAAAGGGAAAAAAATGTTTTTTTTTCCCAAATTAATCGAGACTTGCAGGTTTTGATAAATTCTTAAAATCTATCATTATCCGGAGGATGTACATTAATTTCTTCCTCGAATAATGAAGAAAACAATGAGAATATAATTTTGTTTTTCCTAATTTTGTATGAGACTTGCGGGTTTTTATAACTTTAAAGAAAAAAGGAGGAAGAAATTCTCTGTTTTTTCCCAATGCGAGACTCGCAGGTTTCTATTATTTTGAAAATTTCGTAAATTTGAACAGGATGCGTATTAATTTTTTCCTCGAATAATGAAGAAAAAAGGGGCGAAGAAATATTCTTTTTTTTCCCAAATTAATAGAAGACTTGCAGGTTTTTATAAATCTTAAAATTGTCTGAATTTGTACAAGATAGGCATTGATTTCTTCCTTGAATAAATTGCACCGGATGTGAGTTATTTTCTTCCTTCTTCTATTCTTGTATTTTCTTCTTTCTTCTTCCTAATCGAGACTTGCAGGTTTTTGTAAATTTTTAAAATCCATATTTTTTGAGAGGATGCACATTAATTTCTTTTTCGAATAACGAAGAAAAAAATGAGAATAGAAATTTCTTTTTTTTTCCTAATTTCGTATGAGACTTGCGGGTTTTTATATATTTAAAAAAAAGGAGGAAGAAATTCTGTTTTTTACTAATGCAAGACTTGCAGGTTTCTATAAATTCGAAAATTTCCTAAATTTGCACATTTTTTGTCAAATTAATACGAGACTTATGGGTTTTTATAAATTTGAAAATTTTATAAAAATAAATTCTAAAAATCCGGGTTTAAATTTAAAAAAGGAAGAAGAAATTCTCTGTTTTTCTCCTAATGCGAGACTTGCAGGTTTCTGCAAATTCGAAAATCCCCTAAATTTTCACAGAATATGCATTAATTTCTGCCTCGAAAAATTGAGAAAAAAGGGGGAAGAAAAATTCTTTAATTTTTTGTCAAATTAATTCTATAATAATAAAGAATTCTAAAAATTCGGGTATTTATAAATGAAAAAAAGAGAAGGAAGAAACTCTATTTTTTCCTAATGCGAGAATTGCAGGTTTCTACAAATTCGAAAATCCCCTAAATTTGCACAGGATGCTTATTAATTTCATTCTCGAAAAAAAGGAGAAAAAAAAGGAAGAAGAAATATTTAAAAAAAAATTCTCAAATTAATATGAGACTTATGGTTTTTGTTTATAAATTTATAAATTTTATAAAAATAAAAAAATTCTAAAAATTCGGGTTTCCATAAAAAAAGGAGGAAGAAATTCTCTGTTTTTTCCTAATGCGAGACTTGCAGATTTCTATAAATTTAAAATTTTTATAAAAATAAATTCTAAAAATTCGAATTTAAAATAAAAAATAAATTATAATTATAAAAATAAATTTGAAAATTCCCTAAATTTGCACAGGATGCGCATTAATTTCTGCCTCGAAAAATGAAGAAAAAAGGGGGAAGAAAAATTCTTTAATTTTTTGTCAAATTAATTCAATAATAATAAAGAATTCTAAAAATTCGGGTTTCTATAAATGAAAAAAAGAGGAGGAAGAAACTCTATTTTTTCCTAATGCGAGAATTGCAGGTTTCTACAAATTCGAAAATCCGCTAAATTTGTACACGATGCTTATTAATTTCATTCTCGAAAAATGGAGAAAAAAAGGAAAAAGAAATATTAAAAAAAAAATTCTCAAATTAATATGAGACTTATGGTTTTTTTTTTAATTTATAAATTTTATAAAAATAAAAAAATTCAAAAAATTCGGGTTTCCATAAAAAAAGGAGGAAGAAATTCTCTGTTTTTTCCTAATGCGAGACTTGCAGATTTCTATAAATTTAAAATTTTTATAAAAATAAATTCTAAAAATTCGAATTTAAAATAAAAAATAAATTATAATTATAAAAATAAATTTGAAAATTCCCTAAATTTGCACAGGATGCGCATTAATTTCTGCCTCGAAAAATGGAGAAAAAAGGGGGAAGAAAAATTCTTTAATTTTTTGTCAAATTAATTCAATAATAATAAAGAATTCTAAAAATTCGGGTTTCTATAAATGAAAAAAAGAGGAGGAAGAAACTCTATTTTTTCCTAATGCGAGAATTGCAGGTTTCTACAAATTCGAAAATCCCCTAAATTTGCACAGGATGCTTATTAATTTCATTCTCGAAAAATGGAGAAAAAAAGGAAGAAGAAATATTTTTAAAAAATTTCTCAAATTAATATGAGACTTATGGTTTTTTTTATAAGTTTATAAATTTCATAAAAATAAAAAAATTCTAAAAATTCGGGTTTCCATAAAAAAAAGGAGGAAGAAATTCTCTATTTTTTCCTAATGCGAGACTTGCAGATTTCTATAAATTTAAAATTTTTATAAAAATAAATTCTAAAAATTCGGGTTTAAAATAAAAAATAAATTATAATTATAAAAATAAATTTGAAAATTCCCTAAATTTGCACAGGATGCGCGTTAATTTCTGCCTCGAAAAATGGAGAAAAAGGGGGGGAAGAAATTTTTTAAAATTTTTTGTCAAATTAATTTGAGACTTACGGGTTTCATTGTCGGGTTTTCCCGCGGGATTATTCCGCAGCAATCCCAGTACCAGTTCCTCCTCAAGGGTGGCACGGCTCGGTCGGGCCTGCTTTCTCCGTGACATCACTTCGAAGCTCCCTTAATATTTATTCATAAATTAAAAAAAAAAAAAAAAAAAAATAGTGAACAAAAAAAGGTATTATCACGTCACTATAATCTGGCCACAATCTCCGCGCACGGACACAAAAACGCGCACCTACGAAAATTACAAATTTCCCTCTCTCTCACGCGCGTCTCATTGCTCTTTGCTTCGCGATGAATCGTCGGAGTCTCGTTAATTCGAGGCATGAAATAAAATTTCCTCGATCTCTCCCGATCGTCGATCGCACATTCGAGACCGTCGGGCCAAGATCAATCCCGTCTCGACGAACAATTCACAACGATCCCACTTTTTTCTCTCTCTCTCTCCGCCTTTTTCCCTCAAAAATCTCAAAACATTTTTCCCCTCGGATTTTCACGCCGGTTTTCCGACCGGAAAAATCCGATTTTCCGGCTCGTCCCGGAAAAGCCAAATTCTCAAAAAATCATGACTTCGTTGATATCTCAAATTTTTTATCGTCGATTCATTTTTTCATTTTTTTCTTTCTAAATTAATTTATCGAGTTTTTGGACCGATCGTCGCTCACGTTTCGTCGACGACTTCGGGGAGCAACACCTCCCCGCGAAAAATCCACTTTTTTAATAATTCCATACGTTCGTTGGTATAAAAATGAATAATTAGAAAAAACAAGAAAAAACGGATTTTGAAAATTTTCAGGCGTCCAAAATCGTTGTGTAATCCACATGCAGCGTTCACTTTTCCTCTGCGTTGTTCCTTCTGGGAAAGATTTTTTTTTTCACTCACAAACGTCGCTCCGCACTCGCGTCAATTTTTCCAAATAATTGTAAATAAATTTTGGATGGGGACAAAAAAATTTTTTTCCCGCTCTCAAGAAGCAAAAAGCGCCGTTTTAACGCCCCGTTGCATCGTCCGCATCGCTCTCGACGCCGCGACTACTGTCCGGCGTTGATGCTCCGTGACGACAGTTAACCCTCGATTCCATTCGCGTGCGCACACGTGTCCGTGTATTTTTCGTTGTACGTGTGCGCGTGTCTCGAAACACGTTTTTCGTTCTTCGTTTTTTTTCTCCCTTTTTCTCGTGTCCGCCGTGTTTTGTTGCGTTTAGACGCGTTTTCGTGCCTCACCGAGCCTCATCCTTATTTCACCTTCGATTGCTTTTGGTAAATATTTTTTTTCCAAAAAAAATTGGGAAAAACAATTTCCTAACGATAGACCGGCGAATTCGTGACGATTCTGTCGCGAGACTCGCTCTCGTCGTCGTTAAAGTCCGCGTTGTCCATCGATGATTAAAAAAAAAAAAAAAAAATGGCGGAAAATTAATTTTTTCAAAATTTTTATCCGGCAATTGGCCCGATTTTCAATTTTTCAGCAATTGAAAATCCTTTTTTTCCAAAACGAAGGTATTTTCTAGATATCCTTTAATCCAGAGAAACTTTGATTTCCATTTTTTTTCCAAAACTTGTTTTTTTTTTTCACTGCAAGATCAGGCATTGATTTATCCACTTTTAATTTTCCATCATCCCCAATTGCGTTTAATCACATAAATCACTCGCACACGTTTTATTGGCGAGAAGCGTGTTTTCCACACACGTGTTATTTAAAAATCGAATAAAAATTAAAATTACGTCGATAAAATGATAATTCGTATTTATTTATTTATTTTTTTCTTTATCCGTTCAAGACTGTCGTATCCCTTTATCAATACATACACACTTTATGTACTTATGCCCGTGCGTATGTATATATATATATATAGTTAAATGTGTGTATATACATATATGTAAGTACATATATAGGTATATGTATATATGTATAAAATGTATATATCTCGCGAATCCGCGGCTCAGATGCTCGAGTCGGCCGGACGACGGACGGACCAGCTCTGGGGCCTGACGTCGAGACGCCCCTCTCCCTCCGCCCCTGTGCGCTACTGATATCCCAAAAGTCGGAGGTAGGGGGAAAAATATCTCATACACATAAGTATATACATATATATATTTATGTGTGTATCAACGAGAGCGTTGCGCGCGCTTTAAGCCACCCCTTATTCCCTTTCCCCACGAGTCGCGCGTTCATCTAATTTTCTTGCACTGAGGCGCTCTCGCTCTCTCCCGCTCGGCTCCAGCTACGCGGAATCCCCCCACCGCCGCGCGTCACGAGCGAGCGCGCATGCGCGCCAATGCCCCGCGCGCGTATAACGGGGTCTCCCCACCGGCGCCACGGACTCCCGCGCGTTACCCCCACTCCTCCGTCTCCCCTCTCCCTCCCCCACTCCCCGCGTCGGCCCTCCGTGATTACCCCTTTCGCGCTCGCTCACCACTGGACGTTTCTACTTCCACTCTCGCTCCGAGCGTGTCTTCCTTCCACTGTCTCCACCCTTGGAGAATATTTATCTTTATTTATTACTTGTATCCAGTGCTTTGTATATTTATAATTTTGCTTCTGAGTTTGGGGGGTTGGGATTCCGGAAAAATGTAGTTTTTTTTATCGTGATTTCTCGTCGTTTTTGCCACGACAATTTTACTCGAACTTTCAATAACTATTTTCCTCGAAGGGTTTTCTCGTGAAACCCATAATTGTCGTTCGTAGGATCATGGAAATATTTTTGCATCCACCAGTTTTCCCAAAGTCAACCTCCAGAAGCGAGAATCATTTCTCGACCTTCACGCGACCTTGTTCGACCTCTGCCCTCATGCCCAATGGGTCTCATCTACTTTTCAGGAACGAATCGTTGTTTGAGGGCGATTTGGGAGAGCAATCATTGACTTTGTCGAACACTGAAGTGGTTAATGCGGATTATTGCTTAGGGTAGTTTTTTTTTATTAACGCGACAGGGGAAAGGACTTTGTGTGTCCGACGCGGGAGAGACTCACGTTGAATGAGTCCGCGAGATAGCCGCGAGCGTAATTTCACAGCCAGTCTCACTATATCTGTATATATCGTTTCAACAGCTGTCTCACTCGCACTCACTCTCTCTCTCGCGCGCGCTCCCTCTGACTTTTATTCCCCCTCTCTCCGCGAGGACTCGCGCGTGTGAGTGAGCGCGAGCGAGTGTGAGTGCGCGTCCGTGACTCCGCGCGTTCCCCCACCGCGCGGAACTTGAAAAGGGGCGTGGCCTGATCCAAACTCACTGACTCCGCCCCCTTATGCATTATTATCGCCCGAACCACTCTATATACATATATATGTTTCGCTGTATGATTTTATAGTATCAGCATGAATATTTCACGACTTTAACTCTGACAACGCGAATCCTAGATCACTGAAAGAGATGGTTTTACTATATAGTAATTTTCGGAATCTATTTTTCTCAGTTAAATAAAAATAGGGGTATTAAAATGTCCTGCAAATTTGAGATTCGCCAGATTTATCCTTTTTTCATCGCATCAAACTTCCTTTTTGAACAGAATATTTGATTCCAATAAATTTATTAATTATAAACAATATGAATCTATTATTTAATTTAATAATGATAATAATATATAAATTATGAAATAATTTATATAATTTATAAATAGAAATAAACCATTAGGCTGATATTTGGATGAAATTTTATTTATTTAAAATAATTTATTTTCAAGTAAATAAATTGTTCTTGAATTATGACTGATTTTGCAAATATTGACTGATTGTTCAAGTTTGTCGTAATAAAAAGAGATTAAAAAATCGGCAAAGCATTTATTCCATAATAGAGATTGTTTTTCAATTAAACATTTCAAAAAGTAGTTTCGCAATTTTGAAAAAGTAATTTTTTTTCCAAATTTGTCGCTGTAAAGTCAACCTTGTTCGACTATTTTGGTGTCGTTTGAATTTCCCTGTGAAAATTATCATCGGAATCGAAAAATGCAATCGCATTTATTAAAAAATAATGTAATCGAAAAATTCTTGTCGTTTGCTTGAAAATTTTTAATGTTTATCATAATCTATTGGAGTTATCGTCAATTTCGTTTGTTACTTATCCATTTTCTTAGCAGAGTCTATTGTATCGTTCATTATTTCAATTTGCAAAACAGTTTTGAGCAAAATCATTACAATTTCAAGTAAACTTTTTCGGGCTTTTAATTGACAACAACAACAACAACAACAATTTGATTCGCATAGAATTTTTTTTAATTTTTTTTTTCGAAAATTATTTTTTAATCCTTCTTAAAATTGCTTCGAAAAGTTGCCCATAAAATGTACTCGAAAAAATTATACACATGTTTAATTTAGTTCATAATATTCAATGATTGAAAATTGAAAATTGATGGAGGATTGATTTGAAAAAAATCATCCTCTTTTGTTCTTGAGGGTGTTTAACAACAACAACAACAACAACAACAACAACAACATCAACAGCAACAACAATAATAATAATAATAATAATAATAATAATAAATAATCAAAGAAACATTTAAAATATTTAAAGATTCGACACATATTTTTATTTTGATTCCAAGAAGAAATTTGTTGTCTTGAATTTTACAACTGCTCGAACGAATAATTTCTACAGGTGTTAACTCGTGTTTCTTTTTTTTTTTTTTTTTTTTTTTTTTTATCGTGCACGAGGCTCATATTCAGGCAGAGTCAGCGAAGATTCTCCGGCGCCTTGACAATGGAATCTTCGCTGCCAGAAACTACTCAGCGTTTTGCTGGGAGAAAAAAAAACGTTCGTAGGCTGTTCAATATGATTTTTGTTTGTTCGTAGTATCGAAAATAATTGGATGGGTTGGCAGAAATTTGAGGCAAAAGTTGTGGTTTAAAATCGTACTTTTGACGAGGGAGACATTAATAATTAATAATTAATAATCAATAATCAATAATCAATAATTCATAATTCATAATTAATTTAAATAGGAAATTCTTCGCACAGAAAGCGATAATAATTTGTCTTATTAACGTAAAATTGACATTGAAAGAAAAAAAAATGTTTTCGTCGAAACATTTTTTTTCTGATTGCCAAAACTCATTGTCGAAATCTCGTCGAATAATTTATTGAAATGAATAAATGAAAAATATTGTTTTTTATTTATTTTTTTAATTCTGAGAAAATCGACGTCGATCCATTTCGATTTCGCGGAAAATTCGAGCCTCGCGATTTAAATATTTGTTGTTACAAGCAGAGAAATATAAATAAACATCGATGAAAATTTGCGAGGTTCGCAAATAGTTGATCTCGATTGAGAGAAAAATTGGGAGCTCGAGAAAATTGAAAAATGATTTTTTTTAATGGAATATCCATCGATAATTCATTAAGTATTATGAATTAAATTAAACTAGTGTTTAGAATGATACATTTTTTTGTTGCAGTTTTGAGGCAATTTTGTAGCAAACAATGCTCATAAGAAAATAATTATTTTTAAAAAATCAAATTTCCATCGTTTCATTAATTCATTATTTTATTTAAATTTAAATAAATTTTTTTGGCAACTTTTCGAAGCAATTTTCTTGAAGTAGGATTAAAAAATAATTATATAATTATATATTATAATTATCTCTTCCATTTTTTCTCAAAAAAAAAATTAAAAATCATTCTACTAGAATCAAATTTCCGTCAATAACTCACCGTCAAATATTATAAATTAAATTAAACTACTGTTCAGCATTATTTAAATTAATTCTTTTGCAATTTTGTCGCGGAAAATTTTTGAGAAAAAATAATTATTTTTTTTTCAAATAAAATTTCCATCGATGATTAATTAAATATTACGAATAAAATTAAACCAGTGTGTAATTTATTTAAATAAATTTTTTGCAACTTTTCGAAGCAATTTTAATGGTTAAAAAATAAAAAATAATTCCATTTGAATCAAACATAATAAATTAATTAACCAGTGTTCAAAATTATTGAAATTAATTTTTTTATGATTTTTTGGTGCAATTTCGTCGCGGAAGGATTAAAAAGTAATTTTCTCGTGTATCGAGTCCTTCTTCGTTTTCACGGAGGGTGGAAAATTCTTGCGTTTTCCCTCGAGGGTCATGAGACCTACACAAAAGGGATCCCCGTTGTATACACCTTCGTATGAATGAGTTTCAATGGTGAAAACGAAGCGTGAAGAAAAGAAGTGGCTCGCGCGAGGGCGCCGGGCGCCTTTTCGAGAGTCAAACCCAAAAAGCTTTGCTTTTGTGTGTATTTGGGTTAGCTCTCGGTTTTTGCGAGGGCGGGCGAGAGGCAAAACTTTACGGTCATACAAAATCAAGAGACGCGGTAGCGTCTCGAGACAAGTACATTTACGGTATATACCTATACAACCCTCTCTCTCTCTCTCTCTCTCTCTCTCTCTCTCTCGGTATATTTTTCGAGTACGCTCTATTCATGTTTTTCCTTCGTTTCTTTTGGTGTAAACGAGAAAGAGAGGGAATCCGTTATAGTCTATTAAATGGGCAGTAGAGCAGAGCGAAAACCTAGATCGAGCGGCATAAAGAGAGAGAGGGAGGAGAGAGGAGAGTAAAAAACGGAAGAGGGATGAGAGGAAGTAGAGAGAACAGGTGGGCCGTCGTGGGAGTAAGACTCAGCGAGAACGGGGCGTGCTGCTTTGGCCGAGAAGAATTCCCTCTCACTCGGTCTTACTCTCTCTTACCAAATATTTAGGAGTAATGATCGGCGTGTCCAACTCTACCGGATGCAACTTTGCCACACAGCGACTAAATCGCGTCCACAAGCAAGATCGACGAATTATAATTGATGGAAAAGACAGTAGAACAACTGTACGAGGCTAAAACTCGACGGGATACGAATTTATGAATTTACAACTGTACCGGATGCAAATCGACTGAATAATATTGGATTAAAAATCCGCCAGGAACGATTCAACCGAAAATAAACGAACGAACGATCGATTTGGGGGGAAATTAAATTTACTGAAACAACTCTACCGGATGCAACTCTACCAAATAGCGACTAAATCGTCCACAAGCAAGACGACGAATTATTATTGATGGAAAAAGACAGTAGAACAACTGTACGAGGCTAAAACTCGACTGGATACGAATTTATGAATTTACAACTGTACCGGATGCAAATCGACTGAATAATATTGGATGAAAAATCGTCCAGGATCAACTCAACCGACGAAAGACGGGCGAACGATCGTTTTGAGAAGAAATTAAATTTACTGAAACAACTCTACCGGATACAGCTCTACCGAATAGCGACTAAATCGTCCACAAGCGAGACGACGAATTATTATTGATGGAAAAGACAGTAGAACAACTGTACGAGGCTAAAACTCGACTGGATACGAATTTATGAATTTACAACTGTACCGGATGCAAATCGACTGAATAATATTGGATGAAAAATCGTCCAGGATCAACTCAACCGACGAAAGATGGGCGAACGATCGTTTTGAGAAGAAATGAAATTTACTGAAACAACTCTACCGGATGCAACTCTACCGAATAGCAGCTCAATCATCCATGAGCACGATCGACGAATTATTATTGATGGAAAATACAGTAGAACAACTTGACGAGGCTAAAACTCGACTAATTTATAAATTTACAACTGTACCGGATGCAAATCGACTGAATAATATTGGATTAAAAATGCGCCAGGACCGACTCAACCGACAAAAAATAGGCGAACGATCGTTTTGAGAGGAATTAAAATTTACTGAAAGAACTCTACCGGATGCAACTCAATCGAGCAAGCAAGATTGACGAAGCAAGATTGACGAATTATTATTGATAGAAAAGAGTGCAGAACAACTGTACGAGGTTGAAACTCGACTGGATACGAATTCATGAATTAACAACTGTACCTGATGCAAATCGACTGACCAATAGTTGATAAAAATCCGGATTTAAGGAGAAATGAAAGTTCCTAAAACAACTCTACCCGATGTAAATCTACCGAGGATAATCTCCACGAGAAGAGAACCTCACCCAAACAACTCTACCCGACAAAACTCCACTAAACAACTTAACGCTTGCTTAATAACTATTCTTAGAGCAAAAAGCAACTGTTCCGGAAATAAGTAGACATGAGTACGATAATATATACGAGTGGGTGGAATAAAAACTGTACCGGAAAAAACTCTACATAAAAAAAAATTACATAAATTCCAAGAAAAATTCTGCTGCAATGCGCAAAGTGAGGAATCCTCGATAAAAATTCCCACGGATGAAGCGGAAGTGAACGCGTGTTTCTGATATTTTGGTGAAAAAAATTATGATTCATTATTGAGGAATTGAAAATTAAACGATGCGAATCATGTTTGGGGAAGCGTCGCTTTTTCGTACAGTTTTCGTCGGAGAAATCCCCGGGAGGTCAGGATAGATAGAGAGAAGAAGGCAAAGAGAGAGAAAAGGACGCTAGCGCGAAGAGACTCTCGCACCGATGGCGTTTCAAAAGTATCCGGGCAAAAAGCTTTACGGCTACATCGGGGGTTCCCCGCTCGACTGTCCCGCCACCCACCGGACACACTTTGCTACTAAATCAGTGTGTTTCTCTCTTTCTACCTTGGCTCTACGGATCCACGATGTCAGAAGAGACGTCGAGTCCTCGTCAGGAAATTCTTTCCCGCCGGGATCCTCACGAGGAACCGTGAAAAAGCGTTTCGAGGATCGCTCTCTCGATGGATACGAAACTAAAAAAGAAAGGCCGGTTTAAAAAAAACTTATCAAGTACCGAAAGTATAAATAATAATTAAAAAAATTAAACTAATTTTTGTAATTTTTAAATAAAGAGCTTATAATAATGATAATAGTAACAACTATTATTATTATTATTATTATTATTATTATTATTATTATTATTATTATTATTATTATTAGCAGCTTTTCATATAGAATTTTTTTTAAATTAATTTACTTTATTAAATTATTACTTCTTACTTTCGCTACTTTATAAATTGTTTTAGAAACCAGCCTTCCTTTCTTAATAATAATAATATTAACTATTATTATTATTGTTATTATTATTATTATTATTATTATTATTATTAACTATTATGAATCAAAGCCTTTTCAGTAAAATCGCTGAAACATCCTTTTCCGAAAGATTTGAAGGTCTTATTTATCCTCATTTTTTTTGTAATAGTTTGAGCTTTGAATAGCCCCTTAATTAATTTAATTACGGTAATTTTTTGATTTTTTACAAACTTTTCCATTCGGATCACTGATTATTGATTTTTTCCCATTTTTTCTCGAATTCTTTTCCCTTCATACTCGAATGTCTCAAATAAAAATAAAATTTTCGTCTTTTTGAGATTTTTTAGAATTCAAAACTCGGTTCCCAAAATTTTTATTTTATTCAAGTTTTAGGACAGAAAAATATTTTTTCCATGATTTTCTATCTTCAGGGAATTTTCATATTGTCTTTATTTTTTTTCAATCAAATGGTATTTTTTCCTCTCTTGGGAAGTAAAAGTAGGTATAGATGACTTAAAAGTTGACTATTCAAAGCTCCTTTCGGTATTTCCCTGTCTTTTTATTTGCTGGGTACGGTAATTTTTTTATTTTTTACAATTTTTTTTTATTCGGATCACTGATTATTGATTTTTGTTCATTTTTTCTCAAATTCTTTTTCCTTCACATTCAAATCTCTCAAATTGAAAAAAAAAATCGACTTTTTGACATTTTTTAGAAATCAAAACTGGGTTCCCAAATTTTTTATTTTATTCAAGTTTTAGGACAGGAAAATATTTTTTCTATCTTCAGGAAATTTTCATATTTTCTTTGTTTTTTCTTTTTCAATCAAATGGTATTTTTTCCTCTCTTGGGAAGTAAAAGTAGGTATAGATGACTTAAAAATTGACCATTCAAAGCTCCTTTCGGTATTTCCCTGTCTTTTTATTTCCTGGGTACGGTAATTTTTTTATTTTTTACAATTTTTTTTTCGGATCATTGATTATTGATTTTTGTTCATTTTTTCTCAAATTCTTTGTCCTTCACAATCAAATTTCTCAAATTGAAAAAAAAATTCGACTTTTTGAGATTTTTTAGAAATCAAAACTGGGTTCTCAAATTTTTTATTTTATTCAAGTTTTAGGACAGGAAAATATTTTTTCTATCTTCAGGAAATTTTCATATTTTCTTTGTTTTTTCTTTTTCAATCAAATGGTATTTTTTCCTCTCTTGGGAGGTAAAAGTAGGTATAGATGACTTAAAAATTGACCATTCAAAGCTCCTTTCGGTATTTCCCTGTCTTTTTATTTCCTGGGTACGGTAATTTTTTTATTTTTTACAATTTTTTTTTCGGATCATTGATTATTGATTTTTGTTCATTTTTTCTCAAATTCTTTGTCCTTCACAATCAAATTTCTCAAATTGAAAAAAAAATTCGACTTTTTGAGATTTTTTAGAAATCAAAACTGGGTTCTCAAATTTTTTATTTTATTCAAGTTTTAGGACAGGAAAATATTTTTTCTATCTTCAGGAAATTTTCATATTTTCTTTGTATTTTCTTTTTCGATCAAATGGTATTTTTTCCTCTCTTGGGAGGTAAAAGCAGGTATAGATGACTTAAAAATTGACCATTCAAAGATCGTTTCGTTATTTCTCTCTTTATTTCCTCGTTTCGTTTCTTGGCGCCGGCGTCAAGTTTTGCACCTGCGTGTGTGACCCCGGTCTCTCTCTCTCTCTCTCTCTCTCTCGTCACCTTTTCCATTTCCATGAAATATTCCACGCGAATTCCAGCAGAAAAGGCCGGGGCACGGTTTCGGCGAAGTGTCGGGCAAAAGGGAGACGCGTGAGCCGAGGGAAATCAGGTTTCATCTTCTCTCTGTCGCTGATTTTAACGGCAATGATCAAATCCCATTCATCGCTTTTATAAGCGGCAAGAAACGAGAAATTTCCCACATTTTGCGGTCCGAAAGTAGTTAACGAGACGCGAGAGTCTCGTGGCTATTAAAAGAGAGGCTCCATTCTCACTGTAATAACATCGTTTTAAGGGGGTATGCTCCGCGGGTTCCGAATGCCACAAATCCTGAATCATTCATTCAAAAGACAGAAAAAATAATAATTTGTGGTCATGGATATATTTCAGAGGCGAGTACTTGAAAGTACTCGGTGCTTGCAGGTACAAAGTACTTGAAAATTACTTCAAGTATTGTACTTAAATTTTTCAAGTACTTCCTGTACTTGAAGTACTTGAAGTACTTTTATGTACTTGAAGTACTTTTTTTCAAGTACAAGTATCAAAATTGAACCAAAAATTTGACGTTAATTGTGGATTTTCACGATTTTAAGAAATTCAAAATTCTCCAAATTCATTATTTTTCAAAATTTTTTGTCGGATAATTTTTTTTTTCTTAGCCCCAATTATACTCTTCAAGACGGAACAAACGATTTTTCATAACCATCATAGTTTTCAAGATATTAAGAATAAAAAATTTTAAATGGTCAAATTTTGAATTTTGCATAACTTTTGAAAACAAAAAAATTTAATTTTTTTTTCCTTGGTAGAACTTGGTTTTATGATAAAACAAAACTTCTGACTAAATTTCATCGAAATTGAAAGTGGTCGATTCCAACTCTTGGTCGATTTGACATGGAATGACCCAAGTACCAGAATTTACGAGACGTACCGGAAAACTTGAAAAGGATTTGAAAGTAACAAGTACTTTGTACTTCAAGTACTTACGGTACTTTGTACTTGATACTTGAAGTACTTTCAAGTACTTTGCCCAACTCTGATATATTTTATTCAATTTTGAGCTCGTTTTATCTCGAGGGATCATATTTATCGAGCAGGAAGAAAAAACGTCCTTTCTGGACATTTTTTTGTGAAAAAACTAAATTATTTTTGTGGTTTTATCCATTTTTCAATTTTTTTCCCCAATTATTTCAACTATTTTCAATTATTTTTTATTATTCAATTATTTTCAATTATTTTTTTCAATTATTCTGTTCAATGAGGAATAAAAATCAATCCGTGAACCGTCATTTTGATAATTGATAATGGAATTTCATCCATTATTTTGGGAACGGATGAGGGAATTTCACGAATAAAAATTGTCGGTAATGAAAGATGCCATCTTTATCGACAGTCCGCAATTTTAGAAACGCATAATGGAAATTTGTCACTGTCTATTATTTTAGAAATGAAAATGCAATTTCAACCACTGAAAAACAGTTTCAGGCTTTCAGGAGAGTCAGAAAGAAAAAAATGATAAGGAAAAAATAACTGAGATCTAAAAATTGAATAAAATTCAATTCTTTTTCAATTTTGAGTTCCTTTTGGCTTGAAAGCTCATATCTAGTCAGTGAGCTAGAAAAAAAACGTCCTTTTTAGACATTTTTTGGTAGAAAAACTATAAATTATTTTCCACGAAAGTGGTTTTATCCATTTTTCAATTATTTATCTCAATATTATTAAAATATTATCAATTATCAATTATTCCAGGAACTAGCAATGAAATTCAATTAATTAACCGTAATTTCGATAATTGATAATGGAATTCGATCCATTATTTTCGAAATGGACCAGGAAATTCTATTAATTGTCCATAATTGTCGGTAATGGAAACAGAACCTTTATCGACGGTCGGTAATTTTAGAAACGGATCTCGGTAATGAAATTTCGTCAAATATGCTCCATTTCAATAAAATGGGCGATACTATCCATTATTTTAGAAATGGAAAATTCAAATTTCAACTCCTAGGAAAGACTTTTTAGGACTTTTGGAACTTTCAGGAGAGATACAGATATAATTGTATCGTCCCTTTTGAGGTGGCAAAATTTATCGTCGAGTGTCGAATTCGTTGGACGTCAGAGTCGCTTGCTATCGCTTGCGGAGACCGCGAATTAATGATTAAGGGCACGAGGGAGGGGGGATGAGCAAATTGACGCCATTTAGATTGCGCTGAGGACAATTAGGCGCTTTGGACGGCGAATCAAGAGCAAAAACCAACGAACAAAAGTTTCCCACAAGTCCCCCCCCCCCTCCCTCTAAAATTTCTCGCATGAGCGGCGGGGACGCGCATTCCATTCCTTCCCTTTTTGGACTGAGTCATCCTCTCTCTCTCTCTCTCTCTCTCTCTCTCTCTCTCTCTCTCTCTCTCTCTCTCCTAGCATCTCGCTTTGGCAATGGGCTCGATCGCGCTCTTCGCATATGTCCACACCTGATAATGATCAGAGCGGAAGAGGGGTCGTTGTGAAAAAGATTGAGAAAAGAGAAGAAAAAAAAAGTATCCTCGATATCTCAGCACGAGCTGCAATCAAGAGAGTCGCGCGCAGTTCCCTTTAATTCCGGTTATAATCGTCGCCCTCGTTGATTTATTAATCCCGCCAATGCGCTTCTTCTTTTTTCGTCGCCTTTTGCAAGAAGAAACGGGCTTTGTTTATTTTTCGAAAATACATTTTAGTCATTTTGATTGCGAGCTTGTAAAGGTGAGGAGTGACAAAACGAACAGCTGATGGAGTTTTTTGCTCATTTATTCATGAAAAATTCGAAATTTACGAAAATTTTGTGTTTTTGCAAAAATTGTTGGTAGATTCGTGATCAGGGGGGAAAAATATATCGATATAAGGCCCTAAAAAAAATTTTTAAAAATTTGTTTTTTTTTGCATTTTGGAGGAAATTTAATTAGTTCACTAAAATGACTATAATTTTTTTTTCAGATGAGATTTCGACTTGAACTTGCGCTTATTCTCTTTGTAATCGCTTAACCTTCAAAATGCCGCTTGGTTCATCAGATTCCGAACATTTTTCGATTTTTGGCAGATTTTTAAAGTTCGAACATCGATTTTTGTAAATTTTTGCATACAATAAATTTTTGCTTTCCATTTTTTTTCAGCGATTTTCAAAGTACTCTCATTTTTACAAAAATTAAGTTATCGGGATGAGCCAAACGCCATTCTCTAAGTTCAGTGACAGCCTTTAATCACGAAAAAGAAATTTTAGAATTGGTCAATGAGAAAAAAAGTTATGAGCATTTGAAATTTCACTATTTTGAGGTTTTTTAAAATGGGGCAAAAATTGAGCACAATTGTTTTTAATGAAAATTCATGAAAATTTTGATTTTTCGAAAAAACTATTGGTAGATTCGTGTTCAGGGGGAAAAAATACATCGATATAAGGCTTGAAAAAAAAAAAAAAAAATTTTTTTTTTATTTCGGCAAAAATTTAATCAGTTTACTAAAATGGCTGTAATTTTTTTTCTAGGTGAGATTTCGACTTGAACTTGAGCTTATTCTCTTCGTTAACGTTCAACCTTCAAAATACCGGTTGGTTAATCAGATTCTGATAATTCTTCGATTTTTTGCAAATTTTTAAAGTTCGGCCATCGCTTTTTGTAAATTTTTCCATTTTTTCCGTCGATTTTCATATTGCTCTCATTTCTGAATGAATCAAGTAATCAGAATGAACCAAACGGCATTCCCTAAGTTTAGTTGCATGTAAGAAAAATAAATTCTTGATTTGGTCAAGTCGAAAAAAAGTTATGAGCCCTTGAAATTTCACTATTTTGAGTTTTTTTCAAAGTTGGGCCAAAAAAGGACAATTTTTTTTTCAAATTTCTAAAGACTATTTTTCCATGGAAAATTTACCGCTGATTCCAAATATTGATATAGTTTCCATCGAAAAAAAAATTTTTCGCGAGAGAAAGTGAAAAAAAAAAAACACTCTGAAAACACATTGAGGCAAACATTGGGGTAAAATGGCCACCTTTATGGACCAAAGCTGTTTCAACAATTGCCTCAACGTGGGAGAATGGAGATTCGTTGAATAAATGTGATTAATCGGGTTGAAAGGATCAGGGCAATGAGAGTGTGGACATTCTGATGGAGAATTTCGGGGACAAGCATTTTTATGATAGCTGGAGGGAAAAACTGAAAGGAGAGAAAGAGGATCCTCTTTTTGGAGGTGGAATCGGGGAGCTATTCGGTTTGGAGGTGGCGGCGTGCGTGTGCGCTCCCTCAAAAGACGATGAGGAATCGTCGAGAAGAAGAGGAAGAACGAGGAGGAGGAGGAGGAGGAGGAGGAGGAGGAGGAGGAGGAGGAGGAGGAGGAGGAGGAGGAGGAGGAGGAGGAGGAGGAGGAGGAAGAGGAGGAGGAAGAGGAGGGAGGAGGAGAGGAGGAGGAGGAGGAGGGGAGGAGAGGTGGAGGAGGGAGGAGGAGGAGGAGGAGGGGAAGAGGAGGAGGAGAGGCGTTCGGGTTTATGGTTTTCGGCGCAAAAGAATAGATATGACGTATTCATGAGGATGGCGCGGGTTTGTCAGTCGCAGATGGCCGAACGATAGCGGCGCTTCGTGAATCGCCCTCCTCGTCCTCCTCCTCCTTCTCCTCCTCCTCCTCCTCCTCTTCCTTTTGCACCCCCTCTCGAGAAAAACACGAAATATTTTTGTACACCGCGAGCCCCATCTTTGCGATTTCTCTTCCTCCCTTCCCTCATTTCTCTCCCCCTCTCCCCCTCCCCCTCCCATTCTTTCAATTCGAGAGAGGCGAGACCCGGACCTGTTTCCTATCACCTTTCTTCGCCAGTTCGCGAGAGAGATCCACTCCCGCAACGAAGAGGACGCCGCCGCCGACGATGATATTCGTTTCCTTCTCTCCCTCCCCCTCCCTATTCTCTTTTTATCTTCCTGTTCGCGTTCCTCTTTTCCCTTTCTTTCTCGCCCTCCTCATATACCTGCCTCAGCGACAATAAAATCTGATTCGACGTCGATTTATCTCGGTCCATTCCGATATTTCAAGGTGGGCGCGACATTTTTTTACCCCCCCCCCCCCCCCCGCTTCTCACCCTCTTCAACCCCTCTTGTTAGTGCCTTGCATTTGTCGGCTTTTGTCGTCGTTTATTCGCGTGTATTTTTTCCGTACCGAAGAGATACGCGCTCGTATACGCGAATTTTGCTGCCATTGAGTCTCGAATTGAAAAAAATTGATTTTTTTTAAATGGAGATTTTCGGGGTCGAGAGGAGGGCTCGATGGTTTGTCGGGGATAATCGATTCGACAAAATGTTACTAAGTTATGAGAGGATGCATTGTTTTGGCGTTTTGGGAGTCCATTGGCCATTATTTTGGTAATGGACTGTGGAAGCCATTGTCTATTTTTCTTGGAAGTCAGTACGGGAATTTTATTAATTGTCAATTGTTTCGGTATTGTGCAATCGAGTTTATCGATTGTCTATTGTTTTAGAAGTGAGTAATGGACCTTTATCCATTATCCATTATTTTAGTAATGTCTGATGAAATTTCATCCATTGTCCATTATTATCATAATTTATTAATTATGGATCGTTCAGGTGTCGTGCAATGGAATTTAATCTATTGTCTATTATTTTAGAAATGAGTAATGGAATTTTTCTCCATTGTCCATTATTCTAGGAATGAGTACTTGAAGTGAAGTAATTATTGATTTTTTTTGGTAATATGTAATAAGATTTTAGATATTTTTAACTATTATGCATCATGAAATTTTATTCATTGTCCATTATTTTAGAACTTGGTAATGAAATTTCATCCATTCTACGTTCAATTATCTCCACTAGCAATAATTTTAGAAACGAGTAATGGAATTTCCTTTATCACAAATTATTTCGGTATTTATCCATTATTTTAGAAAGGGATTCTAAAATTTTGTCCATTATTTTAGAATCTATTAATTATTGATCGTTTTGGTAACATGTAATGAACCTTTATCTATTTTACATTGTTTTAGAAGTGATCAATGGACTTTTACCGATTATCCATTATTTTAGAACTTGGTAATGAAATTTCATCCATTGTCCATTATTTTGCAAATGAGTACTCAAATTTGATTAATTCTCGATTGTTATCGCAACATGCAATGGGATCTTATCTATTATCTATTATTTTAGAAATGAGTAATCGAATTTTGTCTATTATCTCTTATTTCAGTTGTGGACAATGAAATTTCGTCTATCACGATTACCTTAGTAATGAGTTATGGAATTTGATCTATTATCGGTTATTTTACCATTCGGCAATGGAACTTGATCCCCTATCCATTATTTTAGTAATGGATAATGGAATTTTAGAAATGTTCACATATTCTTTTGCCTGAATTATAATTTTTTCTCTAATCCTATTTGTAAATCGGGAAAGAATTCCCATAACTCTTTGGAACAAAAAACGGTTCTAAAAATTTTTCATCTTAGAAACGAGTGAAATAAAACTTTCGATCCGACATTATCGGTAATTCTCGATCGTGGTCAATTCTCTTACGATCGATTCCTCGGCATCAAAGTTGCGTCTGCATCCGCTGCAAATTCTCTTTCTACCCTATATATGGGGCATTCCACGTCAAATCACGCGGTCATCGCGTACCAAAGAAAAAAAAATCAAATTTCAATAGAAAAATATTTTTGTTGTTATTCTCACTACAAGAAATAATCAAAATAGTGAAAAAAGTAAAAAAAAAAAATACAGAAAAAAAATAGTAATTCTTTTTGGCACATTATCGAACTATGACGAAAATATCTTATTTGGGCCCTAGTTCTGTGAAAAAATTTCATTAATTCAAAAAAGGCCCCTCTATGTTTTCCCGCAATTAAATGATGTTTTAGCTCAGGCAACCCCTAAAAAATGAAATAAAAATTTCTAAAAATTTGAGGTTATATTATGGGCCAAACCAAACCCACAATTCAATGGACATCAAAATCCGAGAGGGTCAGCCCGATGACCGCGTGATTTGACGTGGAATGCCCCATACATTTTTTTTTATATCATCCTCCACCAACCCCCGTTGTAATTTCCCTCTCCGCTCTCTCTCTCTCTCTCTCTCTCTTTCTAAAACCGCGATCTCTAGAAATACATAACCTCGCGGGAAAAAGAGCGAAAAGTGCGTGTCCCGCTATTTATACGACTCTTCTATCTCAGCACCCGTTTCCACACACACACACATCGATCTATCGTTTTTCCCCTCTCTTTTATTGCACTCCGTTCGTGATTACTGGCGACAAATAAAATGACGCGATAAAAGGGCGGTTTCGCCTCTTTGTATAACGTAACCATTAGGTTAAAATTGCAACGTTGAAAAGTCACCGCCATACGGAAGAGTTAGAAGCCCATAGATTCTTCGTCGCTGCCTTAAGGATTCCAGATCTCTCGTGGAGAATGAGAGGGACGGAGAGAGAGAGGGGGGGGGGAGAGGGTTGAACAAACGCTCGGCGCGAAAGAATCGAGAATGTGAGATGGCGAACACTTGAGGAGAGAGAGTGACGTTGCTTTATGAGTCGCGAACCAACTTTGAGGACTCAAGCCGACCAACTCCATATATATATAACTATATATCCATGTTTATAGATATACATATAGATGGTCAGGAGAGAAACGTATTTGTTGACTCGTTCTGTAGGGCTTTTGATCTCGTCAGAATGCGAGATGTTGAGGCTGCCGATGGTGGAAGACAGGCTGGAACCGCTGCGAACGGCTGGTGGCTCTTCTTGGTTTCACTCAAAGAGAGAGAAGTGAGCGAACGTAAATGGAAGTTCCGACGTCTGACTCCTAGAATGTGGTTCATTTTTTTGAGACAGTTGTCGAGAGGAGATTTCCAAAATGCCGAAAATCTAGGTCCATTTTGAGTCGGTCAATTTTTCTAGAAAGATTGGCGAGGTCTGACAAAACTCTTGATCAATTTTGGGGTCGTTCATTATTTCAAGAGTGTTCAATTGGATTCTAAGGATGGTACATTATTTCAGAAATGGACTTTGAAATTTGATCCATTTTTCATTATTTTGGTGATAGGTTGGGGAATTTTAGACTCGGGCTATTATTCTAGAAACGAATAATGAAATTTGATCCATTATTTTAGTAATGGATAGTCAAATTTTAGACTCGGGCTATTATTTTAGAAGCGACGATAATGAAATTTGATCCATTATCCATTATTTTAGTAATGGATAGTCGAATTTTAGAATCGAGATATTTTTCTACAAACGGATAATGAAATTTGATCCATTACCCATTATTTTATCGATGACCAACGAAATTTGAAGTGCCATTTGTTATTTTAGAAATTTTGTGTCTAAAATCTGGTGTCACTTTGAGTTGATCAATTTCTCTAGAAAGGTTGGCGAGGTCTCACAAAACTCTTGATCAATTTTCCCATATGGGTCGTTTATTATTTCAAGAGTGTTCAATTGGATTCTAAGGATTGTACATTATTTTAGAAATGGATTTTGAAATTTGATCCATTTTTCATTATTTTGGTGATAGGTTGGGGAATTTTAGACTCGGGCTATTATTCTAGAAACGAATAATGAAATTTGATCCATTATTTTAGTAATGGATAGTCAAATTTTAGACTCGGGCTATTATTTTAGAAGCGACGATAATGAAATTTGATCCATTATCCATTATTTTAGTAATGGATAGTCGAATTTTAGAATCGAGATATTTTTCTACAAACGGATAATGAAATTTGATCCATTACCCATTATTTTATCGATGACCAACGAAATTTGAAGTGCCATTTGTTATTTTAGAAATTTTGTGTCTAAAATCTGGTGTCACTTTGAGTTGATCAATTTCTCTAGAAAGGTTGGCGAGGTCTCACAAAACTCTTGATCAATTTTCCCATATGGGTCGTTTATTATTTCAAGAGTGTTCAATTGGATTCTAAGGATTGTACATTATTTTAGAAATGGATTTTGAAATTTGATCCATTTTTCATTATTTTGGTGATAGGTTGGGGAATTTTAGACTCGGGCTATTATTCTAGAAACGAATAATGAAATTTGATCCATTATCCATTATTTTAGTAATGGATAGTCGAATTTTAGAATCGAGCTATTTTTCTACAAACGGATAATGAAATTTGATCAATTACCCATTATTTTAGCGATGACCAACGAAATTCTAAGTGCCATTCGTTATTTTAGAAACGTTATGTCTAAAATCTGGTGTCACTTTCAGTTGGTCAATTTCTCGAGAAACGTTTGGTGTGGTCTCACAAAATTCAAGCTCTTGATCAACTCTTCAATATCCATCGTCCATTATTTCAACAGTGGTCCATTTAATTCTATAAATTATGCATTATTCTAGAAATCGATTATGAAATTTAATCCATTATTTTAACAATGAATAGTGTAATTTTAGGTGGTATCTATTATTCTAGAAACGGATAATGAAGTATGATCCATTATCCATTATTTTAGGGATGTCATGATTTTAGAAACGTCATGTCTAAAATATGGTGTCATTTTGAGCAAACATAGCAAACATAGCAAAATATCAATGGAAATGTGCCTTACGTTCGAAAGAGAGAGATATATACTTGCGACGTTCGATTTTATTCTCGGCTTTTCATACATAAATAACGATGGAACAAGAATGTGCCGAGCCATTGGCGAAGCGTGCAGCACAAAGTCAGTTATACAGCAACCCCGCTGCCAACTCCATATAACTTTTACACCTGTATTCGTGTATATGGCGATTTCCACCTACGTATATGGGGAGACTGGGTGCTTACTTTGCTCGATACGTTGTTGGAATCAGGCCGCCGGCCAAGATCGTCATATCCTGCAAAACACCAACTGACAACGACGATTATAAGTAAGTGGCCGCGAGCCTCGCATAGCACTATAAAGAAGGAGACAGAGATAAAGAGAGAGAGGAGAGAGAGAAGGAACTTTGAGCGATGTAATGACGATATCTCGCGAGATTTTTTCCAACGACGTTCTTTTCCATGCTTAAGGGGCTTTGGATAATTTTAGGAGATTTTAGATATTTTTCTTGATGGAATTTATTTATGTGGATAGAAAAAAAAATAGAGTATAGTAGAGACCGGGATAAAACGATCCCCCTTCAAAATGGTGGACAGAGAAAATGGAGGGTAGGAGAGACCGGCGCAAAACGATCCCCTCCAAAATGGTGGATTGAGAAAATGGCGTCTAGGGGAGACTGGGGCAAAACGATCCCTCTCCAAAATGGTGGATTGAGAAAATGGCGTATAGGTGACGCTGGGTCAAAACGATGCCTCTCCAAAATTGTGGATTGAGAAAATGGCGTCTACGGGAGAGTGGGGTAAAACGATCCCCTCCAAAATGGTGGATAAAGAAAATGGCGTCTAGGGGAAACTGGGGTGAAACGATCTCCTCCAAATTGGTGGATAGAGAAAATGGCGTCTAGGGGAGACTGGGGCAAAACGATCCCTCTCCAAAATGGTGGATTGAGAAAATGGCGTCTAGGGGAGACTGGGTCAAAACGATCCCTCTCCAAAATGGTGGATTGAGAAAATGGCGTCTACGGGAGAGTGGGGTAAAACGATCCCCTCCAAAATGGTGGATTGAGAAAATGGCGTCTAGGGGAGACTGGGGAAAAACGATCCCTCTCCAAAATGGCGGATTGAGAAAATGGCGTCTAGGGGAGACTGGGGAAAAACGATCCCTCTCCAAAATGGTGGATTGAGAAAATGGCGTCTACGGGAGAGTGGGGTAAAACGATCCCCTCCAAAATGGTGGATAAAGAAAATGGCGTCTAGGGGAAACTGGGGTGAAACGATCTCCTCCAAATTGGTGGATAGAGAAAATGGCGTCTAGGGGAGACTGGGGCAAAACGATCGCTCTCCAAAATGGTGGATTGAGAAAATGGCGTCTAGGGGAGACTGGGGCAAAACGATCCCTCTCCAAAATGGTGGATTGAGAAAATGGCGTCTACGGGAGAGTGGGGTAAAACGATCCCCTCCAAAATGGTGGATAAAGAAAATGGCGTCTAGGGAAAACTGGGGTGAAACGATCTCCTCCAAATTGGTGGATAGAGAAAATGGCGTCTAGGGGAGACTGGGGCAAAACGATCCCTCTCCAAAATGGTGGATTGAGAAAATGGCGTCTAGGGGAGACTGGGGCAAAACGATCCCTCTCCAAAATGGTGGATTGAGAAAATGACGTCTAGGGGAGACTGGGGCAAAATGATCCCTCTCCAAAATGGTGGATAGAGAAAATGGCGTCTAGGGGAGACTGGGGCAAAATGATCCCTCTCCAAAATGGTGGCTAGAGAAAATAGAGTCTAGGGGAGACCGGGGCAAGATGGTTAACCTCAAAAATGATTTGAAATAAGTAATAATTTTTTTTTAATAAAAAAATTAGATACGTTAATCGAGTCTTTGAGGTTTATGCGGCCGAATGACGTTAAATCGGGCCCTTCTGGCTGTCAGAAATGCATTTATACGCGCGATGCGAGTCGGCTTTCGCGGATAAGCGCGGCGCGTGAAGCAAGAAAAATACATATATATATATATGATAAAAAAAGGGCGTCATAACGGCTGCCCATGCGAAATGGGGGCCCGCGGAATACCGGGATCAAGTTTTATTCGCTTTTTCATTTTATTCGCGTCTCTCAAGCTGATTCACGTCGAGCGTAGCTCTCTTTATATTCCTCGCGTTTTCTCCCTTCGTCGCCTTCTTCGTCGTTCGCCGCCTCTGTATTATATACATACGTATTATCCGGGCAGGGACGAGGGGGTAGTTACCATCAGAGGATATATTATTATTTTTTTTCTTTTTCTCTTCTGAGCGTCGGACTTTCTGAAAATTCATAAGTTTCTTCTGTACTTCTTTTACTCGACGTCTTCAAACGCTTCTTTTGGCGTTGTCGCTTTTTTCGCGATTTCCGCTCCAGCTTTGGATTCGCGGTGTCTGGACGAAGCTCGTTGACTCGCATTGGACTGGACATATCGAGAAGGTTGTCTCGCGAAGCGACGAACCGTTATTGCGCAGATCGACCTCAACTGGCGACGTTTGAACGATTTTTTTCTTTGCAACAAGCTGCGATGTAATTTTACAGCTGTTCTGGAGGATAGTTTTTTCCGGTACAGTTGTGAGATTTTTGCGAGGAATGATTGAGAGAGTTGCATGAGGTAGAGCTTTTTCGGGGGGGGGGGAAGATATTACATTTTTCGTGGTAGAGTTTTTTTCGGTAGAGTAAAATTTCTGGAGAGTTACAACTGGTAGAGTTGTGAGGCGATAAAGCTTCTTTGTGGCAGAGTTATATTTTCGACAGCGATTCAATGGATTGAGCTGCGATACGATGGAAATAAATTCCAGAATGTTTTTTTCGGTAGAGGTGTGTTGTTGATGGTGATGCGATTGGTGGAATAATTAATGCTCTCCTTCAAAATGGAAACCGTTGTTCATGTTTCAGTGCTTCAATTCGATAGACGTACTGTTGCGGAGTTTTTTTCGGTAGAGTAAAATTTTCTTTTCAGTTACAACCGGTAGAGTTGTGATACGACAAGATCTTCCTTTCGACAAAGTTATATTTTCGTTCGAGATTTAATCGATTGAGTTGCAATGAAATAAAAATAAATATCAGCAAGTTTTTTCTGGTAGAGGCGTACATTTGGTGGTAATGTATAATAATAATTACTGCTGGTAGAATAATAAATGCTTTCCTTCAAACTATGAAAGGCCATTTTTCAGAGCTCCAATCTAGTTTCGTCGACGAGTTTTTTTCGGTAGAGTAAATTTTTCGGTAGAGTTATAACCGGTAGAGTTGTGATGTGACAATATCTTCCTTTTGACAGAGTTAAATCGAGATTCAATCGATTCAATTGCGATAGGATGAAAATGAATTTTACAAAGTTTTTTCCGGTAGAGTTGTATTTTTCATAATAATGCTAATTAGTAGCTCAAATGTGGAGATATTTTGATGCAAAAAATTTTGATTAGAAAATCAATGAAAATTCGAACTTTTCCACATTCTTATCACGATCAGCTGATATATTCGAACAGTTTTCAGCATTTTATGGGATTTTTTGAAACTAATTTTTTAAATCTCTACTTCTCAACTGTTTATAAGTCTTTTTTTTCTGCTCCGAACGTGTATACACGCGAATATACGTACGCTGGAATAACATATATTCGCGAGGGAGAGCGGAAATCTTTCAAAGGATCTTTCGAACGCGGGGACGAACGAAGATCTTTCTCTGTCCGCTCTCTTCTACCCTCTCCTTGGCTCTCGTTCTTTCTTCGCTTTGGCTAATGAGAATTCATGTGCTCGAGCCTGGCTCCTCGAGAGAGAAAGAAAGAAAGAGAGAGAGAGAGAGAAAAGTCGATGTCGAATGCTCTGGCTAAACGCAGAGCGCCGGGGACTTGCATCAATCAATGAAAACTGATGCGATCGCATAAAATTATCTATTATTCGACTCGGTACCAACCATAAGAATCGAATAAATAATTGCATCCCTGTGAAGACAATGGACATTATATATATGCGTCGCTATATCAATTGTCAGGTATATTTTTCCCTGTCATTTATTTCAACGCTCGTTAACTTCGAAAAACATTTTTTTTTGCTCAATCTCATTTTCCTATAATTTTAGAAATTTCAGAATCAAGATTAATTTCCAAAATACTCAGTTTTTTTCATTTTCTCAGAATTTTTCAAATTTTTCTTCAAAATTTGAAGTGTTATGAAGACATCTTTGATAAAAGGAATTTTTTCCCAAACATTCAGGTTATGAAAATTTTTTAGATTTAAAATTTTGAAAATTAGATTTTTTTTTATTCAATTCAATTTGGTATATGAATCGTCGGGTATATTTTTCCCTGACACTTATTTCAACGCTCGTTATCCTCGAAAAACATTTTTTTTGCTCAATCTCATTTTCCTATAATTTTAGAAATATCAGAAGATGAATTTACAAAATACTCGAATTTTTTTATTTTCTCGGAATTTTTCTAATTTTAGTTCAAAATTTAAAGTGTTATGAAGAGATTTTTGAAAAATGGAAATTTTTTCCAAATATCATTTTTTCAGGTTATGAAATTTTTTTAGATTTAAAATTTTTTAAATTAGAATTTTTTTTCTATTTAATTCAATTTGGTACATCAATTGTCTGGTTTATTTTTGCCTGTCATTTATTTCAACGCTCCCTCGAAAAACATTTTTTTTGCTCAATCTAATTTTTATATAGTGTTAGAAATATCCGATTAAAACGCGAATTTCCTTTTAATTTTCTCAAATTTTTTCAAATTTTACTTCAAAATCTTAAGCGTCATCGAGCCAATTTTAACAAATGGAAATTTCTTCAAAATCAAATTTTTTTAGGTTATGACAATTTTTGACCTCAAAATTCAATTCAATTTGGAATATCAATTGTATATTTTTGCTTGTCATTTATTTCAACGTTCGTTAATCTCTAAAAACATTTTTGCACAATCTCACATTGCTAAAATTTTAGAAATATCCGATCAAAACGCGAATTTCCAATTTTTTCATTTTCTCAAAATTTTCCAAATAATATCCATCAAATTCTGAAGCATTCTTGAGGCAATTTTGAAAAATAGAAATTTCTTCCAAACTTAATTTTATAAGGTTATGAACAAATTTTGCAATTTTTTTAGGTTATGAAAAATCTGTACAATATTTTTAGGTATCGTTATTAATTGTCATCTGGTTTTTTCTTGTCTCATAAAAAATTATTTTTTCCGCGTCATTAAAATTATAGATCGATAAAACATCCACAATATCCTGATTCAATCACCGCCGAGCAATCGACGTTTATTTATTTATTTAAAATAGCAAGACAATAATGGAGAATTATCGTTGAAATAATCGGACAATGCTGCAGCGAATAATTTACAACTTTGTTGACCATAAAATTGTCATTCGAGAATTGAAGGCATAAGAGAGCATAATATAATAGGACGGTGAATGCTGTGTCCTTGCAATTGCAATAAAGATGCATTAACTCATCGACGAAGAACAATATATATCGAGCTTATATCTCGTTGTTCTCCTCTCCTCCCACTCTTTGTGTCCTTCGCCTTCTCATATGTATACAGGGTGTTGAGCAACTAGATAACCTGACTAGGTTCACCGTGTAGAGCGCGTCAAGACGATGAGTTATCTTTTTTTAAAATTGTTACACGACAAAAAATGGCTTAGTTATTCATATTTAAAGCTGACCAATGACGGCTCGAATCTAGGAGCAATGCTACTGGTGAGCCGCGTGGTGGGGGTAACGGTGGGCGTGGCGGGAGAAACCCCCACCAGCGGCATTTCTCCTAGATTCTAGCCGTCATTGGTCAACTTTAATAACATTAATAACTAAGCCAATTTTTATCGTACAACATTTTTAAAAAAAGCTGATTTTTTGTCTTGGCGCGCTCTACACGGCTAACCTAGTCACATTATCTAGCTGCTCGACATCCTGTATATATGCCAATATAAAAATAATGATGATAATTCAGGATCGTCTGCACTCTCGTAACTTCTCAGGGGGAGCAGCAGAGGAAGAAGAGCAAGAGTGGTAGCGATACATATTATATACATATATATGTTTATATATATGTATATAGATATAAAGTGTGTATGGAGTAGAAAAGACGCCAAGGTTGCGAAGGGGGACCCCGCCGGGTCGACCGATCGCGGATCTCGGTCGCATAAATTTGTTTTAATTGCCAGCGACGTTACATTTTGCTTTAATTATGCCGCATTATCTGGGAGGTAAATTAGGTAGGTCCAGCTCTCGGTTCGTCTCTTCCTTACTCCCTTCTGTCTCCCTTTAGCTGCATCTTCTCTCACCCCTTCTCTTCTTTGCCTCCTTCTCCTCCTTATCCTCTTTCTCATCGTCATGTTCTTATTCGGAAGAAGACAATTTTGAAAATCCACCTTATAGAACTTGAAAACATATTTTTGGGGATGAGGATTGAAATTGGAGAAAAAAAGACGATATTTAGATATTGAAGGAGGAAGGATTTGAATTATGGGGGATGTTTTACATTCAGATTAATTTTTTAATGATAATTTGCGTTCTTCTCCTTTTTGCCCTCTTCTTCATCAATAGCTTCTCATTCGGAAGAAAATTTAAAAAATCTACCCTACATAATTAAAAAACATGTTTGGGGATGAGAATTTGAATTATGGGGATGTTTTACATTCAGGTTAATTTTTTAAGGGTAATTATTTTTAAGGGTATCTCATTATTTGGAAAAGAAGAATTTATCATAACTTAAAAACCCATTTGGGGATGAGGGTTGAAATTTTAGAAACAGAGATTATTTGTAGACATTGAGAAAGCAAGGATTTGAATTATGGGGAGGTTTTAAGATTTAGGTAAATTTTTTAAGGGTAAATTATATTCTCCTGCTTCTTACCCTCTTCTCAATAATTATTTTCTTATTTCGAGGATACGGATTATTTTAAAGAAATTAGAAAATCTACCCCATTAAACTTAATAACATATTTAGGGGTTGGATAGGGGTTGAAATATTAGAAAAACCGGAATATAGACCCTAAGAAAGCAGCGAGCTAAATTACATTTAAAATTTGGGTTAATTTTCAAGGGAAGGAAATCAAGCTACAGTCACCCTCCTCATAATTTCGCCTCATCCCTTAACTTTAAACAAATTTACAAATTAACACTTCCAATTTTTTTAACATATTTTTTCTATGAGCAATTTTTTGTAAAATTTTTTTAATTTTCCATGTCAATTTTTTCCTGTAAACAAACAGCAATATTAGAATCCTCCCCCCTCCTGTTTCTATCAACCCTTAAAATATCGCGACGACCTTTTGCTCATCGACTCGATTCCTACGTGGGAAGATAAGCGAGGATTCACTCCTCTCGATTCCTTTTTTTTCAATTTTTTTTCATCCTCCCCCTTCCCCCCCCCCCTCTCCCCAATTCCACGATTCCCGAAAAGAGGGAAAGAGAGGGAAGAGAGCGTGTGACAATTTACTCGGTCGGATCTTCCACGACCGTTCCTTCTCTCTCCTCCCTCGCAATCTCCCTCTTTCTCTCACTCTCCCTCTCGTTTCCCCCTCCCCCTCCCCCCTCCATCCTCCCGCGCCCCTCCCCCCTCCCCCCGACGCTGCGGAGAACGCGATCGCGTTCATCCTTTTTCCTCAATTCCTCAGCTCTCACAACGCGTTTAAACTATACCAGCACCCAAAGCAGGACAACTCTCCCTCTCCCTCCCATTCTACTCTTGCAAGAGCAGCATTTCACCCTTTTCTTTCTCTCCCTCTTTCTTATACCTTATGGCCGCGTTATTTATGCGGGGTCCGGCTAATAAACATATGAACGCCCGTGCCTTCCCACACATTTGTGTACACACTTATATATATGGATGTATGGGGCATTCCGAGTGAAATGCCCCAAAAACTGAATTTCAGTCTCCCTGAATTTTTTCACCACAATAGGGGAGGTTTACGAAGGCTGCCAATTTTTCTACAATTTCTTCTATCACTATTTTATCTTTGAATTTTTTTTTCACTTATTAAAAACAAAAATAGCGAAATCCTTTTTGGATTTGAAATTTTTGCTAAAAATAATTTTGAAAAATTATTTACACAGAAGGGCTCATAGAAAAAATCTAAAAAAATTTGAGAGTGTTGTTTGGTTTTTGTAAATTTGTTTCAAAAATTAAGGGGTTGGATGTAGCGAGTGATGATCGATGTTTGGTCGAGTTTACTCGGGATAGCCTGTATATCGATGCAGATAGAGCGAATCTTCCTTCTCTCTTGTGCAGTGATAAATTCTCTCACAAAAACAGAATTTTTCGTATCGCGAAAGAGAACTCGTGAAAAAAAAAAATTTCGGGCATTGTCTTATTAACATCCTTTCTTCTTCTTTCCTTCAACCCTTTTCTACCCCCATTTTTTTGTCTTTTGAAAGAAATTTGGGAATAGGGGTTAAAATTGTAGAAAAAAGATAGTTGACTCAACCAACTTTCGATCGTCACTCCCTAAATTTCATCCCTTAATTTTTTAAATAAATTTACAAAGACCGAACAATATTCCCATTTTTTAAAGTTTTTTTCTGTGAGCCATTTTTTGTGAATAATTTTTCAAAATTATTTTTAACAAAATTGTTTAATTCAAAAAGGAGGAATTTGAATTTCGCCATTTTTGTTTTGTTTTCATAATTTTAAAAATCTACCCCATTTAACTTGAAAATAGATTTTGGAAGGGGGTTTGAAATTTTAGAAAAACAAGAAAATTTATAAACTTTGAGGACGATGAATAAATTATGGGGGATGTTTTACATTCAGATTAATTTTGAAGGGGAATTTGCCCCCCCCCCTCTTCTTTCCCTCCCTTTTATAATCATCATATTTGAGAGAAAAGAATTTGAAAAATTCTTCTCCACCCCCTTTTTATCCCTATTTTCTGTCCTTTATTAAAGTTTTTATTAAATTCTCCCTTCACGGTAGAAAAAAGTTTTGTATTTAAAAAAAATGGAATTTTCATGATTCAGGAGAAAATTCATGCCTTAATTTTTTATAATAAGAATGATTTGGGCGAGGAAGACTTCTAGCATTTTTATTTACAAATAATCTTTTTGGGGGTACTTTTGAAATTTTTTTTAACAATACAAAAATTCTAAAAAATAGTAATTAAAAAAACAATTGAAAAACAGTCCGATTTTTGTCATTTTGTGAACTTTTCGATTTTTTTTCTTTCAATTCTTTCGTCTTCTCTCTCGATTGTGCGATTTTGTTTGGAATTGGGAAAAATGGAATCTTCATGGTTCAGAAGAAAATCCACATTTTTTTTTGTAAAAATGATTCAGGCGAGAAAGATTTCTAGCATTTTTATTTACGAATAAACGTTTGAGGGGCATTTTTAAAATTTTGTAAACCTTCAAAAAATTCTAGGAAACAACAATTAAAAAAACATTTAAATACCGTCCAATTTTTTCTCATTTTGTGAAATTTTAGATTTTTTTTCTCCTAATTCGTTCGTGTTCTCTTTCAGTCGTGCGATTTTGTTTTTGAGTTTGGAAAAAACGGAATCTTCACGGTTCGGAAGAAAATTCACATTTTTTCATGCCTTCATTTTTTTTTGGTAAAAATGATTCAGGCGAGAAAGACTTATAGCATTTTTTTTTACAAATAAACTTTTTAGGGATATTTTTGAAAAACGTTTAAAAAATTCTAAAAAATAGCAATTAAAAAAATAATTTTGTAAAATTTTTGATTTTTTTCTCTCTCAATTCTTTCGTGTTCTCTCTCAGTCGTGCGATTTTTTTTTACGAGGTCCGGTCACGGTTTGCCTTCTCGCGTTTCGTGGGAATTTCAACGCGCCCGCGAAACTCTTCAATATATAAATATATATATATATATATATATATATATATATATATACATATATACACATAAGCAAAGCATTATTATACGGCAGCCAACATCGAGCGAATGAAATTTTTACAATCGAGTCCGGCGCGATTCCGCGAGGAGAGACACACAAACCTCGCGGTGAGTGCGGCGATTATTCAAGAATTTTCGCGAAATATCTCACCCGTAGAAGCCCGCATATAATACAGCGGGACGTGGAATCGAAATGTGTAAAGAGGAGAGGAAAATAAAATAACGACGACCGCGAGAAGGAATGATAGAGAAAGAGGGGGGGTGGGAGGGAGGGAGGGAGGGAGGGTGGGAGGGAGGGAGGGAGGGAGAGAGAGAGAGAGAGAGAGAGAGAGAGAGAGAGAGAGAGAGAGAGAGAGAGAGAGAGAGAGAGAGAGAGAGAGACTCGCGTACTTTGCGTTTGCGAATAAATCGAAGAGGTCGATTACCTCAATACGATATCTCGTTTTTTCTTCCATTGTCTCTTTTCCATCGAAATCAAATTTTCATTCGAAAAAATACAAATTTACGAATATAAAAAATTGTGAGCCTCAATAAACCTCGATTAATTCTTTCCAATTTCAAGGGGCAATTAATCATCACGATCTAATTTATGTGTAGAAAAATTTGAGCCCATTGAGCCCAAAATTTCGAAAGTTAGAGCGTTTTTGAGAATTTTTGGAAAATTTCAAAATTCTCTAAAATTTAAAAAGCTCTCTAAATTGAATGCCAATTGTTTTTGTAATCTGATGAATTGACAGAATTTGAAATTGTGTCTCCAAAATTTCAATAATTAGGCTTTCAGTTATTACCAAAAAATTCCAAAAGGGGTGGGGGGGAATTTATTTACAATTTTGACAAATATTGCACAGAATAAAATGAGGTGCATATTTTATTCGTCTACAAAATTTCAGCTCGTTTGCTGCTTCACTTTCAACCCTTTTTATTTTTAAGGGTAGCAACCCCCTTAAAATTACCCCTGCTTCCCATTTCGAGGTTCAGAAATTTTTTAGATGCAGTTTTTGGCGTAGAAATCTAAAAAACAAAATTTTGCCCTAAGAAAGCTCAACGAGGGAGCCAAAAACGAGAAGAGATGAAGGAAAGGTCGATGAATCCTCCAGAAATACGTAATATATATGTCCCTCCACGATCGGGGGAGATTAGGCCTCTCCTGTCGGAGGCGAATCGTCCAGAAGAGCGAAGGCCAGAAAAATGCTAAACGAACTGAGAGACGAGAGAGTAAAATATGTACACTGTCGTCCAAAAGTTTGGAAACGCTCCGATTCCGCGCCGCCCAAAAAGTTTCACTGCTCTTTTAAAAATGAAGATATTTCCATTCAACAAGCGGCGTTTCAAAGAGGACATGTTCAGCTTCATTTTCCTTTTTCCAAAAAAAAATTTCGATTTTTTTTGAACCCGGTACACCCTTTGAAACACGGTTGCTTTTCGGTTTTCGTTTTGGCGTTGAAATTTTGTCGCATGACCCATAGAATTTTTTTTTTACTATTTTTCGCAAGAAAAAACTTGTAGGGGAGAGTATAAGTTTCAATTTAATTTTTTAAAAAGTATCCTATGATTTTTTTTCGCGAAGATATTCAATTTTTCGTAAAAAACAATTATACTAATAAAATGAAGCGTAACTCTAAAACCAATGGGTTTCGTTAAATCACTAGGAAGGTAAAAATTTGCATATGATTATTCTGGATTCACTTGAATTTTTTCAGAATTGGTCTTCAAAATTTTTTTTTTCGAAATTTTTTTTTCAACTTTTTGTGCGGCGCGGAATCGGGGCGACTGTTTCCAAACTTTTGGACGGTAGTGTACGTAAATACAGTAATAGGGGGTTAACGTTGAAAAAGCTTCCAAAGAGTGAACAAACGGAGGCGCGATTGGTCTGGAAACCGACGAAGGAAGAAAGAGAGAGAGAGAGGAATTGTGATTTTTGTGCGAGACGAAGGGGGTAAAAAAAGTGGCAAAAAAGTGGAGGCAAGAGAGGCAAAAATCGAAAGAAGGATATGCGACGGTGACAGAGATAATAAATAACGAGAAAGATCGAGTGAGCCCAGAAGGGTGGGGGGTCGAAATCGTCGTTGTCGTCGGATTTACTATATACATATATAAATATATATATAAATACAAGAGAGGGAAAGAAAGGGAGGGAAGAGAGAAAAGAGGTGAGTTTGACGGGAATGAGCACCTCTCGGTCCGCGAATCCTCTCGCCGCGAGAGGGGGCCCCAGTTTGTAGGATCGACGCGACCGTGATGTCAACGAATATTTATTTAATTGGCTGGTGGCGGTGCGATCGTCGAATGCGGCTGCTGTGTTGTGCGGGGGCGATCGAGAGGGAAAGAGTGAGTCAGAGAGGGAGAGGGATCCTTCCGCAGCGATGCTGGGGGTGAATATGCACATCCAAGTCAACCAAAAATCACGAAAAATCCATTTCAATTTCTAATCCGGGAAGGGAGTCGACCGTGACTCCCTCCCCGGTCTTCTCAGTTTTCTGGGTCGGTTCAAGGGGTTGCTACCCTTAACTGGGGAAAAAAGGTCTCCCGACTATTCCTGAATTAACCTACACGTTTTCAAGTGAATCTTTTCTTGATGCTCCATTTTTTTTCTCACCTAAAGTTGTTGCATTGACCTCATACCCTAGGAATTGAAAAAAATGGAGTCACGTGTGTGGCTATTGTCTACGCATTGGTAATCATGGTTTCTCACCCACGAGGACAGAGGATGAGAAAAAGGCGAGGAGAGGTGTAGGAGAAGAAGGAGATGAGAAGGAGGCGAGGAGGAGAGGTGTAGGTGAAGAAGGAGATGTGACGGAGGCGAGGAGGAGAGATGTAGGTGAAGAAGGAGATGAGAAGGAGGCGAGGAGGAGAGGCGTAAGTGAAGGAGATGAGAAAGAGACGAGGAGGAGAGGCGTAGGTGAAGAAGGAGATTAGAAGGAGGCGAGGAGGAGAGGCGTAGGTGATGGAGATGAGGAGGAAACGAGGAGGACAGGCGTAGGTGAAGAAGGAGATGAGAAGGAGGCGAGGAGGAGAGGCGTAGGTGAAGAAGGAGATGAGAAGGAGGCGAGGAGGAGAGGCGTAGATGAAAGAGGTGAGAAGGAGGCGAGGAGGAGAGGCGTAGGTGAAGGAGATGAGAAGGAGGCGAGGATGAGAGGCGTAGTTGAAGAAGGAGACGAGAAGGAGAGGCGTAGGTGAAGGATATGAGAAGGAGGCGAGGAGGAGAGGCGTAGTTGAAGGAGACGAGGAGGAGAGGCATAGATGAAAGAGGTGAGAAGGAGGTGAGGAGGAGAGGGGTAGGTGAAGAAGGAGATGAGAAGGAGGCGAGGAGGAGAGGCGTAGATGAAAGAGGTGAGAAGGGGGCGAGGAGGAGAGGGGTAGGTGAAGCAGATGAGAAGGAGGCGAGGAGGAGAGGTGTAGGTGAAGAAGGAGATGAGGAGGAAGCGAGGAGGAGAGGCGTAGGTGAAGCAGATGAGAAGGAGGCGAGGAAGAGAGGCGTAGGTAAAGAAGGAGACGAGGAGGAGAGGCGTAGGTGAAGGAGGAGATGAGGAGGAGAGGGGAGGAGTATAATCTCGATGAGTGCGAGTTGGAGAAAAGTCTGTTTGCCTATACAACGTATGATATAGATTTATGTCGCTAGCGGTCAGCTTTGGTAAACGTTGTAAACGAATAAAGAGTGTAAAAGGTGCAAAGGAGGAGGGTTTACACATAAGGAAAACACCGTGCTCTCCCTACCGTTGGTACTGAGGAAGAGCGCGGGAGATGTAAGAGAATGAAGGATGCCAAAGGCTCACGTGCACGAGAGAGAGAGAGAGAGAGAGAGAGAGAGAGAGAGAGAGAGAATCACCTCCTCCCCGTCCTCTTCGTCCTTGTGGATCCCTCCGCCGCTCGCCGCTCTGTACCCGAAGGAGCCAACGACTGACTTGGCCGAACGAAGGCACAAGGACGATGCGAGGGTGTAAGTGCAGTCCGAGTTGGAAGCAGAGAGGCGACGAAGAGCCGGAGGAGGGCAATGGAGGAGTCGAAGGAGCGAGAGGAGACGACGTCGAGGGCTCGAGCGGGCTTTCTCGAACGCGGAGTGATTTGTGAAGACGCTCCAGCGGCCGTAATCACGCGGGATCTCCGCACTGTCTCGAACGAATGAGAGAGAAGCAAACGGGAGACGAGAGGGAGACGAAGAGAGAAGCAGCGAGAAAGGGAGCGCATGAGAGAGGAGAGGGAAGGAGCGGAGTGGAGTGGAGTCGATCGGTTTTGCTCGCAATGAAAAGGAAGAGTGCAGCGTGGAACTCTACATATGGCCGAAGATCATGGTTGCAAACGGACCGAGGGAAGAACGGATGGGACGAAAGGAGAGGAGTGAAAGCCCGCGATTCTTATTGTTATTATAGGGAGTGATGGGCGTCCGCGATCACGTGGCATGTTTATGCGTTCAGATTCCAAGTGGCCTTGAATGCATCTCCACTCGGGACTTTTATACATGTAGCGCAGTGAAGACGGAGGTACGGGGCATCAACCACGAAGAATCCGAAACGGGGGATTTCGGCTCGCTCCCCGCGATTCTCCGGCGATTTTGCGAGAGCGCGCACCATCAATTTCACTCTTACTCCGATTTTTCTCTTCGGCGAAGAAAATGTCGCGAGAAGTGCGGAACAGTTGGAGGAACGTCGATATCTCGTCCAGTATAAGGCCCATCCTTAGGAACGGGCCTTATACTTAAAAATGGGCCATAAGGCCCATCTCCAAGAATCCTTGTAACTAAGGATGGACCAATATAAGGCCCATTTATAAGAATGGGCCTTATGGACTGAGATTGGGCCCCATGTCGCACAATTTCACTCTTCCTCCGATTTTTCTCTTCGGCGAAGAAAATGCCGCAAGAAGTGCGGAACAGTTCGAGGAACGTCGATATTTCGTCCAGTATAAGGCCCTTCCTTAGGGATGGGCCTTATATACTTGAAAATGGGTCATGAGGACCATCTCCAAGGATCCTTGTAATTAAGGATGGACCAATATAAGGCCCGTTTATAAGAATGGGCCTTATGGACTAAGATTGGGCCCCGTGTCGCACAATTTCACTATTCCTCCGGTTTTCCTCTTCGGCGGAGAAAACGTCGCAAGAAGTGCGGAACAGTTGGGGCAACGTCGATATTTCGTTTGATCCGGTATAAGGCCCATTCTTAGGGATACTTATAGGGATGGGTCTTGTACTTGAGAATGTGCTATGAGGCCCATCTTCAAGGATCCTTGTAATCAAGGATGGACCAATATAAGGCCCATTTATAAGAATGGGCCTTATGGACTAAGATTGGGCCTCGTGTCGCACAATTTCACTCTTCCTCCGATTTTTCTCTTCGGCGGAGAAAACGTCGCAAGAAGCGCGGAACAGTTGGAGGCACGTCGATGTTTCGTCCGGTATGAGGCCCATCCCGTAGGACGGGCCTTATATACTTGAGAATGGGCCATAAGGCCCATCTCCGAGGAAGCCTTGTAATTGAGGATGGGCCAATATAAGGCCCATTTATAAGAATGGGCCTTATGGAGTAAGATCGGGCCCCGTGTCGCACTTTTGGGCATCACTTTTTTCTCCTCCTCATTCTTCTTCTTCGTCTTTTTGCCTTCCTCGTGACCGCAGAGTCACGAAGGGAAGGAGGGGGTGAGTTTGTATGTTTGATGACGGTACTCAGGGCGTGGCAGAGGGCCCCCGCTCGGGAATAAATTATCCTTGCGGCGCCTCCTCGTTCGGATAGAAGAAAAAAGCACACCTGACGGTTATTATTGCCTAATAGATGACCAAACAAACGGCGTGTGTGTGTTTCTGTTCACGCCTATAACACCCTCCCTTCAATAACGCCGAGGCTCTTAATTAAATCGCTCTCTGCCTGACAGTAGCTAATGGGCCTTATTGAGACGGGCGGAGAAACGCATTATCCGTCAGCCCGTGAATCGTGAATCATGGAATCGAGCCGCATTTTTTTTTCTTTCCTTCTCCGCCAACCTTTTATTAAATTCAACGGTCGTCGAAGAAACTTATGGCTCGTCCGAATGTGTGAATTATAATTTTATCGATTTTGATTTTCTCGGCATGGAATATAAATCAATTATTTATACAGTATTTTTTTTTTCAATTTAATATGTTTTGACGTAGATTGAATTTAAAAAAAATTAAATTAAATTAAATTAAAATTAATTAATGCATTTTTTAAATTATATATATTCATGATGAGGGAATCAATTATATAATATTTTCTTTTTTTTTTGTTCATTGTCTTTTGACATTTATGGTTTTGTGAATTGCATTGTTTAATGAATTTTTAATTATTTCATAATTAACAATTGAAAAATTGCATTTGATTGGAATTGAAAAAATTTTCGGTTTTATTTTTCACATCGCTTCGAAATTTGAATTTTTTAATTATTGATTTAAAAATATTGCAATTTTTTTTTTTTTGTTGATTTGAGAGTCGCTGGCGTTTTTTTCATTTTTTTTGTTCGCTCGAACTTACGCGCAATTTGATTCCGCATGCGTTTAAATACACACACAAACGTGCGTGAAAAAATACATATGTAACGCGTGTATTTCGGAGAACTCTTATTCGCGACTTTCTTCACTTTGCTTGGCCCGAATAAACTTTATGATCGCATTGAGGCGTAAATGGGAATATATCGGTAGCAAGAGAGAGAGAGAGAGAGAGAGAGAGAGAGGTGAAAAAAAACACGAATTTCGAGTGTTCACGACGGTGAGGCCCATCGTTAGGGATAGATAAGGCCCATCTCAGGAATGGGCTTTGTACTTAAGAATGGACCATAAGGCCCCCATCTAAGGATGGGCCTTGCACTCAAGGATGATCCGTAAGGCCCAATTTTAAGGATGGGCCTTATACTCAAAGATAAGACCCAATTTTAAGGATGGGCCTTGTACTTAAGGATGAGGCCCATCTCTGAGGATGAGCCTTATCGACACTCTTCAGAATTTCATGATTATTGGGACTGAATCGAATTGAGGGAAAACACAAAAAGGGACCTGATGATTTGACTTTGAATTTTTTTTTTTAGGCTCACTCGATAAATCAAATTTGTAACCTTTCTCAAAAATTTCTTAATCGAATTATGATGAAGCTGATATAATATAATATGGATTTTTTTTTTTTAATTAATTTTGTCTTACATTTCTGACATTATTGACAAAAAATTGCGGATACGAGCGAATTTTTAGCAAAAATGCTGGTTTAAAAAAAAATATCGAGAGCTCACTCAACATTTGTCAGTCAGTTTTTTATTGCAATTTTTTTGTATTCACATGTAGTGTATATATGTTTTGTGCGTGTAGCACACAATTTACACGCGTGACGACAAAAAAATGTCAACGTGTTCGGATTACATTTTTTTTTTTCATCGACGATATTAAATACCAAACGCGGGCTGCGTTTTCTCGAATCCCGCGAAAAAAATATAATTTTGCGACATCAGCTGTTTTCGGCAATCCGCGATATTTTTTCATCGCGCATAATATATCATATAGAGAGATTTATTTTAAAAATTAGAGCGGCTTAAAAATTTGCATTGAATTTAGAAAAAAAATTTCAACAGCTGATTAAAATGATTATAATGCTCATTATTGTCAATTATTATAATATTTAAAATTTTACTTTCGACTTTGACTTTGGATGCTTATACAGACTGATAGAAAAAATAAAAAAAAATTATTTTTTTTTCAAAAATTAAATTAATAAATATATAAATGACATAATCACATTCATAGCAGTGATTGGCAAAAAAAAAACTATCTATTTTTATTATCCAATTTTTTCGAAAAATTAATAATTAACAAAAAAATATTTACATATTACTAATTTTTCTAAACATTAGTAATTCATTTTAGTAACTTAAAATTAGTAACTAATTTTTCTAAAAATTACTAATTAGTAACAATACATTACTAATTTTTTAAATAAATAAGTAATTAGGGACAAAACGTTTCTAATTTTTCCAAAAAATGAGTAATTAACGATCAAATATTACTAATTTTTTCCAAGAATCAGTATTTAGCGAGAAAGATATTGCTAAATAACCAAAAAAATCACTAAGTTCTCGAGAAATGTTGTATTGATTTTGGAAAAAGTAATAAATAAATAAAAAATCACTAATGCATTTTTTAATAGGTACTGATTAAATATTCGTATTAATAATAACTTACGTGATATCGTATGACATTCGATACAATAAATACTATTGTGTGAAATATTCAAATGATCTAGTTATTATAAAAAATAAAACAACTTTTTTTAATAGAGTTGTTTTATTTTTTTATTTTTTGTTTTAATTTTAACCATGTCTCAATCCGTACACACAAGTACGTAAATAATAAATATATACAATACTTTTCTACAAATTATTGTTTTTCTTTTCAAATTAATTAATGATATCTTCCTTACCAATTACTATATTTAGAAAAAAACTTGGTAATATTTTTTCGCTAATATTACTATTTTTTTTGGAAAAATTAGAAATATTTTGTCGCTAAATACTAATTTTTTAGAAAAATTATTAATATTTTTCCGCTAATTATTAATTTTTCGAAAAAATGATTAATAAAATCAATATCGTTGACGAAAAAATCGATACTGCCAATCACTGATTCACACGTCTCCATAATAATATTATTATATTAATATTATTATATTATTATTTAGATAATATTATTTTTATACAATATTAATAAATTTCCCTTCGATATAGACCTTGAGATATTTACAAAGACGGATAGATAAAGTAGTAAAATAGAAAAAATAGAAAAAAATTATTATTTTTTTCATAAATTAAATTAATAAAAATACAAATCACATATTTATATTCACACGTCTATTTTTTAACGATCCCGCTGTAAAAAGGAGACCTCTGACCCCGGGTTAAACCCAAAAGACTCGTTGTTTGTTTTTCATCTTCGTTCAGATAAAATTGAAAAAAAAAATTTTTTTTTTTTGAAAAAAAAAATGAAAAAATAAAAAAATGGTCCCTCGATGAGAGTCACGCGGTGAGGACGGGGGCGAACGCGAAACTCGCGGTTCGCGCGAGCTCAACCGTGGGGGCATTTGTATATCGTGAAGATAGGTGGAATTAATTAGAGGTATCGGTGGTATCTCTCCGCGTCATTAGCGAGCGTTGTGAAGCTGCCTCGTCCCTGCTTTGCCAATACAAGTGTGCATATAGATATAAGGGAGCAAGTCAGGGGCAAAATGGACCACATAAGAAGATAACGCAGCTGGAGACGCCACGAACAGTTTAAGCTCGTTGCTTTTCATATGAAAATACAATTTTGTCGATTAGATTGCGCGTCGAGAAAAAAAAATGCTCGGGGCAAAATGGACCACCCTGAAAATTTTTGTTTCCCAAAAATTCGACGAAGCGAGGAAAAAGGTTAAAAAAAAACAATTTCTTTTGCTTCCCACATCGCCTTAATATTTTTGCCAATAAATTTTCGGCCAAATTCAATTTTAATCGTAGTTACGTTATCAAATACTTTTTTTACCATTATTGAGGTGAGCCATTTTGCCCCCGTACCTCATGCTCTTGAATAATCGAGGTATTTTAGTTATTACTAAAATACCTCGCCAATTACTAACGCCAATTATAAAGTTGATTCTCCCATTTGTCAATTTTTTTTAATTTTCAATTTTTTTCGATAATTTTTGGTGGTGTCCATTTTGCCCCCAGTGTCCATTTTGCCTCCCCTCTCATTTCATCTCAGACTGAAAAATCTTTGAATTTTCCATTCAAGGGAAAAAAATAGGATTCAAATCCCTTATCTTCATAAACGTCCCCGATTGCGAAAAATTGAATTTTTGATTTTTCGCACAAATTTATCCAAAAGTGAACCAGAGATTTCAAGAAAAATTGCTTTCGCAAGAAATTAGGTCATTCGACAAAATCCCATTTTTCAAATTTGAAAATTCGCATTTTCGCTCATGAGAAAAAAATTTCAAGTCATCAAGTGTAATCAAAGTCCATAAAATGTGTCTATAAAAAGTGATGACCAGAAAAAGGTCGTCTAAAAAATAAAAATAAAAAACGACATTTTTCATGGTCTAAAGAAGAGAGTAGAGCGACGATGTCTCATTGAAATACCAGTTTAACAGGTGACATAAATTTTATGACCTTGAAATGAAAACCTGATCAAAATGTGGCTCCAATGACTGAAATTCACTGAGCGAGACACTTTTAGCCTTAATCCTACCATTTGAAAACTCCATTCACAATTCTGTCGGAAATTCTCCCTCTCCGATTGGGTCCTATAGATTATTGGTCCCAATCGGGCCCAATCGATTATTGGTCCCAATCGGGCCCTATCGATTATTGGTCCCAATCGGGCCCAATCGATTATTGGTCCCAATCGGGCCCAATCGATTATTGGTCCCGGCGTGACTAATATATGCGGGCCTTTTTTTCCACGGTACAGATTATTAAACATCGTTTGCTCGTGATTATGCATCGATGCATAATCGAACATGACCCGCGAGAGCGACAAAAAGCAGCGAAACAAATGAATAAAACGAATATAATCAATATGCTCGATGCTTGATCGCGAGAGATAAATTCTCGTTGCACTTTTAACGACATTCGACGATAACTCGTTATCCATCGTTCTCTCTGTCTCTCTCTCCTTCTCTCTCTCCTTCTGTCCCGAAGAAGGAGAGAGAGGGACGGAGGAAAAAAGGGAGGTAGCAAGAGGGAGAGAGGGTCCGAGATGGAGATAGAAGGCAGAGTAGGACGTTAATTCTATTTATTGCACGAGAGGCTGAGTCGTTGAAGACTTCCCCGATCGATATATATTAACTCTGCATACGACAAACCGAGTCCAACCGGAGAATTGACTCCGTGCAACCTATCTCGATAGTGAGATGAGTAAAAAATGATTCATAGCGCGAATAAAGCTCGAATCTTCATTTTTACACCCTTAATTTGCATATCAGCGAAAATTTCGTCCATTCACGATCATTAAATGGCAATTACGAGTAGACGAACCCAAACGAGTTAGTTTGACGTTCAACTTTGAGAATTGAGGATCAAAATGACCCTCATTGGACGCTGCATCCCTTAATTTCAATGTTTTTTGGCGATTCAACCCCCTTAATCTTTCTTCTCTCTCATAGCTCCCCATTTTGTCGTTTTTTGGACCCTTTTAACCATTTTAAATAATGTCAGAATTTTCATTCTACCTTAAGTGTCAAAACTTCCCTGATTTATCAAAACTACCCCTATTTTTATTTTTATTTGTGTAATTTTTGTCGGTTAACCCTTTAAAAGGGATCACACCATCAACCGTCAAAATAATCACATTGATGGTTTAGGATTGCTTTAAAAGTGCAAAAACTACCCTTATCCTACCTTATTTATCGAAACTACCCCTGTTCTTTATTTTTGTGTGTCTGATTTTTTGTTGGTTAACTCTTCAAAAGGGATAACCATCAAAATAACCACATTGATGGTTTAGGGTTGCCTTAAAAGTGCCAAAACTACCCCTATCCTTCCTTATTTATCGAAACTACCCCTGTTCTTTATTTTTGTGTGTCTGATTTTTTGTTGGTTAACTCTTCAAAAGGGATAACCATCAAAATAACCACATCGATGGTTTAGAGTAGCCTTACAAGTGCCAAAACTTCCCCTATTCTCCTTCATTTACTAAAACTACTCCTATTCTTTATTTTTGTTTGTATGATTTTTTGTTAGTTAAACCTTTAAAAGAGTTAATCATCAAAATAATCATATTGATGGTTTAGAGAAGCCTTACAAGTGCCAAAACTTCCCTTATTCTCCGTCATTTACCAAAACTACCCCTATTCTTTATTTTTGTTACTATGATTTTTTGTTAGTTAAACCTTTAAAAGAGTTAACCATCAAAATAATCACATTGATGGTTTAGAGTAGCCTTAAAAGTGCCAAAACTTCCCTTATTCTCCGTCCTTTACCAAAACTACCCCTATTCTTTATTTTTGTTAGTATGATTTTTTGTTAGTTAAACCCTTAAAAGAGTTAACCATCAAAATAATCACATCGATGGCTTAGGGTTGCTTTACAAGTGCCAAAACTACCCCTATTCTCCGTCATTAACCAAAACTACCCCCATTCCTTATCTTTATTTGTGTGATTTTTTGTTAGTTAACTCTTTAAAAGGATTAAGCATCAAAATAACCACATTGGTGGTATACAATTGCCTTACAAGCGCCAAAACTACCCCTATTCTTCGTACGTTATCAAAACTACCCCCATTCTTTATTTTTGTTTGTGTGATTTTTTGTTGGTTAACCCTTTAAAAATGTTGATCATCAAAATAATTGTATCGATGTTTTATGGTTGCCTTACAAGTGCCAAAACTACCCCTATTCTCCGTCATTTATAAAAACTACCCCTATTCTTCATTTTTGTTTCTGTGATTTTTTGTTGGTTAACTCCTTGAAAGGGTTAACCAAAAGGGTTAGAAGGTATTCTTGGTTGATTCGCGTTTTACGTGTGTGCATTTCGTTGATCTTGCTGCAAACTCTGGGTCTGGCGACCCCAGGCCCAGAGTGAGGAGGGGGGGGGGGGAGGGCGAGAGGGAGGGGGAAAGTACTGGGCGCAAGCCCAGTAGCCGGAGCATATCGATGCCGGTGGTCCTACGCGTTTCACTCTCGCTTCTCGGGCTCACTTCGATATGTAATCCTCTACGAATCTACCTCTCGGCATCGACAACATCGCATCTCTTCTTCCCCTGCCCCTCTATCGAGCCTTCCTCTCTGTTTCCCTTCAATTGCATTCGATGTCCCCCCCCACCCCTCCAGCAACCCTCATCCGGACTCTGCTTTATGTGATATAAATGTTTATAAGGGATGCGAGGAGTCAAAGAGGCTTGAATATATGGGGCGTTCCATCCCAAATCGAACGGTTTGAAAAACTTTTTTTTTTATTTCCTCAATTTTTTAATATTTTTGAGTACCCATCAAAAGACTCTTCCTGTTAAATTTTGAGATTCTTTTTATTACCCGTTCAAAAGATATTAAATTAACAACAAAAACCGCTATTTTTTCGGTATTTTGGTCATAACTTCTTTAGTAATCGTCTAAATTAGGTTTGTTTTTTTTAAATTTTTGTTCTTTAATGGCCTTTTTAGAAAAAAATACAACGAAAATATTCGACGTGTTTTTAAGGGAGTTTTTTGAGTTTTAAATTTTAAATTGCGTTTTTAAAAGTGAGTGTATATTTTGATTTTTTTTTTAATTTTTTGTTTCAAACATCTATCTTTTCAACAACTTTCAAGACTAGTCCAATTGTGGGCTTTCCATAACTACTGTTTTTTTTCTATTTTTGAAAACTAAAATTTTATTTTTTAGTTTTAAAGTTTTATAAAAAAGTGTAAAAATAAAATCTAAATAATGAATATGGGACAGGCGAGGCCAATTCAGCTTGAATTCAGGGATTTCAGAGATTTTGGATTGAGGTCAAAGTTCATTAATAACCAATTGCTTGATTGTGTTTTATGGGGATTTAAAAAGAGGGTATCCAGACCTAGTTTAAAAAAAAGAATCGTAAAAATATTTTTTTTTTAAATCGAGCTCGACAAAACGATCAAAATTATGCCTCTAGAACAGAATAGCTCCTTAAAGTAGCATTTTGACCTTAATTTTTTTTTACCCCCAAAAGAAAATTTATTTCAGAAATTTTCACGGAAAATCCAATTCAATTTTCTTCAACCCCTTCTTTCAAAATTGAAAACTGGATCTTTTTTTAGGTCCTTACTAACTCAATTTTCCAGGATAAACAGTTGAAAATTGATTTATTTAATCGGCACCCTGATATACATATAAATATGTGGCACTGGTGAAAAAAAAATTTACATAGTCATCGGAGTCTTTGTTTCATCCTGCGAACCAAAAAACATCCCCCTTTTTTTCCTTCCCCGCCTCTCCCTGTCTCTTTCCTCAAGATCGAATTTAATTGCCTCGGTAAAATACTGTCACTGTCCCATCCCTGACATTTTTACGATTCGCCATGTTTTTTTCCGCTCCCTCCCCTTAATACTCTCGTCCACTCTGGACGACCCACGCCAATTTTATATTCTTTGATATTCAAATATATGCTCTTGTCGCGAGATGTGAATTTACCTTCCATCTTGCATCTTCTTTGATTTTTTTTTCCCCACCTCGTATATGCAATTCGATATTCGTACATTAATTCTTCAATGTTGCGACAAAAAAAAAGGGGATTCGTGAAAACTTTGTGGATTTTTTTAGCGCTCCAAAACGCCGCTCGAAGCATCTCGAGGACAAAAAAAGCTCGTAAAGTTTGGGAAAGTAATTTTTTATGATTCTTGATTTTGAATGCGAAACTAAAAGTTTCATCCCCATCGAGTATATATTGTATGACAATGGTGCATCTGAAAAAAATAAATATATACGGGCGAATGCTGAAGTATATAATATACGGATACGACGTTTTTATCGTTTGGAAACTGAACGAGTCGTAAACTGGATTTGGAGGAAAATTGGGAAAAATGGACCACTCTAAACTATCCGAGTGTCAAATTAATCCAAATGTATTGCAATAAATAAATAAATATTGCAATGAATAAATAACAAATTGTTTTGTTTAACATATTTATTAGTATTTTGGCAATAAACAAAAAAAATGAATTAAACCAGATAACCCCTTAAACTTACAAATTGATAAATATCTTACACAGGCGTCGTGGAGGCTTTATCAAAACGCGTTCAGCACCTCAAATTATAAATTTTGTACCTGCCCCACTCTCCATCTTCGTCTCTCTCTCTCTCTCTCTCTCTCTCTCTCTCTCTCTCTCTCTCTCTCTCGCATTCTATCTATGGCGATGAGAACGTTCTTCTGACCCTGCATAATATATATACATATTCTATAAATGTTCAGGGCAAATATCCACATGGTCAGCGTTCTATGTTTCCCTCCCTGCGTTCTTCTGAGCCGCTGCTGTGGTCCCCTTTAGCTCAGAGTCCTCCAAGGACCCCAATTTAGATTCTTACGAGCGCGATATTTCAGTTCATCGTCCCACGTAAAGATCACTATCGTCCTCGCTCTTCCTCACAGGACCCATATATATATATTATATTGCATATATATTTTCCTTATTTTTTAGCTCACGGTCCTCTCTGTCCTGCGATGCTTCCTGAAACGCTGCGACAGTTTTCCAGGTTGAAAAATGAGAAAGCGAGAGATGTCGCCTCACCGACCTTTTTGTATACCCGCGGCTAATTGGTGCAAGTACCCGAAAAATCTCACGAGATTATCGTATACATCATCTCGCTCATTTCCCCTCGAAAATATCTTCGACAAGCGGCGGCGAGAGCCTCGTACGAAATTCCCAGACGCCGATTTTTCTTTGAACTTTCTTCATTCACGTTTTTGGCGCGGGTTCTTTACGTGAAATTCCATAGAATTTCATTTTGGATATCTCTCATCGAACCGAGGAAACACAAGGATGAGAGGAACAAGAAAAAAAAAATGAAGAGAAAGATTCATGTATCCTGTTTGAATCCGGAAAAGGCGAGAGCAGACCGCGTCATTTAACGGCGGAGATACAATCTCGGCCAGAGGAATAGTGACCTTATCGTTGGCTTGTAAACTACGAGAGATTTACCATCTGGACAGGAGACACAAAAAAAACAGTCATTGACGTTGTCAATCGTCGATAATTTTTGCGGGACAGTCAATCGATCAATTTAATCGTCTCCAAATCCTTTTAATTCGAATCTACTATTTTAATACAGCATTCTTGAGTCCTCTGAATTTTTTTACATTTTTTTCGAGGCCAATTTGCAATTATCTCACGTAAAAAGAACGTTTTCCCGCCTCGAAGCTCGTAAGTACTGCACGGTGGCGCCGCAGCGGCGCCTGAGTGTACCGGTTCCCGCCAAGCGCTACAGCACAGTGGCGCCGCTGCGGAGCCCGATTGTACTGCTTCCCGCCAAGCGCTAGAGAACAGTGCCGCAGCGGCGCCTATCGTACCGCTTCCCGCCAAGCGCCACAGCGCAGCGGCGCCGCGGCGGAGCCCGATTGTATCGCTTCCCGCCAAGCGCCACAGCTCAGTGGCGCTGCGGCGGCGGTCGATTGTACCGCTTCCCGCCAAGCGCGATTCAAACGCCCGCTCCACTAAATCCGACGTATTAAGGGTTTTCCTGGACGGTTTTTAATGGGACCAAGTACAATTTTGCTCGCCGACGAAGCTCCTGAACCGTGGAACATATGGCAAAGTATTTTCGTGCATATAAAAGCGCATATGGGAGTATAAGCTTGTGCAAGGCGAAGGTATATAATTCGAGGTATAATAAGAGTATAATAAGAACGGGGTTCGGAGGTGGAGGTGAGCCAGGGGGAAAGAAAGTTTGGAGTACATAGGAGTGGATTACAGGGAGGGAAGTTGCGATTGGATCTTTCTCGATCCGCCCAGCTCACAAGGGCGAGAGAGGCCTGGCTTCACCTATGACCCTCGATCTTCACTTCTTCGGCTCTCCTCTTCTCCTCTCCATTCTTCTTTTTTTTCTCCTCTTCCTCCAACACCCTGTTGCTCGCTGTCTCGTCTCCCCTTCGCCCCGTTCATTTTCTTATAACCCTCCACCTTTCGTTCTCTCTTATTCGCGTGCACCGACCACTTAAAAGTCCCACCATATTTTCGCGTCCTTCTCCTGGAGCCCAACCGCCCCCACCCTTCGTACCCAACCCCTTCTCGTCATTCGCTCTTTCGTGCAATTTTTTTTTCGCCCTCTCTTCTCGTGAACCCCAGAGAAGCGCCATTTTGTATGCAAGAGCCGGGACCAACTTTGGGACTTTTTGGGACTATACTTAATTGCGTTGTCCATTGTCTCCGCAGTGCAGAGATATTTATGGGGATTTGAAAGAGTTCAATGATTTTTGCAATTGACATATTCGATTAATTCTTGATGATGATTATTGGGCCCAACCGATCGGGCCCAAAATATTTTCATTAATAAAATATAAAATATGTTATTTTCAAATCTCTTTATAATTTTGATCAGCTGCGCCCTCCTCTTTTCTGAGTATCCTTATGAAGAAGTGGACAAGATTTGAGATTCTTTTTGAGGATATGATCCTCGTAAAATCCTTCCGCGAAGGATCTCGTTTCTCGTCTTTGTGCTTGTACGATTCTCTCCTGGCGCAAGGGAGCTTCACTATAATATATAATATATAAATGGACGTGTTTGTGTGTCTGTGCGTGTAATAAACTCCCTGTGGCGTGTCCCGCGGAACTATTCGGTACTACTTTTCATTTTATTATCGCTTTATTATTACCGTGCGAGATCCGCAGGTTTATGGTCGTATTAAGAGACCTTCCTCCTCGGTTAAAAATCTCTCCTCCTCTTTCTCATTTAATATATATGTATATATATATATATATATATATATATATATATATATATATATGTGTATAAGTGATAATACGGTACGTATGAATACACGAGCGAATATAACGCCATTCCCTCCACTCTGTCCGGTTATATGGAGTTATATTCATCTCCGAGTATTCACGATCTTCATGGCTTTTTACCACTCCATCAATTATAAAGTCGTCTCGCGTGTTGGGAGATCGAGGGAGCTTCATAGTTGTTGGAGGATTCCCTTCGTCTCCCTCCCTCCTTCTCTCTCTCTCTCTCTCTCTCTCTCTCTCTCTCTCTCTCTCTCTCTCCGTCCCTTCCTCTTTGGAGACGAGAATTATTATTAAAACAGTCTCGTTCAAAATTTATTGAAAATAAGGCCCCACAATGTAACAGAATCCTGGGAATTGTAACAGTATTTTAAAAAATAATGTAAATTAGAAAATGGCCATTTTTTTCCTCTTCCTTTTCTCCATCCCTTCCTCTTTAGAGACGAGAATTGTTATTAAAACAGTCTCGTACAAAATTTATTGAAAATAAGGCCCCACAATGTAACAGAATCCTTGCAATTGTAACAATACTTGAAAAATAATGTGGATTAAAAAATGGCCATTTTTGTCCTCCTCTTTTTCTCCATTCCTTCTTCTTGAGAGACGAAAATTATTATTACAAGTCTCGTACAAAATTTATTGAAATTCAGACCCCAGAATGTAACAGAATCTTTGCAGTTATAACAATATTTTAAAAAAATAATGTAAATTAAAAAATGGCCATTTTTGTCCTCTTTTTCTCCATTCCTTCTTCTTGAGAGACGAAAATTATTATTACAACAGTCTTGTACATAATTTATTAAAAATCAGGCCCCGCAATGTAACAGAATCCTTGCAATTGTAACAATACTTGAAAAATAATGTAAATTAAAAAATGGCCATTTTCGTCCTCTTTTTCTCCATCCCTTCCTCTTGAGAGACGAGAATTTTTATTACAACAGTCTCGTACATAATTTATTGAAAATCAGGCCCCACAATGTAATAGAATTCTTGCAATTGTAACAATACTTGAAAAATAATGTAAATTAAAAAATGGCCATTTTCGTCCTCCTCTTTTTCTCCATCCCTTCCTCTTGAGAGACGAGAATTATTATTACAACAGTCTCGTATAAAATTTATTAAAAATCAGGCCCCGCAATGTAACAGAATCCTTGCAGTTATAACAATATTTTTAAAAAATAATGTAAATTAAAAAATTGCCATTTTTGTCCTCCTCTTTTTCTCCATTCATTCTTCTTGAGAGACGAGCATTATTATTACAACAGTCTCGTACAAAATTTATTTAAAATCAGGCCCCACAATGTAACAGAATCCTTGCAATTGTAACAATACTTAAAAAATAATGTGGATTAAAAAATGGCCATTTTTGTCCTCCTCTTTTTCTCCATTCCTTCTTCTTGAGAGACGAAAATTATTATTACAAGTCTCGTACAACATTTATTGAAATTCAGACCCCAGAATGTAACAGAATCTTTGCAGTTATAACAATATTTTTAAAAAATAATGTAAATTAAAAAATTGCCATTTTCGTCCTCCTCTTTTTCTCCATCCCTTCCTCTTGAGAGACGAGAGTTATTATTACAACAGTCTCGTATAAAATTTATTAAAAATCAGGCCCCGCAATGTAACAGAATCCTTGCAATTGTAACAATACTTAAAAAATAATGTAAATTAAAAAATTGCCATTTTCGTCCTCTTTTTCTCCATCCCTTCCTCTTGAGAGACGGGAATTATTGTTACAACAGTCTCGTACATGATTTATTGAAAATCAGGCCCCACAATGTAACAGAATCCTTGCAATTGTAACAATACTTGAAAAATAATGTAAATTAAAAAATGGCCATTTTCGTCCTCCTCTTTTTCTCCATCCCTTCCTCTTGAGAGACGAGAATGATTATTACAACAGTCTCATATAAAATTTATTAAAAATCAGGCCCCGCAATGTAACAGAATCCTTGCAATTGTAACAATACTCAAAAAAATTATGCAAATTAAAAATTGGCAATTTTTTCCTTTTCCCTCTCTTTATCCCTTTCTCTTTACACACGAGAATTATTATCAAAACAGTCTCGTATAAAATGTATTCAAAATCAGGCCCTAACAAAATAAACAATACAACAATACAATACGTAGCGATATTTAAAAAATAATGTAAATTAGAGAATGGCAATTTTTTCATTCTTCCCCTTCTCTGCAATGAGTAATTCAATCAGGAAGCTCCAAAATTCCATCACTGTTCGAAATTATCGATCAAAAAAATCAGCATCTCCACCCTCTTTTTTGGGTCAGCGCGACCATTCCATAAAATGGTCCCGCTTTATGAGAAAAACACAAAAATGGATTTTTTAACATTTTTGGACAGAAAGGATCAATGGCGGTTTTTCGTGAATGCTTGTCCTTACGTCGATGATACCTGAAAGACGAGATTCTTCTTTTTGGGTCCCCTTCCCCCCACTTTAAGGTAACTCATCGCTATGAGGGACCAGGGCATGCAACGGGGAGGTCCTTTAAGGCAGATTTTAATTTTAACAGCCGCTGTTTCGGGACCGTTTATGGGGAGGGGGGCCCTAGCGTATAATTTTATCGGTCCTCCCGATCTCTTACCCCAGTCTCCGCCTGCTCGGCCAAATGTTTCACGTGATTTTGGTACGTGTATATCCAACGGAGGGGAAAAATGAAAGTGTCCCCTGCGGGCATACGAAGAAAAACTCAGACCACGAAACACAAGATTTTATTGTATATTATAAACGCATATAATAACAATAATTATGATGATAATAATAATAAATTAGAAAATCCACGTCAAATCATAAATTGCTCCTCATTATTTCAAAAAAGTAATTTTTTCTTTTTTTTTCATTTCAGATTATCCGTTTCCAAGCAGAAAAATACAGGTCAGTGTACAAAAAAATCTTAAAAAAATAATAACGGCGATGATTCGTCGAATTCGAAAATGATAATCGTTAAGGATGTCGATGAATGTGAGGACCAACATTGAAATGTGCTTTGTACTGTAACTTGTAATTCCTGGTTGGTAATCATCACTCTAAATTCGTTAGTTAGCTACGTTGAATTCAATAATTCAACTTTAGTAACATTAGTTAGTCGACTGACTGATTTTAGTTAGCTAACTAACTAACTAACTGACTTGGTTAACGAACTAACCAATTTAGTTAATTAACTAACTGACTTGGTTAACTAACTAACTTGGTTAACTAACTAACTAACTAGCTAACTAACTAACTTGGTTAACTAACTAACTTGGTCAACTAACTAACTAACTTAGTTAATTAACTAGCTTATGGAGTGATTATCGTGCAAAAATCAATTAGCAAAAACACAATCATCAACATTCCAATAATTCAAAAACCCTTTTTGAGAAAATTCTCAAATATCCTATTTTCGTTATCGTAAGAACGAAATTTGGCGTGAATATTGAGCCGATAATTTGAAAGCTGAAAAAACAGTTTACAAGCTCCGGTATTATTGAGTTGCCGAGCTTGTAAAAACAGACAAACGTTTCCCAAAACGATGGACCGCGGATTTCCAAAGCGTCGAGAAAACGAGCCAGAGGAGAATGGTCAGTTTATTCACTCGTATATTTTCGCGTTTCATTCTCATTCGTTAAATCATTCGGACGATGCATGCGCTCGTATGATCGAAGAAATGCGGAGATTTTGCATGTGAATTTCCGGGATAGATCACGAGGGAGGGAGGGGAGCGTTTTGGAACGTCATAATATTTGGAATTTCACGGCGAAGGAAAAGAACAAGAAGAAAAGGATGAAAAATGCAACCGCGAGTTTATAAACCCGCCGAGTAAAACGCGGCTGGCACGCTTCTCGTTTTTCCGCCTCCCATTCATTCGCTGACTTCTCGTTCCATCTGCGAGAGCATAAACCATCCCGTTATTCGCGAAATGTGCCGATTCCCTCTCGAGGTTATTATTGTTCGTCGTTTCTATTCCTCGCTCGCAATTTTCTCAACCGCGTCCATCTTTCGAGAGGAAAGACTATTGTGATTTTCCGGTGAAAAGTCACGTTTTTCCTTAAGTGATTAAAATTTGAGTCAAAAGACTCAGAAGGGATTATTAAGGGATAAAAATTGGAGTAAAAAGAGTCAAAAGGGTTTTCCAGATTTTCTTTCCCTGTAATTGTAATTTTTCCGGATGAAAAATAGCTCATTAATCTCAAAATCGATTTTAATTTCAAGAATTTGCAATAAAAGCAAAATTGAAAATAATTCACAATTGTGCTTGAGAACTTTTTCTAAAATATTGCAAAAATAAATCCATCTTTTGAGGGAATTGAAATTCGCGAAGGAAAATTCGAGGGAAAATTTGAAAGAAAATTCGAGGGAATGGAAATTTGCAAATTCCGTGTAATTATAATTTTCCCAAATGGAAAATCGATCACCACTCTTAAAATTGATATCATTTCAAAAATTCGCGTCGAAAATAACATTAAAAGTAATTCACAAATTCCTTTGAAATTTTTTTCCAAAATGTCACGAAAATAAGTGCGTTTTTTGGAGGAATTAAAATTCGCGGAGTGGAAAAAAATCTTTGCTTAAATATTGCAAAAAATATTGTCTACAATTTCCCTAAAATTTGACTCAAAAGACTGAAAGAAGAGTCTTCTCTTGTAATTAAAAATTTTCAGAATGAAAAATCGATCAACATTCTCACAATCAATTCTAATTAAAAAATTCGGGGTCAAAACAAAATAAAAAATAATTCACAAACTTCCTCAAGGCATTCTTCCAAAATATTGCGAAAATGAGTTCTTCTCTCGAGCGAATCAAAAATTCACGGAACTCAGAAGAATCGCCGCCGAATAATTGCAAAAAATCCCTCCGCCTTTTCTCTCGATAAGGCCGTAACTTCCGCTTCTCTCTGAATATGGGAAAAATACAAAAATAACGCGGAATGAATCGCGGTTTATTTGACGGGATCTGAGAGAAAAATGAAAAAAATAAATAAAATCGTACACGTGTCTCGGTTTCTTCGACTCGTCAGGAAATGAGGGAACGCGTCTTGCATACGTGAATTTTTCCCGTTGGCGATTCCGCGATTGGTGAGCGAAATGAGAGAAAGAAGAGACGCGACGATGATGGAAAATAAGGAAATTAAGGGAAACAAGAAAGTCAGGAAGAGAGAGAGAGAGAGAGAGAAGGAGCGAAGGAGAAGGAGCGAGAGAGGAGGAGAGAGGGAGAAGGAGAGAGAAAGGAGGAGAGAGGGAGAAGAAGAGAGAAAGGGAGAGGGAGAAGGAGAAAGAGAGAAGAAGAGAGGGAGAAGGAAAGAAAGAGAGAGAGAAGGAAAGAACGAGAGAGAGAGAGAGAAGGAGGGAGGGAGAGAAATCCTTATAAAAATGGGAATATGGAGCTCGAAAGCAAACTCGTCACTTTGCGAGACGTACGGCACACGCTTGAGAGACCTTTTCTTTTTTTTTTTTTTTATTAGCTCCTCCGATCGAAGGAGTGCAACGGAAAGAGAGAAACAAGAGAATCATCATCGTCATAGTGGAGTCCCTCTCCCTCTTTATCTTGTCGGAGGAAATAATGCTTATGCCGATGAAACAAGGCAAAGTGACGACAAAAAGTGGGAATCACTCGAAACGCAAGCTGACGATTCCTAATATGTTCAACATAAGGCCTTCTCTGACTTTTATAACCAACGTCGTGGAGAGACGGCGGGATGGATCTCGGAAGATCCATTCAGTTTACGGGCAACTCGCGAATCAAGAACTCTCGCGATGATTTTTCAGAAGAACAGAAGACAGGAATGAGAGAAGATATCCGTTTAGGGGAACTTGGCGAGACTCAGCGAGAGATAAAATATCGATCCCTCGGAGCGTCTTCGAGCTTCGAGACGTCTCCTCGAGCTTCGTTCATCAACCGAATGTCGATTATTCGTCGTGAATTTTGTTGATGATGGACTGAAGAGATTTTGGAGCCTAACTAACTAACTAACTAACTTAGATAACTAACTAACTGACTAACTAACTTAGTTAACTAACTAACTTGGTTAACTAACTAACTTAGTTAACTAACTAACTTGGTTAACTAACTAACTTAGTTAACTAACTAACGTGGTTAATTAACTAACTTAGTTAACTAACTAACTTAGTTAACTAACTAACTAATGAAGACTGTATTTTGGTCTAGAGAAAAATATATATATTTACTAACTAATTTAGTTAACTAACTAATTAAGACTGTATTTTGGTCTAGAGAAAAATATAAATATTTCTATCATTTTTTTTCACAACATATTAATTAATATTTTGACAATAAACAATTGGTTTTGAACCAACAACGATTGATTTTGAGCCTTACAACATTTGCAAAAATCGATAGTTGAACTTTAAAAATCTGCCAAAAATCGAAGAATCATTAGAATCGGATTAACAAAGCGGCGTTTTGAAGCTTCAACGATTATGAAAAGAATGAGCATAATTAAGAGCCAAGATCTTAGGAAGAAAAAAAATTACACTTATTTTAATGGACTGATCCAATTTTTGCCAAAAACCTTGTATCGATGTATTTTGTGCTCCTGAACACGAATCTACCAATAGTTTTCTCAAAAAATCGAAATTTTGATGAATTTTCATCGAAAACATTTTTTTTCAATTTTAGCCCCATTCTCAGAAACTTCAAAATCGTGGAATTTCAATCGCTCATAATTTTCGATCAGTTTGACCAATTCGAAAATTTCTTGTTCGTACTTGAACCTTATTTCTAAACTTAGAGATTGCCGTTTGGTTCGTTCTGATTACTTAATTTTTGTAGAAATGAGAGCACTTTGAAAATCGTCGAAAAAACAGGAAAAGGGGTATGCCTTAAAAAATTGGCTAAAATCGATGGTCGAACTTTAAAAATCTGCCAAAAATCGAAAAATCATCAGAATCGAATGAATAAAGCGGGGTTTTGAAGCTTCAACGATCCCAAAGAGAATGGGCACATGCAGAACCCAAAATCTTATCTAGAAAAAAAATTACAGTCATTTTAGTGAACAGAGTCAATTTTTGCCAAAATGCAAAAAAAAAATTTTTTTTTTTCGGGCCTCATATCGATATATTTTTTCTCCCTGAACACGAATCTACCAATAGTTTTATTAAAAAATCAAAATTTTCATGAATTTTCATGAAAAACACTTTTGGCTCGATTCTGGCATTAAAAAAATTTGTAAAAATCAATGGTCGAACTCAAAAAATCTGCGAAAAATTGAAAAATGATCGTAATCGAATGAATCGAGCGGCATTTGGAAGCTTCATCGATTACAAAAAGGATGAGTACAACTTGAAGTCGAAATCTAAACTAGAAAAAAAATTACAGTCATTTTAGTGAACCGATTCAATTTTTGCAAAAATGCAAAAAAATGGTTAAAATTAAAAAAAAATTAGAATTGAAAAATTTCCTTTCGAGGAAATATTCTTAAAGGTCTGAACTTTGGGAAGATGCAAAAAAAAAATTTTTTTTTTTCAAAATTCTGGACCAGAATTGCGGAAATAAGCGGCGTTTTGCCGCGATCTTCCACTGCCTCTTTTTCCATTCTTCTCTTGTTCCGATACAGTCGATGCACGTGAAAGGATCGCCAAATCCAGCGTCAATAAGGACGAGAGAAGAACGGGCACGCGCGTGCCGTTCCTCGAGTTCATCAAAGCTCGACACAACCGCTTTTTCTATGATTTTCCGCAGATGCGTTTGCGGCGAGAGCACAAGCCGAGGATATTTATAACAGAGCTCTTGAATCCTTTCTCGATCTTGATTGATCCTTTTTCCTCATTGCAAACGGATCTCCCCCCTTAAAGAAAGTCCTGCCGACAGGAAAAATTCGCCTCCAATTATCGATCCAATTTATTCGATGATCATTTGTCGATTGATCTTGGCAGATCATAAGGCCCAAAAAAAAAATCAATGATAATTCGAATTATTAAATCAAATTGTTAATTTGAGTGATTAGAATTAACAAAATCTGAATTACAAAAAACTTCCAAAAATTAATTAAAATTAATTTAACAATAATAATAAATTAAAAATGAATTTAAATGGGCCTCTTCGTCCTCAAAATTTTCGGTATGATGTCCTTTGATGATTATATTTCCAAAAGGATCGTCGTCTCCTTCGATTCTCGTTTCCGGATTTTCATGAAGAGAGGTGAGATTATTTTGCGAAAACTCGTACTCGCTGTTCCGTCATCCATAAGTTCGATGGGACAGCTGCGAGATGATCCGTTGTGACAAAACGACGACAAGGCCCAATCCCCCCTCCCGTTCCTTCAAAATAAATGGGCCTTACATGAGGAGCGCGGATATTACTATCCTCCTCATTCGGGAAACCGATTGGGGCATGAATTTTTTTTCCCCCCTCGCGACAAGTTGGGCCTTACATTATGGGTCCTTGAGGGAACGATCGACAAAGGCCGTGCGATGAAGCACGTTTTTTTTATGCGTGTGTCTTTCACTGACACGCTGTGTCAACTCCGCTACTTATATTTACCTCGGATGATATTTTTTTTTTGGGCCCGTTTTTTTTGGGCCCAATCTCCGTCACACTCTTGTCATTTCTACATAAGTATACACGTACATGTTACATTTACTTTTAGGGGGGGGGGGGGGCTTTAGAGGCCCCGAGCTAGAACCTACGGGGTGGGCCTTACCCCCTCCACCGCGCTCTCTGTTTTTCTTTTTTTTCCTCTCTTACGCTCTAAACCATTTACTCACGGATGGGCAGATTGCTCAAAATATTGTCGCACGTTTGTCAAGTTCCTTGTTCTCGTGCCCTTTGGCACTGATTCTCTGCCCCTCTTTCTCTTTTTGGGCCTTGTCTCTCTCTCTCTCTCTCGGTCCGTCCAACCTCTCTCCGCGACAGGCTCCTTAATCCACGATTTGTCCCCGAGTTTTCTCTCCGTAGGTAAAGCCATAAGTACATATCCAGAAGCGCACCGCCACCGGGGGGATGATCTTACCCCCGGTGACCCTCACGACGAAGAGCCAAATTCCTTCGACGATGGATGCGCGTCACGAGCGCTAATAATATTCCGCGTAGCGACACAATTACGACGCGGAAGGGCGACATATAATGGACTTTTTATATATTGTCACAGAGATTCCACGCATATTAGTCGCAAGGAAAGATGCCGCTTTGAAAAATGACGAATTTCTTTGTGGGGATGATTGGGGGTCCCAAAAATATGGGGCGAATTCGATGGTTCGCACCATCGAAGAAAACTTCGTCCATTCATAATTCAGCGAAATTTGTAGTTCTTAAAATAGTATTTTAGAAATCCGGGATCACTCGGAAGGATCCCGGAAGATTTTTGTTGAATTCTCAGAGAGCTCAATTTTTATTCTAAACAATAGATTGATATTTATTATAAACAATTTATATTTTATTGCGGGCGTGATCTGGATAGATTTTGGACGATCTTTGATCTGGAGGGGTCGAATATATATTTTTCATTTCGTCTCTTTCATTTTGGGCATGATCTGGATATATTTTGGTCGATCTGTGATCTGGAGGGTCGAATCTGTACATATTTTTTCGCTTTTTCATTTTGGGCATGATCTGGATAGATGTTGGTCGATCTGTGATCTGGAGGGGTCGAATATATTTTTTTCTCCCCCTTTCTTTTAATTTGGGCACGATCTGGATAGATTTTGGTCGATCTGTGATCTGGGGTGTCGAATATACTTTTTTTCTTCTCGTCTCTTTCATTTTGGGCATGATCTGGATATATTTTGATCGATCTGTGATCTGGAGTGTCGAATATGTACACATTTTTTTTCTCTTTCATTTTGGGCTTGATCTGGATAGAGAGACTGGTTGATCTGTGATCTGGAGGGGTCGAATATATATTTTTTTTCCCTTCTCTTTTATTTTGGACATGATCTTGATAGATTTTGGTCGATCTGTGATCTGGGGTGTCGAATATACATTTTTTTCATCTCGTCTCTTTCATTTCGAGCATGACCTGCATATATTTTGGTCGAACTGTGATCTGGAGTGTCAAATATGTACATATTTGTTCTCTCTTTTATTTTGGGCATGATTTGGATAGAGGGACTGGTTGATCTGTGATTTGGAGAGGTCGAATTTATATTTTTTCTCCCCCTCTCTTTTATTTTGGGCATGATCTTGATAGATTTTGGTCGACATGTGATCTGGAGTGTCGAATATGTACATATTTTTTCTCTCTTATTTTGGGCATGATTTGGATAGAGAGACTGGTCGATCTGTGATCTGGAGAGGTCCAATATATCTTTTTTCTCCCCCTCTCTTTTATTTTTGGCATGATCTGTACAGATTAAGTTCGATCTGTGATCTGGGAGGTCTAATATATATTTATTTTTTTCTTCCTTTTATTTTAAGCATGATCTGTATAGATTTAGATCGATCTGTGATCTGAGGGGGTTGAATATATTTATTTGTCTTCTCTTTTTTATTCTGAGCATGATCTGGATAGACTTTAGTTTATTTGCGATCTGGAGGGGTCGAATATATTTTTTTTCTCCCCCTCTCTTTTATTTTGGGTACGATCTGCATAGACTTTGGTTGATCTGTGATCTGGAGAGGTCGAATATATAAATTTTTTCTTCTCTTTTTCACTCTGGGCATGATCTGGCTAGACTTTGTTCGATCTTAGAATTCCAAAAATTATCCTATCCATCTTGGACATGATCTGTAGGGATCTCAATACTAAACGCCATTAAATTTTGATCTTTTCGTGATCGGATGATTCGCAATTCCACTAATTTATCATCAATTATTCGTGACAAGTCGTCATTCATCGTTTAATCACAAAGATCCAGACTGCTGGATCCAACAGACTGATGTGTTTCATTAAGAGTGCCTTCCCGATCAATTTCAAAATATTCCATTTCAATTATACTCTCTCAGGGAGAGTTCTCGAGAAGTTTGAGTAACTCAACACTTTTTTCCTCTTTTGTATCCACGACAGCAGCTATAGCATTGACTTATATCTATACATGTGTATATGTATAGACCCCCTCTGCCCCCGCCCCATTCGCCTCGATCGGTACATCGAAACATTTTGAAGCCGATAAATCACAATTAATTAGCGGAGCGTAATGATGTGGCATGTCGGCTCCAATTGGTATGAGTCCGGGGTGCGGGATCCACAGAAGGTTAGCCAATATATACATACGTCGTCATGTGTGTCTGTGCCCCTTTCTGCCACCCCCCGCCCCATCCCCCGAGCCAGGCCCGTGGATGAGCTCTGTAATGTACTATAAACACCAGAGACGGATCCACGCGGTCCATCCTCCGGACTCTCTTCGGTCTCTCATATACACGCGAGCATCGCTCGTTCCTGCAGCTTCAGCATATCCCGATGCAGCGTCGAATTAATCGTCGGATTGGAGAGAACGAATTAGTCGTTCGTCTATACGAGAAAGAAGAAAAAAAACCGTATGAGCAGGAAGGGATAATGCAAATGACTGGTGAAATCAACTGGAGAACCGAGTAACAATGTACAATGATTCTTCATGATCTTTGGGACGCATCAAGATTCAGCGAGGAAATGAAATTACATTTGTAGCACGAGATTGACGCTAAGAATGATAAGCCAAGGTCGAGAGGTCACCCTTGGGGTCAAACTGCATCCTAAACCACATGATCTGCATTATTTTGCTGATTCGTTAACTGAAATCCCTGGAATTGAATCAATGGGACCAGAAGAAAAATGGTCAGCATCTCGAGCAGAAAGTCCTCGGCTTAGGCTCGGAAGGCACCAAGAAGAAAACGAATCAAGGAACAATCATGAATATTCGTGGATAGTCCGCATTATCGCGAATTCCGGAATGAAGTCCGGCGACGACACACCTAACGTGTGTACTTGCAGCGTATCGATTCCTCAGAAGCGACTAACAACCGCGAATATAAGCGTTGGAGGTTTGTTACAGGCCTGCGCTTATTCCCCAAGAACCGCGAGTGGAATCGGTGAATCATCGACGCCGCGGGCATTACAGTAGCAACGGAGAAGATTCCAGAGTGTGTGGGAGAGTGTGATGGAGAGAGACTGCGACTGAAGAGTAAGTGAGCAAGTATAAGATCGGTAAAATACACAAGCTCGGTGTCTTCGTCGTGTAAAGAGGGAGTTCGGAGAATTGGATGTAAATCGAGTTCGCCACCGCTATATTCCCACTTTTCCCACCGAAAATAATGGTCTAACTATTCAACGAGCTATTCAGGCAAACGCTCGGAGCATGGCAGAAGAGACAACCAAACTCGAACGGGGATACAGACACTACACGGTGCATGTAAAATGAATGCAGTGAAACCGAGAGAGGGAGGAAGAGTTGGAGAGAGTGAGGGAGGAAGAGTGAGAAGGCTGAGGAGGAGAAGGACCGGTGCGAGCACCGAACAGCAGGCAGAGTCCAGTCGGTAGCGTGGAGGTGTTAATACAGAGGTCGATCTACCAGTTTCATGCAATATGCGCATGTTTAACTGACCAAAGCTCTGGTACCGCCGCGATCCGCTATAGTCCACCTCTTTGTCCCTCATTCCCTCGACGAAAGAGGGACTGACCCGTGCCACGAGAGTGAGAGAGGACGCCTACCGTTCACACGGACACTGGGATAGTTGAGGTACGTTTGCAGGGTACCACAGCAAGGATACTAAAGTAGGGGAGGCGCATGTTACCGGCTCAGGGGGTTCGCCGGACTCCGTAGGGGAAGATCAGGGCCAGCGAAAAGGATATAGAGACCGTGGATGTCCTCACGGTACACAAAAGTGGCGGAGTTTAGCTGGTCCTCTCTCTGAATACGGGCTTGTGTCGTTGTGGTGAACTTGTAGCGATGAGATTCTCGTGTGAGGGCGAATTCATCGATAACGCTTTCGCCAGTGCGCGTGCACTGGCTTCGCTTTATTTGTGCAAGGGAGAATATCGACTCCTGGGTATGCAAAACGGGGAAAGAAGAAAGCTGGAACAATGTGGAATCCAGGGAGACTGGGTGGAAGTCATTGCCCGCGGGAGATGAAGCGATGTAGAGCCAGGACAGGGCCATTTTTTTGAGGATTAGGAATGGAATTGATGGTTACTAGGCTGGGACGATGGGTAGTGAACTGGGATGATCGATTTAGGTGACCTGCGTTCAGTATGACACGGGGTAGGTCATGATTTCCAGGATCTAGAAAGGCTGCGGTCGTCAGAGTTACAATGACTTGAGGTTTAGACACCATTGGTAGCGGGAAATGGCCGGAACAGGGCTGAATGTGGTACATTGAAGTCCCAACTTCCTATAAAACTGATAGGCATTTGCCCCAAAATTCGCATGCCCCTAGTTGGGCATTGATCTTCCTACAAGCTTAATGTTATGCCTACAAGTTTTTTGAGGCTTAGGGACAGAATTGATGAAGTTATGAGGCTAGGCCGATGGGTAGTGAATTAGGATGACCAAATAAGGTGACCTGCAGTCAATATGACACGGGGTAGGTCATGATTCTCCAGATCTAGGGAGGCTGCGGTTTTTAGAGTTACAATAACTGCCCTTTGAGGTTCGAACATCATTGGTAACGAGAAATTGCCGGATCAGGGCTGAATGTGGTTCATCCAAGTCCCAACTCCCCACAAAGTTGATGGGCATTTGCCCCAAAATTCGCATGTCCCTAGTTGGGCATTGATCTTCCTACAAGCTTAATGTAACACAAGTTTTTTGAGGATTCGGGATGGAATTGATAAAGTTATGAGGCTAGACCGATGGGTAGTGAATTGGGACGATCAAATAAGGTCATCAGCGGTCAACATGACACAGGGTAGGTCATGATTTCCATGATCCGGGAAGGCTGCGGTCTTCACAGTTACAATGACTTGAGGTTTATACACCATTAGTAGCGGGAAATGGCCGGATCAGGGCTGAATGTGGTTCATCCAAGTCCCAACTCCCCACAAAGTTGATAGGCATTTGCCCCAAAATTCGCATGTTCCTGGTTAGGCATTGATTTCCCCACATAAGTTTTCTCGATTCTCCATAAACTGTGCGTCGGTCCGAAATTCCGCGTTTAAATCTCCATCAGCCATATTCCTCCTTTGTGTTTAATCATCACCATATCACGTCGAATTCGTAGTGAAAGGTCTGCGCAGCCAAAAGTTTGAAATTCGATGTTTACTCAATCCCGTTTGGCTGTGTCTATGCAACGTGTACAAGGGTGGTATTCACGTCGTCGTTTGGAAAGGGTTTTCAGGCTCGCTCGTTCAACATACTGAAACACCGGAGTTTCGTGGACGATACCTCCGTTGCTAACAACAACGTGGATCAACTCGGTGTCGGAGCTTCCGGTATGGCGTTTGCCACCGCGTTTCGGGTCAACTTTGTTTGCCTGGACCATTTTGGAATGGGGCTTGTGTCTGCAGCCAGGACTCGGCTTGGCCAACGCTAGGTTTTCCTAGATCGAGCCTACATCGTGCCTGGTCCGTCACACCCGGGAGCAAAGCGGCATTTGGCCAGTGGCCTGTACATACATCCATGCTTCTTGATGCAAACTGCCCATTTGCAACTACAATCATCTCTCCAGCGCTGGAATCCCTCCTCCTCGTCCAATCCGTTCTCCAATCGATTTGGCCTCTTCCCACAACTGTTCGCTGCACCTTTCCCGCTCTATCCTTCGTCCTCTTTCTTTATGCTCCACATTCGCACACATTGGACGCTCCTCGGGACGTTCCACCGCCCGTAGTGACTCCCCCGTCCAATAGATGTAGCGCACAAACTGACCACACTTTGTCAAGTATATCTATAGGATTGTGATGCATACGTTGTGCCTCGTCGGTTGTTGAATAACAGAGTGAAAACAGCGACGCTGAGTCCAACAGAAAGGCCTTCTCTCCACGTGTCTCCATCTCCCTTTCCCACATCCACGCTCTTCGTTCCACCGATATCACTCTATCCAGGCTCATAGTTGCCCTCTTTCGCACAAACCTCGCCCTCTCGTTTTCATGCTGCAACCCTCGTTTGTGCACCCCTCTTTACCAATGGAAAACCCATCCCTCGTTTCCTGGACTAGCCTGCTTTCATATGCGGTGTTCCTACGATTCGTCCCTCTTCTCCGGACAAACTCTGGTTAAATTTAACATCGCAAAGGCATCTCTTCGTGTACATACGTGCGACGATACACGATCTGCTTCGTTCAGGTTTTATTCGGTCCCAAAACGTTGGCGTTTATTTTAGATAGGGTTGGCGTTTCTGTTCGATCGCACATTCGACGATGACAGTGAAAAATTGCGCATTGACGTCAATGGCAAGCATTTTTTTACGCAAATTTTCGTCGATCCTATTTCGTTCGTTTCGATGATTTTTTTTTTTTTTTTCAATATCTACCGATCGACGCATCGAGGGACGTCACTTGACCACGTGATGACGCCTCGACAATGAGATCTTCTGTGAGCGACCAGCGCTTGGAATCTTGAATCCGTATGAACTTTTCCGTGAAGATTGGTTTGGTGATCGATGAATACTTTTTTTTTTTGGGTCAATGTCGAGTTGAAAAATTGAGGATATTTTCTGGATTCTTTGAGAATCCAAATGGGAGTTTTTTTTTCGGATTGATGAAGTTTGAATAAATTTAATTCAAATAAATGAATTTAGATTCAAATATCGGTCTAATTGACTATCTATCGAGGTTATGGGTAAAAAAATCCGAAAAATTGATTTTTATCAAATTTTTGTCGAGCTCGAAAAAAAAAATTATTTTTATATCGTAAACTAATAAAATCTTTGATATTTTTTGTTTCAGGTGAGTCAGAAGCTTTTCCAAAATTAATATGCCGCTGGAGGAATCTTTATGGTGAGTTAAAATATTGATAAACAATTGGAAATCGCAATTGGACACGATTTATTATAATTATTCCTTTAAGGCGGTATTCTGGGCTAGAGACATAAATTTTGAGCGTTTGTCGAGCTTAATAAGAATTAAAAAAATTGGTATCATTCCTTTTGTTTTACAACTTATCGATTAATATTTTGACAATAAACAAAAAAAATTTGAGAAAAAGAAATGAAAACGAAATAATCCAATTTGCTCCGACGTGACGAGCATAGTTGCTGCATCACTAAAATAGCTATAACTTCGTAAATGATTGGAATTAGAAAAATTTTTTTCGAGGATATATTCTTGAAGGTCGAAACTTTAAGAATCTACAAAAAAAATGATTTTTTCAAAATTATAGACCAGAATACTTGAAGTTACGCTCTGACGTGACGGGCATAGTTGCTGCGTCACTAAAATAGCTATAACTCCGTAAATGATTGGAATTTAAACACTTCTTTTCGATGATTTATCCATAATGGTTTCAACTTTGAGAATATGCACGAAAAAATGTTTTTTTCAAAATTTTAGCCCAGAATAATCAATAATTAAAGTTACGCTCCGACGTGACGAGCATAGTTGCTGCGTCACTAAAATAGCAATAACTCCGTAAATTACTAGAATTTGAAAATTTTCTCTCAAGTATAGATTCTTAAAGATCTAAACCTTAAGAATATGTAAACAAAAATTGATTTTTTCAAAATCATAGACCAGAATACCCAAAGCTACGCTCTGATGTGACGGGCATCGCTGCTGCGTCACTAAAATAGTTATAACTCCGTAAATTATTCGAATTAAAAAATTTCCTTTCGAGGATATATTCTCAAAGGTCTAAACTTTGAGAATATACAAAAAAAAAAATTTTTTTTCAAAATAACAGACCAGAATACATAAAGCTACGCTCTGACGTGACGGGCCTAGTTGCTGCGTCACTAAAATAGCTATAACTCCGCAAATTACTAGAATTAAAAAAATTCCTATCGAGGATATATTCTCAAAGGTCTGAACTTTAAGAATCTACAAAAAAAAAATTGATTTTTTCAAAATTATAGACCAGAAAACATAATGCTACGCTCTGACGTGATGAGCATAGTTGCTGCGTCACTAAAATAGCTATAACTCCGTAAATTCTTCGAATTGAAAAAATTCCTTTCGAGTATAGATTCTTAAAGATTGAAACCTTAAGAATATGCAAGCAAAAAATGATTTTTTCAAAATTACAGACCCAGAATACATGAAGCTACGCTCCGACGTGACGGGCATAGTTGCTGCGTCACTAAAATAGCTATAACTCCGTAAATTACTAGAATAAAAAAAATTCCTTTCGAGGATATATTCTCAAAGGTCTGAACTTTAAGAATCTATAAAAAAAAAAATTGATTTTTTCAAAATTATAGACCAGAATACATGAAGCTACGCTCTGACGTGACGGGCATAGTTGCTGCGTCACTAAAATAGCAATAACTCCGTAAATTCTTCGAATTAAAAAATTTCCTTTCGAGAATATATTCTCGAAGGTCTGAACTTTAAGAATCTACAAAAAAAATTGATTTTTTCAAAATTATCGACCCGAATTCCGCCTTAAGTTGGTTGGAAGGTTTTATATCGATATTTCTCTGCTCATTACGTCATCGACGTCATCTCTCGTAATCCCTTCCCAAGCGTATCTCTCCCTAACGATCATCGTTCCGGGAACGTAATTTTCCGCCCCACCTACAAACAAATAAAAACAAAAAAAAGCCTGGGAATAAGGAGAAATTCATTGCAATCGGATGATCTCGTTGCCACTCGGAGTCAGCGTTGACGAGACTCGAGTAAGTGGAGTAAATGCATCTCTCTCGTGGACTCGAGATCCTTCGTTTTGGGTAACGCAACGGTAATCGATCTTTCGGATCGATTGTGAGCGCGAAGAGCCCGAATCTCGGCGAATCGAGGCTCGAATCTCTCGATTGAATTCCCACAAGAGTCATCGCGCAAATCGCTCGACTCTGTCGCGGATTAAAAAGCACGTACGTGTGTCACGTTTCTAGGTAATATTTCTCACATCTGGCTCTCGTTGGAGCGTTTTAAATTAGAACGACGGTGCGAAATCGCTCGTGGAACGATACAAAGTTCGCGGCTCTTTGAATTCGTTCTTCATCTACGATGCACGATATTTTTAAATGGTGACGTTTACATGTGCTATTTTAATGTTCAGATCTGAAGGGGACAAAAAAGTCCTCTCGTGAATTATTAAATGTCCGAGAAACCGCTCATTCCGTTATTGGGGGACCATTTTTTTTTTTTTTCAGTAATAAGAAGTTTTTTTTTTGGTAACTTTTTCTGAGGAAAATAGTTTTTGGTCAATTTTTAATGTTCAGATCTGAAGGGGACAAAAAAGTCCTCTCGTGAATTATTAAATGTCCGAGAAACCGCTCATTCCGTGATTGGGGGACCATTTTTCTTTTTTCAGTAATAAGAGGTTTTTTTTGGTAACTTTTTGTGAGGAAAATAGTTTTTGGTCAATTTTTAATGTTCAGATCTGAAGGGGACAAAAAAGTCCTCTCGTGAATTATTAAACGTCCGAGAAACCGCTCATTCCGTGATTGGGGGACCATTTTTCTTTTTTCAGTAATAAGAGGTTTTTTTTTGGTAACTTTTTGTGAGGAAAATAGTTTTTGGTCAATTTTTAATGTTCAGATCTGAAGGGGACAAAAAAGTCCTCTCGTGAATTATTAAATGTCCGAGAAACCGCTCATTCCGTGATTGGGGGACCATTTTTCTTTTTTCAGTAATAAGAGGTTTTTTTTTGGTCACTTTTTGTGAGGAAAATAGTTTTTGGTCAATTTTAAATTTATTTTGATAAATGAGATTTATATTGGAATATGTGGAGACATTTTTTTTGCGCGTGGCAAAGAGATGGATCAAAGTAGCAGAAACTGAAAAAAAAAACTTCTGAGATTAATTCTTCCTGGTGAACGATTAGATCAATATAGTTATAAGAAAAATTGATTTTTTATTGGGTTTGAGTTTATTCAATTTCAAGATAGCAATTTCAAGTTTGGGTTTCAAGACAATTAATTATAATAAATTTAATTTACATTGGAATACGTGGAGACGTTTTTTCTGCACTTGGAAAAAAGATGGCCCAAAGTAGCATAAAATGAAATTTAAAATAAAACTTCCGAGATGAATTCTTTCTGGTAAACGATTATTCAATAAAATTATAAGAAAAATACAGTTTCTATTTGGTTTGGGCTTATACACTTTCAAGATAGCAATTTCAAATTTGGGTTTCAAGAAATTTTATTATAATAAATTTAAATTACATTCGAACATGTAGAGACATTTTTTCTGCGATGCTAAAAATAAGGCTCAAAATAGCATTATCTCAACAAACAAAAAATCGGAGTTGAATTCTTCCTGATGAACGATTAGTTCAATCAAATTACAAGAAAAATTAATTTTTCATTGTGTTTGGGTTTATTCAATTTCAAGATGGCAATTTCAAGTTTGGGTTTCAGGAAATGTTATTATAATAAATTTAAATTACATTGAAATATGTAGACATTTTTTCTGCATTTTAAATTAAAAAAAAACTTATGATTTTTTTCCTGATAAACAATTAGTTCAATCAAATTACAAGAAAAATTAATTTTTCATTGTGTTTGAATTTATTCAATTTCAAGATAGCAATTTCAAGTTTGGGTTTCAGGAAATTTTATTATAATAAATTTAAATTACATTGAAATATGTAGAGACATTTTTTCTGCATTTTAAATTAAAAAAAAACTTATGATTTTTTTCCTGATAAACAATTAGTTGAATAAAATTATAAGAAAAATTAATTTTTCATTGGGTTTGAGTTTATTCAATTTCAAGATAGCAATTTCAAGTTTGGGTTTCAGGAAATTTTATTATAATAAATTTAAATTACATTGAAATATGTAGACATTTTTTCTGCATTTTAAATTTAAAAAAAACTTATGATTTTTTTCCTGATAAACAATTAGTTGAATAAAATTATAAGAAAAATTGATTTTTCATTGTGTTTGGGTTTATTCAATTTCAAGATAGCAATTTCAAGTTTGGATTTCAAGACAATTTATTATAATGAATTGTAAATTATAAATTATAAATTATAATTTATAAATTATAAATTATAAATTATAAATTATAAATTATAAATTATATCAAATCAATTTACATTAGAATATGTAGAGACATTTTTTCCGGACTCGGCAAAAAGATGGCTCAAAGTAGGGAAAAAAAAAGAAAAAAAAAAGAAAAAGAAAAAAAAAACAACAACAACAACAAACATAATTCAACAATGAATTCTTCTTGGTGAACGATTGGTTCAATAAAATAATAATAAAAATTAATTTTCCATTGGGTTTAGGTTTGGTCGAAAAAATTGACACTTGTTATTAATAGATCCGGGTCTTCCCAGGATTTCGTATTGAAGAGTCCTATGATACCGCATAAGTCTCTCTCTGTCTCTCTCTCTCTCTCTCTCTCTCTCTCTCTCTCTCTCTCTCTCTCTCTCTCTCTTCTCTCTATGTTCCTTTTGCTTGGTGTTACTCGGTGACATATTTATCGGCGACCGTGCCACCTGCATAACAGCGTGTGCGCGCGAGGTCTGACCGGGCTCGCGGCATCCTTACACAGAGGTCTCTCTTTCGCTATCGCGGTTTCTCGCGCGCGTTTCCCAGGTCGAAAAACGAGAGAGTGAGAGAGAGAGAGAGAGAGAGAGAGAGAGAGAGAGAGAGAGAGAGAGAAAGAGGGAGAGAGAGAGAGAGAGCGAGAGAGAGAAAGGGACGACGTGGAACAGAGAGACAGAGAGATATGGAAGAAGCCCTCTTTGGGACGCGTTCTGCAAACGTGGATACAGTCTACCTTGCCCATTTGTATCCCAAATTCAAGCGGCACCTTCATTCCAGCGCCTCGCAACGATTCTCCAGCGCAGTTTAGCCGTTCCGATCGTCTTTTTCGCACCCGATAACCCCAAATTTCGACACAAATCATCCGATATTTGTGCCAATGTAAATATTTGCCCTTGAAAAAGCATAAAATCCAAAATACATAATATACATGGGGCATTCCATCCCAAATCGGACAGTTTGAAAAACTTTTTTTTTTGTATTTCCTCAATTTTTTTATATTTTTGAGTATCCATCAAAAGACCCTTCCTGTTAAATTTTGAGATTTTTTTGATTACCCGTTCAAAAGATATTGAATCAACAAAAAAACCGCTCTTTTTTTGGTATTTTGGTCATAACTTCTTTAATAATGGTCCGAATTGAAAGGTTTTTTTTCAACATTTTTGTTTTTTTATGGCCTTTTCAGAAAAAAATACGACAAAAAAATTCGACGTGTTTTTGAATGAGTTTTTTGAGTTTTAAACGTTAAATCGCGCTTTTTAAAGTGAATGTGATTATTGATTTTTTTTAAAAATTTTTGATTCAAACATCTCTCTATTAAAAAAATTTTAAGACTAGTCCGATCGTGGGATCTCAATAACTACTATTTTTTTTCGATTTTCAAAAATAAATAAAAAAAATTTCCTCATAAATCATTATGAATACCAATTTTTGTTACTGTATAGTATTTTTCAATCATTTTGAATTAATTTGGACACTTTTTCATTGTAAACAGATTTCAAATTTTCACATCAGAAACATTATTCAGATGCAAAAGAATGATTTCATTTGCGATAAAATACTGCGAAGTCAATCACAAAAATTTAATTCAATTATTCCAATGAGCAACGGAAACGTATTGGCAAAGGAATATTCTAATTCAGGAAATAATCGTATATGTAAGGTTTTCAAAAAAAGACGTGAATAAATAAAAACTGTTGTCATTATTGTTCATAAACAGACTTGACGATTAATTATTAATTTTAAGAACCCGTTAACAATAAAAAAGTGTCAAAATAAATTCTCAATATTGAAAAAAATACTATACAGTAACCAAAATTGGTATTCATAATAATTTATGAAAAAAAAAAAAATTAATTATCAAAAATCGAAAAAAATAGTAATTATTGAGATCCCACAATCGGACTAGTCTTAAAAATTGTTGAATGGATAGATGTTTGAAACAAAAAATTTAGAAAAAAAAAATCGAAAACGAAATTCACTTTTAAAAACGCGATTTAACGTTTAAAACTCAAAAAACTCATTCAAAAACACGTCGAATATTTTTGTCGTATTTTTTTTTCTGAAAAGGCCATGAAAAAACAAAAATTTAGAAAAAAAAGACTTCACTCTGGACCATTATTAAAGAAGTTATGACCAAAATACCAAAAAAAGAGCGGTTTTTTCGTTGATTCAATACTTTTGAACGGGTAATAAAAAAAATCTCAAAATTTAACAGGAAGGGTCTTTCGATGGGTACTCAAGAATATAAAAAAATTGAGGAAATAAGAAAAAAAGTTTTTCAAACTGTCCGATTTGGGATGGAATGCCCCATATATTTGTATACGTATATTTATGTATGCGAGGAAGCGAATAGTCTCTGGCGGTGTGACTGGACGTAAAATAGTAGGAGAAAGGGATGACATATTAGAGCTTCCTCATTTCACGCGTCCTGGAAGGACACGGCCACGAAAGTCCTGGCGGACGTTAATATAGTGCGAGACGCGTATATCGGGACACCTAAAATGCAAACTGGAGGTATAAACGCAGCAAGGTGAATCATCCTCTCTTTCCGCGCGAGGGCAAAAATTTTTCTATTCGTTTCGACGCGAATTTTTTTCTTCCCTCTTTCATCGCAAAAAGATCCTCCCCTCTCGTCCTTTCTTTCAGCGGATTTTTGGACAATGGCACCGCGAAATTCTCGCCAACTTTAAATTTCGCGCTTTCTCACGGCAGACGAAATGCAAGAGAGAGGGAGATGAGAGTGTGGGCGCGTGATCCATAGATCTTATTTTCTCGCTCCTCTTCTATAAACAACGAAATCTTGGCAATATCTTTGATCAATATCTTTCGGTCATATAACCCCCTTCTCGCTTATGCGCACGTGTTTGCCAATGCGACGAATCGCTTTATAAATTGCCGCACCATTTGCTATTTATTATTATTTTTTTTTGGCATCTTCAAAGTGAATTTATGAGTTGAGGAGAAAATCGAGATTTCGATTTTTCTCATGATCGAGCGTTTTTTTTTTTTTTTTGATAAATTTAAAGGGAGTTTTTTGTTTATTACCGTTCAGTATATTTCCCTCGAATTTCCCGTAGAAATTTTCAAAATATTTGAAAATTCAGAAAAATCCCTCTTGGGCAAAAATGTCTGGATTGCAGGGTTGCGAATTTTTTTTATGAAAAAATAATGCATTAACCATTACTTTTTCAATGGCTAATTGAAATAATTTCCATTAACCATTAAATTTTAATGGTTATTGGAAATCATTTTTATTAACCATTAAATTTCAATTGTTAATGGAAATTATTTTCATTAACTATTAAATTTTAATGGTTATTGGAAATTATTTTCATTAACCATTAAATTTTAATGGTTAATGAAAATGCAAATGCATTAAAAAAAGTAATGCATTATTTGCAACCCTGCCCATTATAATGTAGTGTGTAATAGAAAAAATTTCCATTACCCATTGCCATGTAATGTGTAATGGACAAAACTTTGATTGCAATTTTTGGGAATGGAAAAATATAAATGAATAAATTATTGCAATTTTGCATTACATTTTATCGACTCAGGACAAGGAATTATAATATAGATGCTTTTTAGAATTTATTATGGAAAAATATAGTTGAATAAATTATTGCAATTTTGCATTACATTTTATTGACTTAGGACTTAGAATTATAATATAGATGCTTTTTAGAATTTAAGGTACCTGAAAATACAAGTCCCAAGTCAATAAAATGTAATGTAAAATTGCAATAATTTATTCATCTGTATTTTTCCATTCCCAAAATTGCAATCGACGTTTTGTCCATTACACATTACATTGCAATGGGTAATGGAATTTTTTTCTATTACACACTACATTGTAATGGGCAGGGTTGCAAATAATGCATTACTTTTTTTAATGCCTTTGCATTTTCATTAACCATTAACATTTAATGGTTAATGAAAACAATTTCCATTAACCATTAAAATTTAATCGTTAATGAAAATAATTTCCATTAACCATTAACCATTAAAATTTAATGGTTAATGAAATTAATTTCCATTAACCATTAAAATTTAATGGTTAGTGAAAATAATTTCCATGAACCATTGAAATTTAATGGTTGATGGTTAATGAAAATGCAAATGCATTAAAAAAAAGTAATGCATTATTTGCAACCCTGCTGGATTTATGTGATTTTCTCGCCTTTAATTCGGCAAAATTCGCTAAATTTTTTGATAATATTGAATTTGATGGAATTTTCACATTTTCATTTAATAAACAAATTTCCAATGTGCAAAATTATGGCAAGATTATGATAAGATTTTGGTCAGGATCGAGGGTTAACGCTTCTCGCCCATTTCTTCGTTTATCTCCTTGTTCCTACTTTATTTTGGGCCTCATCTTCGCCTCCCGGGCCCTACGGGGCCCTTCCACATATCCAAGGGCTGCAAGGCGTATAATGTGTATATATACTTTCTTTTGCAAAAACCGGGTTTCGCCGGCACGATGATATATATCTCGGGTGCTAAACGGCCCATTGTTCGCGGTAGCCAACTGACGAATTTGTATATGTTTATAATGGCGATGCTGCGATGCACGCGCCCTCTTTTTCTCGTTCTCGTCGAGGCGATAAAGAAACTTTTTTTTTCGTGGAAGATTTTTCAAAGCCTGGACAAGCCCCAGTCCCAAAAACGTGACTTTTTCGTTACCCTTTTTTCTTCGCCACCCCTTATAATTGTTAATAACAAAAAAAAATGTTAATTATTCAAAGGAAGGCTAAATTGATTTTGAGAATTTTTTAAAAAACGAAACAAAGGGAGAAATAATTGAATTGATAACAAATAAGTAAGAAAATCAATAACTTATGAATAATAATAAAAATAATTAAAAATTCAAAGGAAGAAAAAAAAACGCAAAAACAGAAACTTTCTTTCGTGGCAGATTTCTCAAAGCCTGGACAAGCCCCAGTCCCAAAAACGAGACTTTTTCGTTACCCTTTTTTCTTCGCCACCCCTTATAATTGTTAATAACAAAAAAAATGTTAATTATTCAAAGGGAGGCTAAATTGATTTTGAGAATTTTTTAAAGAACGGAACAAAGGGAGAAATAATTGAATTAATAACAAATAAGTAAGAAAATTAATAACTTATGAATAATAATAAAAATAATTTAAAATTCAAAGGAAGAAAAAAAAACGCAAAAACAGAAACTTTCTTTCGTGGCAGATTTCTCAAAGCCTGGACAAGCCCCAGTCCCAAAAACGTGACTTTTTCGTTACCCTTTTTTCTTCGCCACCCCTTGCAATTGTTAATAACAAAAAATTGTTAATTGTGCAAAGGGAGACTAGATTGATTTTGAAATTTTTTTGTAGAGATAAACAAAGGGAGAAATAAAAAAAAATTGGCGAGCTAAAATATTAAATGGTACATTTTTTATGAGAACTTTTATCGCTGGGGTTTATTAATGATTAATAATTAATAAAAATAATAACTAATAAATAATAATAAAAAATAATAAAAAATTCAAGGGAGAAATTTAAAAAAAAAAATGCATAAACACTTTGAATCGATGCCGAAGAAATTGGTCCGCTTGTGAATTTTCATCACGTTTCCGCCATTTGCAATTTTATTTCTCAATCCCGAAACTCGTGACTCGAGATATTCGCGAGGATCGTGAGATCCCGAGGATTTATATTGTCGCGAAATTTCGAGCAATCCATCGATAATTTTTTCTCACTCTCTCACACTCTCCTCCTCGAATCCTAACGAGTTTTTATATACTTTGTCGCGAGGACGTGTGAAGATTCTGCTGCTCTCTTCGCGAAGGATCTTCATCCTCGAAGCGTCTCCGCGCATTGTCCCGAAAAGTCGCCGGAGCCGATATATACCGGGTGACCAAAATCGCAGAAAGGTCGTATTCATCCGTCGGACGAGGGAATCGTACGCCATTTTGATTATCGTCGAGCGAACGATCCATTAATCCTAACGAAATTCCCGCTCGCAGCTGCCGCGCGTGTTTGAGTTCGTGCGAGCGTCTTATTTCAATCGCGTTGCATACGCAAAACTCTCACGGTTTTCGTCGCTTCTATCCGAAATTCCGGCCTTTACCGACCATTTTGCCGAAATAAAGGCCCGCGTCCCGCGCAGAGATAAAGAAAAGAACCCGCAAAAATGAAAAAATAAACTCCCCTCCGCCGAGCCACTTCATTTTGGAGCTTGAGGGCGCGGAATTTTGAGGTTAGAATCGGCGTTTTGCGAAAAATCTCAAAACCAAAAATAATACTAAAAAAAAATGGTATGCAAATTCAGTCTTTTGTCTGGAGCGATATTTTATATTCGTAGCGGAGGAGTGAAAAAGATTGAGAATGGGGTGCATCGAGAGGGTTGAAGAGGGTCGACGAATATGCAAAAAGGTTGAGAGCAAAGGAGACGGAAAGGGAGTCAGCGAGAAGTACTGAAATATACACTGAAGTAAAGTTGTAATTATTTTTTAATTATTTTTTAACAGTTCATAAATTAAATAAATATTTTTTAACAGTTGATGAATCAAAGTAAAATTTAAGTAAATTTAACATTTAAGTAAAAGTGCCAACTAAATATATATTTTTACTAAACTGTTTTCTCAGTGTAATATCGGTAGCCATAAAGCTTGAGAGAGAGAAATAAGGGAGATGGAATTGGCGAAGGGAAGAGATTGAGGGAGAGAGAGAGAAAGAGAGAAAGGGGCAAGAGGAAGGGGCAAGAGAAATAAAACGTAGGGAATGTCGGGTGTCGAACCTGGCGCGGATTTACGGGTCGCTTTGTATAAGACCGCCTTCCTCAATTCAGCAATATACCCAACCGCAGCCTCTCTTGCGCACTTCTTTTTCCTTCTTTACCTTCTCTCATTTCTCTCCTTCTCTCTGTAGTCTCGGTACGCTGGTCCAAAAGTCTCCTCTGACGGTCCCTCCGTGCTGAAAACGCACTACAAGATCGGCGGAACGTTACCCGGGCCCAAAAGAAAGAGGGAAACCATCCATTTGTGCATCGCTTTGCCGTGCCCTTCACGTTCATTAACCCTCGCGAACATATCTCGCAAATTCGTGAATTTATTCTTTTACCCCTCGCGAATACAAAACACCATCAACGTTTCCACTGTTCTCCTTCGTTTGTATTGTTTACTTTTTTTTACAGCGTGCGAAACTTGCAGTAAAAAGAGTTGAGAAATTAGAGGAAGCGATCTGGGGATGCGCTTGTAGGAAATTTGCGCGGTCTTTGTTTTGTTTCTCACAGCTTCGAGCTTTGCAATAAGCGAGGAAAGGGTATTTCTCGCAGAGTCTTTGATAGTGGATTTTTGGTCGACAAAAATTTGCAGGCACCGTGTTTATCGTCCCCGATGACTCGTCTGATCATTTAATATGCGTTAGAACGATGCGCGGCAGTTTTTGAGGGAGCGCGGCGCTTCCGCGGCCCGCCACTAGGCGGCGTCTGGCCGAGCGCGTCTCGCGCAAGCGAAGCGGCGCGCCCCGAACTATATGTAGGGTCTCCCTCTCTCTCTCACTCTCGCGGCAATCAGCTCCCACATAGTAACGCGAAGTTTCTAGATCATTTGCACGGAAATGAAGGATCATTTGACGCTAATTTGTCATTAATATTTTTAAAAAATTACTTTTCATAAGAAATTCTCAATTTTTTCATGCGCTCCATAAAATAATGCAATTTTAAATGCGATTGTTTCTCGTCCTTCGACGGCAAAAGTGCATATGCTAAATGTGGCGAGGAATCGTACGCGCTTACACGTACGGTGAGGAAAAAAGGACAGAGGAAAAAAAAATGCGCGGCGTGTGCCTCTCATAAATCCCGTTTATGGAAGAAAATGCATGCAAGCTAAAGAGCCCACGTAGAGTTGCGCGACGTTGGTAAAGAGCGCGGAAAACAGGTACTTTCTGAGAGTCAACGGCGCGATACTCTACCCAACATCTCTCCGCTGTACCGAGAACTCGTGTGATCTACCTGTGCGCAACATATTCAAGAAAATAGTCGCTCGAAGAACGCTGTTTTATGGTATTATATCTCGTCGTCGTCGCGCGGCTTTCGCGATTCCCGGGAGAATAACGTCCTTGGATTCTCGAACGCTCGATCTCGAAAAGAAACATATTATGTGATCTACAAGGTGGCTTATTTTTGCAATTGGAAAAATTAATGAAAAATCCATAGGGAAGAGTGGGGCACAACGGCCCCCTTGAACAGGGATCGGCAAAAAAAATTTTTAGATTCTTATTCAATCGTTATTTACAAAATTAATATTATCATCCATTATTTTTTTAGGTATTTCGATAATCAGTAATTCAAAGATCAATACTACGAATCATTTGGATATCGAATATGTGTATTCTTTGAATTATTCATTATTAGAAAAATTAGTAATCGTATTCTTTAAAATACATATCATTAAATTAATTAGTAATTGAATTATTTTAATTACTAATTGTTAGAATAATTTATAATTGAATTAAGTCAATTATTGATTATTTGAATAATTAGTAATTTATATATCTAAATTACTGATCATTCAAGTAATTAGTAATTCAACTATTTCAATTACCAATTTTTTTAATAATTCATAATTTAGATGTATAAATTACTAATTAATTATAAATTCCTTCACAATTTAAGTATAACTTGACTACAAATAATTGTGGATGTTATTGGAGTGAACTTGTACAAAAGTTGGAGTATTTCAAAATACATTATTGAAAATTAGTATACTTATTTCTTAAAATTCCTATCAACCATTATAAATTCTTCTCAATATTATAATGAAATTTAATATACAAAAATATGAAATTTCAATAACAAGTATACGAAATCGAAATTAATATACACGGTTTTGGAAAATTAACAATTTCATCTTGAATTTAATATTCGTATATTAAAATTATAAGAATCAACATTGAAAATTAATATCCCCGTATATGAAAATGGTTTTTGTGTACTTTTTCGCAATTCAAAAATACATCATTGAAAATTGATATACTTATTTCTTAAAATTCCAATCAATCACTGAAAAAAATGTCTTCAAATATAATATTTAAGAAAATACTTCTGAGAGGGTCACGGTTTTTTAAAAACAGTTTTAAGAGTTTACATAAGTACAAATTAAGTTACGAGAGGTCACGTAACTTATGAGGGGTCAGGAATGCTGGAATTGAGTTTTTCGCGGCTTTGCGTAACCTACGAGAGATCAGGGGTCGCGAAATTAAGCTATGAGAGGTAACGTAAGTTACGAGGGGTCACTTAAGTTACGAGGGGTCAGGTATTGAGGAACAAAGTTTTGAGAGTTTAGATCATTCATATATCACACAAGTAGAGGGAGTTCATAAGTAGTCGGTAGCGTAAATAGCGCGTTAGTTAGTTAGGTACGATAGGTAGGATAGTAGTTAGGGTCGAGGGTTCGAATCCCGCTCGGAGAGGGAATTTAGATAGGACAATTCGCGCAGATTTTTGTTTCTATGTATCTCTTTTTGGGGCCGGTAAACTATGCATATTAAATTATTTTGCAAGGGCTATATATATTTGTATAACACTTTCAACAACAATTAAATCCAGTTACCGTACCGTAATTTTCATAACATGAATATGAAAATTCAGAGATGTAATGTAAATTTAATATACGAAAGAATATTAATTTTTATATCTTTTTTCATGATCAATTCGGTTTCTCCGTCATCGATGACAATTTCCATAATTATTTATAATAATTTATAGTCTATTATCATGAACTAATTTTGTTTTTGTCGATTTTCTTGCTCCTTTTTTTTTTATTGGAGGCATTAAAAAGGCATTAAAAAAAGGAAAAATCTGCACGTGCGTCATATTGCGCAAATGGATATTAAATACGATGCATATCTTGACCGCACTTTTGACCGCAATTATGAATTGCGGGCATTTGAAGTGGGATTTTTTGTTGTTCTTTCTTCAAGTTCCCGTGTTCCGTCGCTGCGTGGCGTCGTTTGTCGTCAACCGCGGAATCCAGAAGGTGCGCAATTGCCCTTTGAGTAATTGGGATGGCGCGACGAAACGCGGAATCTTCCCTCCGGTATTGCGTTTATTCCTGATGGTGTTCCCCTTTCAGGGCCGCATAGCGGTACACGTGCGATGATATAAAAGCTCATATGGGCGGGAATCGAATCGGATGAGCGAGCCGGCAAATTGTTGGCGCGGAATCCGCGCGCAATAATCTTAAATGATGAGCTCTCTCTCTCTCTCTCTCTCTCTCTCTCTCTCTCCCTCTCTCTCTCTCTCCATTACCGATTATTGCTATAATTACAGAAAATTCCTCGAAGCCAAAGACGAAGCACCCGCCTGCATTTTTTTGACTCCCGATCCGATCTTTTCGCAATGCGGACTTGGAAAATTAGCTCCTCAAAATGAACGGAGACAAAAGAGTTTTCTTAAAATTTTTTTTCAATTTTTTGACATGGCTTCCTTAAAAATGACGATTTTTTTATCATGCGGAATTTTTAAAATTCCACCCCCTTTCATTTCTCCTCAGGCAATTGGTCCCTGATTCAATAAAAAAAATTATTAATTAAAATGATTGTAAAATGAAAAATCCTGAAAACAGTTTTTCAGGAAGAATTTTAGAAATTTTTCAAATAGTGGAAGGACAATTTTGATTATAATTTTATTTTGAAAAGGCTTTCTTTTTCTTAAAACTTTATTTTAGTTTTTATTTTTTGACACGCCTCCTTTATTAGGAGTTTTTTAAGCTCCTTTTTGATGGCTTCCCTCCAAAGGACGATTTTTTTATCACCATGCGGAATTTTCAAAATTTCACCCCCTTTCAATTCGCTTCAGGAAATTTTTCCCTGAATCAATAAAAAATTATTAATTTAAAATTATTGTAAAGAGAATAATCCTGAAAACAGTTTTTAAGGGCGAATTTTAGAAATTTTGGGAATTATGGAAGGACAATTTTGATTCCAATTTCATTGTAAAGACAGGGAAGTCGAATTTTGCTTCCTCTTGAAATCGATGGATCAATAAAAAATTATTTATTAAATAAAAATTATTAATTAAAATGATTGTAGAAAGAATAATCCTGAAAACTGTTTTTAAAGGACGAATTTTAGAAATTTTGGGAATTATGGAAGGACAATTTTGATTATAATTTTATCTGAGGACAGGGAAGTTGAATTTTGCTTTCTCTTGAAATCGATTGAAATTGATGGTCAAGTAAATATGTGGAGGAAGAGGCTTTCTTTTTTTTTAACCTTATTTAATTTTTAATTTTTTGACATGCCTTCCTTATTAGGAATTTTTTTAACTCCTTTATGATGGCTTCCTTAAAAAGAACGATTTTTTTATTACCATGCGGAATTTTCAAAATTCCACCCCCTCTCGATTCCACTCAGGAAATTCTTCCCTGATTCAATAAAAAATTATTAATTACATAAAAATTATTAATTAAAATGATTGTAAAAAGAATAATCCTGAAAACCGTTTTTAAAAACGAATTTTAGAAACTTTGCGAATTATGGAAGGACAATTTCGATTATAATTTTATTTTGAGGGCAAGGAAGTCGAATTTTGCTTCCTCTTGAAATCGATGAATCAATGAAAAATTATTAATTAAATAAAAATTATTAATTAAAATGATTGTAGAAAGAATAATCCTAAAAACAGTTTTTAAGGACGAATTTTAGAAATTTCGAGAATTATGGAAGGACAATTATAATTTTATTTTGAGGACAGGTTGAATTTTGCTTCCTATTGAAATTGATAAATCAATAAAAAATTATTAATTAAATAAAAATTATTAATTAGAATTATTGTAAAAAGAATGTTGACAATTTTGACAATTTTGATTATAATTTTATTTTGAAGACAGGGAAGTCGAATTTTGATTTCTCTTGAAATCGATTGAAATCGATGGTTAAGTAAATATGCAAAATGTTCCCGCATTGACCCGCAAGTCTGCCAGATGAGAGGAGAAGCCTTATCAAAGTTCGCAATCTCATCCCCTTGGGCAGATGGAGTTTCCGTCAATTAAACGTTTGTCAAATAAATGGATGTGATTCGTCGTCGTGGTCGAGTCTCTCGTTCATCGGTTTCTCTCTATTCCTTCTCTCTCTCTCTTCCCCTCCCCCCCCCCTCTCTCTCTCTCTCTCTCTCTCTATGAATCCGGGCTGTCTCAAGAGGTCTCATTAACCGTATGACTCTCTATCGTCAATTATGTAATAATAAGCTGATAATAATTGCATTCGCTGGTGCATCGGCCCACCGGTCGTTTCGTTCGACGAGTGGATCGAATAAATTAAGGACTAACTTCCCTCTTACGAGGCCCTCATGCAGATTTAATGCATTTCACGACCGCATGATGTATGCGATGTCGAACTGCATGTGGTCCTCTCTCTCTCTCTCTCTCTCTCTCTCTCTCTCTCTCTCTCTCTCTCTCTCTCTCTCTCTCTCTCTCTCTCTCTCTCTCTCTCTCTCTCTCTCTCTCTCTCTCTCTCTCTCTCTCTTCTCTTCTCTCTCTCTCTCTCTCTCTCTCTCTCTCTCTCTCTCTCTCTCTCTCTCTCTCTCTCTCTCTCTCTCTCTCTCTCTCTCTCTCTCTCTCTCTCTCTCTCTCTCTCTCTCTCTCTCTCTCTCTCTCTCTCTCTCTCTCTCTCTATATTCGTTTGTCTCTCTGATGTCAGTGCATTTTTTCTTGCATTTAGAATTGACGATGCATCATATTGGGATTGATAATTTCAATTCAAAAGCACTTGAAATAAGATTGGGACAACTTAATCGTGAATTTTGAAAAAAATTGATAAATAATTTTTGCTGTGATGAATATAATTTTTTTCGACTCCCTCGATGAGTTTCAGGGTTTAGAAAAAAAATTTATTTGACAAAAGAGTATTGGTAACAATTTTCGTGATTGATTTTGACCAGGAAATTTTTTTCACCAATTTTCGATTTTTATTATTCGTACATTCAATTATAAAAATAATTTTTAATAATATCACCCTTTTTTATTTTTGCAATAATTCAATTATTTTGTGACCAAATTTTTTTGCAATAAAATTAATAGTAAAAATGTTTGTAATTTAATTTTGACCACAACATTTTTAGTTCAGACGAATTATCAATTTTTATTTGTCCTACATTTAAGTATAAAATGAATTTTCAATAATAATATCACCTTTTTTTATTTTTGTAATCATTCAATTATTTTGTGACCAAATTTTTTTGCAAAAAAATTAATAGTAAACATTTTTGTAATTTCATTTTGGACACAATATTTTTGTTCGGATGAATTAACAATTTTTATTTGTCCTAAATTTAATTATAAAATTAATTTTTAATAATAATATCACTCTTTCTCAATTTCTGTAATTATTCAATAATTTTGTGACCACATTTTTTTGCAAAAAAATTAATAATAAAAATTTTTGTAATTCCATTTTGACCACAATATTTCTAATTTTTATTTATCCCACACTTAATCATAAAAACAATTTTTGATATTAATATCACGCTTTCTTAATTTTGGTATTCATTCAATTATTTCTCGTGACCAATTTTATTTGAAAACAAAAATACTAATTAAATATTTCATAATTTCATTTGAACCACCAAATTCTCAATTTTGACAGATTTTCAATTTTTATCTGTCACACATTTTACTCCAAAAATAATTCTCAACAATAATATCACCATTTTATTTAAATAAATTAAATAATTGAATTAAATTAAATTAAATTAATTAAATTAATTAATTTAAATAATTTAATAGATTTAATTAATTAAATTAATTTTTCTGTTGATTCGATTATTCGTTTTCGTGACAAAATTTCAATCTGTCTTTAAATTACCTCGTCGTTAACCCTCCAAAAATCATATTCAAGCTCAACGCAAAAAATAACCAAAAAATAACTTGCCTGCATCGCGAAGAAGGCGGGAAAAGTTGTACGACGAGCGCATGTGAATTTTCTCGTGCATTCGTTGGACGAAAAATTTTCTGGATCCATTCGAAAATCCTCAAATTTTCACAAAACACTTCACTTTAGACTCCCCGTTAAATATTCCTCAAAGTCCTCTAAAAATAGTCAATTAAAAAAAAAAAAAAACCATCGATAAATGATAACAATAATCAGAGTCAAATGCGTCAGCAATTAGCGATAATAAATCGATCAATTAATTATTCGATGCCGGAAGATTAACGAGATATTCCGTCCCCTCCATTTGCTAGAAGCGAAAAAAAAAAATTTCTACATCCCGACGACTCAATACCGCAAAAACTCAACCTTAAGTTCACAATGTGCGCGTCGGTTATTTCTCCGCTGCACCGGGAAACAACCTCGAGTCGACTGCCGTCGCGTATTGCCGATCGTTTCACCTCGCCAGAGTTTCACCCTCGAGAGAATTAAAAAAAAAAAAAAAAAAAAAAATCAAAAGTGTAACTCAACACTCAAACGAATTTTCATGCGCGTTGGCAATAAATCGCGAGTATGACGTACAAAAGTTTCCAAATGATAAAATTAAACTCGCTTGTGACTCAATGGCACTTTAAAACACAAAAGCGCGTAATTGTTCTTCCTGGTAATGATTGCTTTCGGTGTAAATCGGAATAATTTTTCCATCCTACATGTCGATGTAATGCACGAGATTTGTTAAAACACGATTTTTCTTACGTGTACACCTACAGTAGACGATCCGAGAAGTTATGGGTAACGTTATAAGTCGTGAGTACCATTAACTCATCAACTTATTAACTCACTGACTCATTGAAACGTTGACTCATTCCCTCATTTATATATTCGCTCATTTTCTCATTTATTTATTGACTCATTAACTTATTAACTCATTAACTCTTTAACTCATTGACTCATTAACTTTAAGTGCTTCGAGTCTCGTGCCGCTCGAAGAGGGAAAACTATTGGAAAAGCTTCTCCCCTAGGAAAAATTTTAATATCGATGACTGATTATACTGGAACCTTCGATGAGTTTACTTTTCATAGTTGAGTCGCTTCCTTTGAGTTGATAAATTATTTGATTAAAAACTGTCTATCAGAAGCTTTCGCATTACAAGCGAGTAAAATTGATGAGTACTTTGAGTCTCGTGTCGTTCGAAATAAAGAAATGGTTTGAAAAATTCGTAACTCATGAATAACTCAACCGAATGAAATACAGTGGAATCTTTGATGAGTGAACTATTCAGAGAGTGAATGGTGTATTTCTAAAAGAAGAATTGGCAGCGTGTCTTGTACGAAAAGTTAGAAATTCATAATCAACTACAAACCTCCGTTGAGTTAACTCGTCATCGTTCCCCCCAATAAAAAATCCAACTTAATTCTTCTAACTCTCAATTCACGACTGTCCCATCGTCAATCTTTTAACTTTTCAAACAAATTCCCTCCTCAGGGAAAATATAACTCATGGTAACTCACGTTGAGGCTTGAACTTCTCATAAATTCCACTGTACGAGCATTTTACGTGATTATATTTATATATGTGCATCTATTCCTTTCAACTTTTGAAAAAATTCACTGCTCAGGAAAAATATAACTCATCGTAACTCACGTTGAGTCTTGAACTTCTCAGAAATTTTACTATATGAGCATTTTACGTGATTATATCTATATATATTTATCTATTTCTTTCAACTTAAAAAAAAATTCACTCTCCAGGGAAAATGTAACTCATCGTAACTCAAGTTGAGTTTTGACTGCCTCATAAATTCCACTGTACGAGCATTATACGTGATTATATTTAAATGTATTTATCTATTTCTCTCAACTTTTGACAAAATTCACTCTCCAGGGAAAATATAACTCATCGTAACTTACGTTGACTCTTGACTGCCTCATGATTCAACTGTACGAGCATTTTACGTGATTATATTTATATAAATGTATCTATCCCGTTCAACTATTGAAAAAATTCCCTTCTCAGGGAAAATATAACTCATCGCAACTCACGTTGAGTCTTGAACTTCTCAGAAATTTCACTGTACGAGCATTTTACGTGATTATATTTATACATATGTATCTATTTTTTTTCAACGTTTGCGCGCATGTACGAATGCGAACGGAGGACACGGTTATCGTGATACCGCGCGCGGGAGGTGAAAGTAATAAACATAAGTCATGCGTTCGGCGATCATAAATATTCGATATTAACGTTGATATGTGAGGGAATTAGCATAAACCGTTGGTCAGCTCGTTCTCAGGCGTTTTGCCACAGTATTCTCTATCTCCTTCCTTCGGCTACCGCATAGTCCTCCTTGAGTAGGTATAGATATATCGGGTTGAGTCACTTTATCCAGTACGTGAATACTCGCGGTTATACATTAAACGATATAGATATATACATACGCAAATGTGTATTTGTTTCGCACATTGCTGAAATGCGAGGAATATAACGACTCAGCGACGAGAGCCGATGTATATCTTCGCGAAATACCGGGGCGTAAACTCGCGTTGAGACGCGATAAGTATCGCATTTACATCATTTTTCTCCATTTCCGATCGTTGCAAAATCCCAGCTACGTTCGATTCTTCTCGAGCCACCGAATTATCACGTATCAATTATCATTCTTACCGATCTATTCGAGTATCTGCCTGATAAATAGCCCACGTTGAGTCGATATTAAATTCCATTTATTTTAAGGGTTTGTGTTTCATAAGTTAATAAAAAGCATTTAATTTTTTTTTTAAGTATAATAATTAAATTATTTTATTCAACATTTTTCCGCCTGATAAATAGCCCACGTTGAGTCGATATAAAATTCCATTTTTTTAAGGGGTTGAGTTGCATAAGTTAATAAAAAGCATATTTTTTCTTTTTTTAAAATATAATAATTGAATTATTCATTGAAAATTTTGTGTAAATAAAAGAGTACCATTAAATAAAGAAAATGTTTTCCGAAATTTGACCCTTAAGGGAATCAAGCCTCCATCGATATAAAATTCCATTCATTTTAAGGGTTTGGGTTTCATAAGTTAATGAAAAATATATTTTTTAATTTTTTTTTTTTCAATATAATAATTGAATTATTTTATTCAAAATTTTGAGTAAATAAAAATTTCAAAAAAAATGTTTTTTGAAATTTTACCTTCAAGTTAATTAACCCTTTAAGAGAAATAGAAGCCACACTAAGGGATGAAACCCATTTTAATGTTTGATTTTTTTTTTACCTGCATAATTAATTATTAACGGATGGAGTTAACGTTATTTTATTAAGTATATTTTAAAATCATTTCTTGAAAATTTTTATTAAAAAATCTCAAAAATGAACGGAGATATAGATTATATATTAACAGGGGAAAAAAATATTTTTTCCTCCATTGTTCCATCGATATTTTGCTGAAGGATTATCTGCAGATAGAAAAATAGTAATCTGAAAATAATCCCAAGTAAACCCAAATAAATAATTTTTTTTCAATAATTTACAAAATAGCGACGCATAGAATTTTTTTTTTCATTTTCAAGACTATTTTTTTGTATTTAATCGGGTTTGAAAAATAGTAATTATCAAATTTTTCAAATCAGCTGTTTACAGACAACTATTATCATCAAAAATATTTATAAATTTATTTTAACTCAATAAATCATTTTTTTTCGGTATATTCTGAGATCGATTCCTTGATCCGATAACTCAAATCAAGACTAAAATCGTCGAGTCCCAAAATTAACTTTCATTATTGATAAATTTCTTTTGCAATACTGGATCTGTAAGAGAATTTTGAAAAAAATATTCTCACACTGATGAGCTCTTAAGGGGTGAAAAAAAATTGCCTCCGTAAAATAGTGGCCTCAGAGAGTTTTCACAATTTTTGCTTTCAAGAACTCTGTCATTAATAAGGAATTTTGTTCATTAGAATTAATAATTCGATTTTTTTTTGTCCGATGATTCGATTCGATGACGGTTGCCATCGTAGACGTCGCGATTTATACGGCATAAATATTCTCATATTTAAGTTTCAAATGATGGATGTTATTCCCGAGTTGCTACGATCATCTAGGAAAATCGCTCAATTTTAAATGCAACCTCACGTTCTCCCCGTTGAATATTCTCTCTCTCTCTCTCTCTCTCTCTCTCTCTCTCTCCCTCCCTCCCACCCTCTCTCTCTCTCTCTCCCTCCCGCTCTCTCTCTCTCTCTCTGTCTCTCTCGCTCTCTCTTCTATGAACGTACATTTTGCCAAGCCATTCGCTTCGCTTTTACGTAATGCACCAGCAAAAAAGCGGAGAACACACACCGAACGCAACTGACAGAGAGACGGGAGTTGAATAATATCCTTTTAGAAAACTTGCGAGCAGGAATATAACGTTTCTATCGTTTCAATGTCGTGCGGGGGACAGAGGCATTAATCATGCGCGGGGAACGTAACAAGACATGTTTTAACCGAGCTCACAGATGAACGTACAGTCAAAGATCCTAAAAGTCATCGTATTCCAACGAGTTGCAATAAAATCAGAGAAGAATCCTTGATAAAAAAGATTCAGGATTTTTTCGTCCTTCCCAGGACCTTTTGTCAGTTAAAGATCATAAAAGTCATCGTATTCCAACGAGTTGCAATAAAATCAGAGAAGAATCCTTGATAAAAAAGATTCAGGTATTTTTCGTCCTTAACAGGACCTTTTGTCAGTTAAAGATAATAAAAGTCATCGTATTCCAACGAGTTGCAATAAAATCAGAGAAGAATCCTTGATAAAAAAGATTCAGGATTTTTTCGTCCTTCCCAGGACCTTTTGTCAGTTAAAGATTCTAAAAGTCATCGTATTCCAACAATTTGCAACAAAATCGGTTGAGAATCCTTGATAAAAAAGATTCAGGATTTTTTCGTCCTTCCCAGGACCTTTTGTCAGTTAAAGATTCTAAAAGTCATCGTATTCCAACAATTTGCGACAAAATCGGTTGAGAATCCTTGATAAAAAAGATTCAGGATTTTTCGTCCTTCCCAGGATCTTTTTTTTGTCAGTTGGGAATCTTAAAAGTCATCGTGTTCCAACGAGTTACAACAAAATCGGAGAAGAATCCTTGATAAAAAAACATTCAGGATTTTTTCGTCCTTCCCAGGACCTTTTGTCAGTCGAAGACTCTAAAAGGCATCGTACTCCAACAAGTTGCAACAAAATCGCTGAAGAATCCTTGTTGAAAAAGATTTAGGATTTTTTCGTCCTTCCCAGGACCTTTTGTCAGTTAACGGTCGTAAAAGTCATTGTATTCCAACGAGTGGCAACAAAATCAGTAAAGAATTCTGGATAAAAAATATTCGGGATGATTTCGTCCTTCACAGGACCTTTTGTCAGTTAACGAGCCTAAAAGTCATCGTATTCCAACGAGTTGCAACAAAATCGGTAAAGAATCCTTGATAAAAAAGATTCAGGATTTTTTCGTCCTTCCCAGGACCTTTTGTCAGTCAAAGGTCGTAAAAGTTATCGTATTCCAACGAGTGGCAACAAAATCGGTGAAGAATCCTTTATAAAAAAGATTTAGGATTTTTTCGTCCTTCCCAGGACCTTTTGTTGGTTCAAGATCCTAAAAGTCATCGTATTTCAACGAGTTGTAACAAAATCGGTGAAAACGTCAATCAAAATAGATTCAGGATTTTTTCGTCCTTCCCAGGACCTTTTCTTAGTTAAAAGATTCTAAAAGTCATCGAATTCAAACGAGTTGCAACAAAATCGGTGAAGAATTCTTGATAACAAAAATTCAGGATTTTTTCGTCCTTCCCAGGACCTTTTGTCAGTCTAAGATCTTAAAAGTCATCGAATTCCAACGAGTTGCAACAAAATCGGTGAAGAATCCTTGATAAAAAAGATTCAGGATTTTTTCGTCCTTCCCAGGACCTTTTGTCAGTTAAAGATTCTAAAAGTCATCGTATTCCAACAATTTGCAACAAAATCGGTTGAGAATCCTTGATAAAAAAGATTCAGGATTTTTTCGTCCTTCCCAGGATCTTTTTTTTGTCAGTTGGGAATCTTAAAAGTCATCGTGTTCCAACGAGTTACAACAAAATCGGAGAAGAATCCTTGATAAAAAAAACATTCAGGATTTTTTCGTCCTTCCCAGGACCTTTTGTCAGTCGAAGACTCTAAAAGGCATCGTACTCCAACAAGTTGCAACAAAATCGCTGAAGAATCCTTGATGAAAAAGATTTAGGATTTTTTCGTCCTTCCCAGGACCTTTTGTCAGTTAACGGTCGTAAAAGTCATCGTATTCCAACGAGTGGCAACAAAATCAGTAAAGAATTCTGGATAAAAAAGATTCGGGATGATTTCGTCCTTCACAGGACCTTTTGTCAGTTAAAGATCCTAAAAGTCATCGAATTCCAACGATTCGCAAGAAAATTGGTGAAGAATCCTTGATAAAAAAGATTGAGGATTTTTTCGTCCTTCCCAGGACCTTTTGTCAGTTACAGATCCTAAAAGTCATCGTATTTCAACGAGTTGCAACAAAATTGGTGAAGAATCGTCGATCAGAAACGATTCGGCATTTTTTCGTCCTTCCCAGGACCTTTTGTCAGTTAACGAGCCTAAAAGTCATCGTATTCCAACGAGTTGCAACAAAATCGGTAAGGAATCCTTGATAAAAAAGATTCAGGATTTTTTCGTCCTTCCCAGGACCTTTTGTCAGTCAAAGGTCGTTAAAGTTATCGTATTCCAACGAGTGGCAACAAAATCGGTGAAGAATCCTTGTCAAAAAAGATTCAGGATTTTTTCGTCCTTCCCAGGACCTTTTGTTGGTTCAAGATCCTAAAAGTCATCGTATTTCAACGAGTTGTAACAAAATCGGTGAAAACGTCGATCAAAATAGATTCAGGATTTTTTCGTCCTTCCCAGGACCTTTTCTCAGTTAAAGATTCTAAAAGTCATCGAATTCAAACGAGTTGCAACAAAATCGGTGAAGAATCCTTGATAAAAAAGATTCAGGATTTTTTTCGTCCTTCCCAGGACCTTTTGTTAGTTAACGATCCTAAATATATTTTATATTTTTCATATATTTTAATAAAATATATTTACATTAAAAATATATTTATATTTATATTTTTCATATATTTTCAGATATATTTTACATACACTTAATTTCCATGTGGGAAAACTCTTTGAATGGTCGACTGTAGACAGAAAGGGATAGATCGATATTCTCACCAGGATCGCGTTATTATCGTCCTGCATAAACAAAATCGTCGGCGGACGACGGAATCTTCTCCGGTTCATTTCTAAGCGATATATAAATAAATATTTATCGTACAGTCGAATGGATTTTAATGCGACGAGGATCTCGATATGAGGCGAGGGAGAAGGACCTTGATCGAGTAATTCGCCTCGATAAAACGTGTTTCTCGCGTCCTTTTGTTGGTTGTGTACATTTTTAGTACGTTGAAAAACGACGAGGCGCATATCGGTGATGGTTAAATGAATGCGCATGAGGGATTATTGCTTTGTACGCAACGAATAACGGAGGCGAGAGCGGTGGAAACCAAAGGAGAGCCCCGTCGATGAGTTTAACCATTCGATGAACGATCATAAATTCAATTTGATAGAGCCGCGGATGCTTTACGCGTCCTCCCGCCTATTTCATCGCCGCATTATAATCGCCGTATCGTTGTTCTCTATCGATTTATGTTATTGCAATGAGACGCCGATATTGGCCTGTGCAATTCCCTCTCACATGTACGAGCCCGATATAAACTGCCGACAAATCATTCCTTCAACGTAAAAATTTCTATGTGCATCTGTACGTATAAATATGTGTATATTTGTACATCTATGTGGGGCGTTCCACGCCAAATCGGACACCATTTCGTTCTTGCGTCTCCGATTTTTATGAAAATTTTTTGTATTGCAGTATCGATTGAAAGAGGCCTCCACGATTTTTTTCAATTTTTTTTGTCGAGCCATTTTCAAGATATCGATTTTTCAAAAATTACGTATTCAACACTTTAAAATCTTATAGAACTACGGTTTGAAATTTTTTTTCGATATTCTTTATCAAAAGTACGTTTAAACATAAAAAGTTTGAAAAAAAACGTCCCATTTGGCCGATTTTTCGTAAAGTTATGGGCGTTTCACCAAAAAAGTTTTTTAAAAATCGATATCTTGAGAACGGTTCGACAAAAAAAATTTAAAAAAATTATGGAAGGCTCTTTCAACCGATACTAAGACATGAAAAAAAAATTCAAAAAAATCGGAGATGCGGAAGCTAAATTGTGTCCGATTTGGCGTGGAACGCCCCATATGTATAAACGAGGACATAACGAAATCGTTTGATATCCTGCGCAATTATATTTCCCTCGCGCGTGGATCACGATGAAATATTTATACCTTGTTCGTGTTTAGCTCCGTTGGTTTATTTATATGAGAGCGTAGAGTCTAATCCGAGTCCTCATAATCGCCGATTATTTATCGTCATCTCTGATTCCGCCAACCGACAACATCTTGCAACATTATGGAATCGAGAAATCGGCCACTTTATCATGATTATTGTGACGTTTAATGTGGGAAGCTAGAGAGTTAAAAAATGGCGCCAATTTTAAATTTCTTAAATCGTTTTTTGAGACTCTTTTTCTTGGCTAGTCAAAATTTAAAAAAATTATAATTTTATCACGCTTTTATTCAATTTAAAGATTATAATTTTGTTTACTGTAAAAATTGAAAAAATCCTTTTTTTGCATCAGTTTCGAATTTATATTTTCAAAATTTTTGTGAATTTGTATTTTTAAAACCTACTCGAATGACCCTCATAAATGCAAAAATTCAAGTCATCACCATTTTGTAAATAATCGATGAAAACAAATTTTTCTATTTCCTGATAACGATCCATCAATATAGCATCCATATATTTTTTAATTGTCAAGATTTTCTGACTAAAATTGCTATGAAATGAGTTTGATATTTAGTTAACAAATCAAGAATAATTGGACCTTTTAATAAGTAGTTGAGTCTGTAAAAAAAAAATTCTCAAACCTTGACAATTTTGTCATCCCTTAGAGTGGCTTTTCCCCCTAATAAACAAATGAGAAAGCAAAAAAAAAAGGGCGTGATTGATGGGAAACATCAGCAGGCTCCAGCAAAACGTTTAATTCTGAAAAAGATTCGACGACAGCTGAAAGTCTTTAATTCAACGTGACGTTGAAACTGCTAATCGAATCGCCCGTTGCATTCCCCATTCCGGACACTTTTTCCACGTTCACCTCAAGGCTCGATCAGAAGGCGGATTTTGAACATTCTGTATCGAACCGTATCCGTAATATAAGCTCGTCGAGTAACAACGATGGCGACGACAACGTCGACGACGACGTAGACGACGGAGACGACGAAAGGCGACGACGTTGCAAAACTTTTCTAATTTAAAAGTTACCCGCGCACACGGTGCCGACTTTTGGGGTAGCTACTGCACGCGCACACCCCGCTATGGCCAAAACAGGTATCTTTATTGCATTCAACAACATCGCGGGTACGCTCAATACCTTCCGAACCCTCTTCCCTCTTCGCTCTCTCGCTGGCTTCTCCTAGGTCAACTCACACCCCCGCCCTCATTTGATGCTGGAGGCGAAATCCTCTCGCTCCCCCTATCTCTATCTTTTCCTTGGTCCTGATGAGAGCCTTTGCCTGCCCCAGGACACCGTCTCATCATGGTGTGTGTCCCTGTGTATGCGGCAATCTCCACTTTTCTAACAAACGTATTTGCGGAGCTTACTGTCTCATCGGGCGGAGCAAAAACTCATCAGGACGATGTTCTGGCATCGTTAACTGAGTTTTTTGAAAAATCAAAGGCCAGATTTCAGAGAAATTTGAAGATTTATATTCGGAATCTTGAGGAAACAATCGGGAGTCATGTGGTTTAATTTTTGGGACAGATTCGACGGAGAACGGACTCCGTTGAATTGGACTAGGCCAGGGACTTCTTGATGCATCAAAACCTTTGATTCTTTAGGGTTAAGCATATTTGTGGGTCTTGGCTCCAAGTTAGGGTTGAATGTCTTCAGCTTACTGTCTCATCGGGAGGAGCAAAAACTCATCAGGACGATGTTCTGGCTTCGTTAACTAAGTTTTTTTGATAAATCAAAGGCCAGATTTTAGCGAAATCTGAAGATTTTTATTCGGAATCTTGGGTTAACAATCGGGAGTCATGTGGTTTAATTTTTGGAAAAGATTCGACGGAGAACGGACTTGGTCAGATTGGGCTAGGCCAAGGACTTCTTGATGCATCAAGACGTTTGATTCTTTACGGTTAAGCATATTTGTGGCTCTTGGCTCCAAGTTAGAGTTAAATGTGTTCCGTTGAAGTTATTTTATGCATTGTGTTGTAACAGAGTAATTCTGGCAGAATATCATGATTCATATTTAGAATCTTGGAGAAGGGACCTGGATTTTTGTGGGATTCTTGATGTATCAAACCTTTGATGCTTTCGGCTTATAGTTGGGATTCTTTGACCCGAGTTAGGATTCGGGAGGTTCTAGCGCAGTCACTTTATGCATTGTGATGTAACAGACTTATTCTGGAATCTGATGATTCACATTTGGAATCTTGGGTCGGGAATCTGGATTTTTGTGGGATTTTATGGAACAGATTTTGAAGAGAACAGAGATGCTCGAATCAGAGTAGGTTAGATCCTTGAGAGAGTAGGTTAGACCCTCTTAGATTTGATTCTTGATTAGAGATGTCCTATCAGCAAAATCTGATGATCCATATCCGGAATCTTGAGTCTGAATCAGGAGTCATTAGGAGAAAGCAGAATAATATGCAGTTGAAAAAATGTGCTGAATGAATTAGTTTCAAAATCAACTACCCTCTATTAAAAAAACCTAGAGTCTTGGGTTAGTTCCTAATTTTTAGCCAATCTCTTTACCAAATACATTATTCTGCATTCTATAACACGAGAGAAACGTCGTCACTAATCCACATCGTCAGACCCACAACTTAACCAATCGATACGGAAACTAATGGTCTGTTATCCGATACTCCAACTCACGTCGAACATAATAATACGTAGGTGCGCATTTCGTCCTCGTTAATTTTGAAGGCTCTCGTACATGCGAACGGGTCTAACCACTCTCCATGAGTGGGGAAGTCAGGGGTTTCCCAGAGATACCAAGATATTTGTGCTTACACCTAGTCGACCATTACTCCGATAAGTTAAGGTTCTGCGGTAATTAAGAGAGAGAGAGAGAGAGTCTCTGGTGAAGCTCGAGGGGTGATTATGTGTGGCAACCTTAGAAGTTAATAACTTTCGTCGGGGGGGTTGCAGAGGGAGGTTAGCTGTTTCTGGGTAGGTTGATGGTGCAATGCCGAATATGATATTGTTCTGGGGTTGGGGTTAGGTGAATCAAGTGGTAAACGGTCCCGTACATGTCCACGACACCCCCCAGAATAAAATGGCGTAAGTCCAGACCCAAACCTACCCACTTTGCTAGTTAAGTAGTTAGCTCTGCGACCTTTTGTCCTACAGCGATCGTTCCGAACGCTCGTACGTCGAATGGGAAGGTATCGAGGTACCGAGAGAGAGACCCCCGTCGATGGCGTGCGGCTCCAAGCACCCCCTTCATCCCCTAACTCTACACCGTCATTATTAGCCCCGCCACGCGTTATTAATCCGCCAAACTCAGAGGGCCTAACTGCTATTTACTTATGCCTCCAGAGGCTGATGGTGGAAGCACACACATGCCTCGCAACCCCTCTCGGTTTCTCTGTAACACAAACCCCGGCGTGTAACGAGGAGCAAGGAGCGTTTGGGGCACGTTGAATCGCGTTAGACTCCCTCACACGCACATGTGCCATTATCAGCGGTGCCGTTCAGTCTACTCGAGCCAATTTTCATCGAGACTCCCAAATGCGTATTACAACGCGAACAATTGAAATTCACTAAACCGAGTCAGATTACGCGTAATTATTTTCTATCCAAGATGGCAGATTGAAATCAACGACCTAACCCCCGACCCCGAAACTTTAACAAGTCGATGACTCCATTCTGGACCAGTTTCAGAGCGCTAAAATTCGAATGAATGCCTCTTAAACTTTTTTTAAGTGATACATTTTTTTTTACAATTAGGTAATTGCGATTTCCCCAGAAGAAAGTCACAATGAGGCGAATTATTATTACATTATTTTAGGTTCTGGACCTGATTCAGGGCTTCAAAATTTGAATTTCTGCTTCCTGATTTTTTTTTTGAGGCAATTTTTTTACAATCAGGTGATCATGATTTCCTACGAGAAAGTCAATTGTGCGAATTATTATTACATTATTATTACTACATTACATTAGATTCTGGGCCCGATTCAAGACGCTAAAATTTGAATTGCTGCTTCCTGCATTTTTTTTAAAAGTCATTATTTTTTTACAAACAGGTAATAATGATTTTCCACAAGGGTCACAACTATGCAAATTATTATTACATTATTAAATTACATTACATTAAATTCTGTACCTGATCCAGGGCTTTAAAATTTGAATCTCTGCTTCCTGAATTTTTTTTAAAGTCAATTTTTTTTACAATTAGGTAATCATGATTTCCCACGAGAAAGTCACAACTATGCGAATTATGATTACATCATTATTACTATATTGCATTAGATTTTGGACCTGGTTCAGGGCTCCAAAATTTGAATTTCTGCTTCCTGAATTTTTCATAAAGTCTATTTTGTTTGCAATGAGGTAATTATCATTTCTCATGGGAAAGCCAACTATGCGAATTATTTTTACATTATTATTACTACATTACATTAGATTCTGGACCTGGTTCAGGGCTCCAAAATTTGAATTCTGTTTCCTGAATTTTTCTAAAAATCAATATCTCTACAATTATGTAATAATGATTTCCTACGAGAAAGTCACAACTATGCAAACTATTATTAAATTATTATTATTACATTATTATGATTACATCCGTTAGACATTCGGGGGACTTTCGAATTAATTTCTTGGGTTCATTTTGATACGTGCAACGTTTAAAAAGCGGCACGTGAACGCTCAGCTGTTTGTTCTCACAGTGAACGGTAGCACGAATCGTAACGTTCGTTACATGTACGAAATATCAATTAAACTTATCAGCGATCGAACGTTGTAGTGAGATATTATTCGAAAGTATTAATAGCACTGCCTATCGATTAAATTATGGTCTTTTTACGTCGATATGAGAATTTAGTTCCATAAAGTACGAAATCGCGATAGATCGATAAATATATGTGTTCGTATGTGTAAATCTATAAATATATATATATATAAAGTGATATCATTAGATTATATCCTCGAACTCGTTGATAGTCGAAGGAGCACTCAGAGGCGAGCAGTTCACGCTTAGAAAACAAGCGTGCACTTATTTCGCGAATAGCATTTCTTTGCTACTTACACGATTATATATATGAGGCATTCCACGCTACTTCGATCAAAATCTTACCTTGATGATTTCGATTTCCCTTCAAATTTTTTATATAAAAAAACACATTGAAATACATTATCCCAAATTTTTTCAGAATTTTTTGGCCACGCGTTTTTTGGATTTTATTTTTTTTTTTTTTCGAAAAAAAAGGACAATTGTAAAATCTGAAAAAATTCAGAAAAATCTAATAAAATATAACAACATTTTTGGGCTTTGTTCCGAAATGGAGATTTTAATACTCTGTGAGTAAAATTTAAAAAATTGCAAAAATAAAAGTGAAAAGGGGTCCTTTAAAAAAAAAAAAACAAATCCAAAGAACGCGTGACCAAAAAATTCTGAAAAAATGTGGGAAATTTTTATTCAATGTGTTTTTTCTTATAAAAAATTTAGAGGAAAATCGAAATCATCAAGGTAAGATTTTGATCGAATTACCGTGGAATGCCTCATATACATATAAATGTAGACAAATGTAGGAGAGATCGGGGTAAAATGACAATTTTCTGGAAGGATTCACTAAACGAACAAGAAAAACATACAAAATCAAGATATTTTCATCATAATGGGCGTGAAAGTAGGAAATTGAGGCCTTTCAGTTGCTAAATCTGATATTTTTCGATATAATTCTATCTTAGCTATACAAACCAAAATAATTAGAATTGGTTCATCTATAATCTGTTATTATTCATCAAAAACAGTTTTTCAATGCTTTTTCCACTTTTTCTCCCAAAATAATTTTTTTTCGATGAAAATTCTGTATAATCTGAAATCAGCGGTCAATTTCCCATCGAAATATGGTCTTATAATAATTGAAAAAAAAAAAAAAAATTTCGTTCTATTTTGTTTGAATTTTCAGAAACCTCAAAATAGTGGAATTTCAAATGCTCATAACTTCGCTTTGGTTCGACTAATTCTAAAATTTCTTTTTCGTACTCAAAGGCTGTCACTAAACTTAGAGAATGGCGTTTGGTTCATTACGATAACTTAATTTTTGTAGAAATGAGAGCACTTTGAAAATCGCCGAAAAAAATGGAAAGGGGTATGTATGCAAAAATTTGTAAAAATCGGTGGTCGAACTTTAAAAATCTGCCAAAAATTGAAAAATGATCGGAATCAGATAAACCAAACGGAGTTTTGAAGCTTGAACGATCCCGAAGGGAATGAGCACATGGAGAAGTCAAAATCCTATCAAGAAAAAAAATGACGGTCATTTCAGTGAACAGAGTCAAATTTGCCAAAATGCGAAAAAAAAATTTTTTTTTTAAATTTTTTTTCCGGTCTCATATCGATGTATCTTTCTCTTTTGAACACGAATCTACCAATAGTTTTCTAAAAAATTCAAAGTTCTCATGAATTTTCATCAAAAACACTTTTGGCTCGATTCTGGCATATTTTCAAAAACCGATGGTCGAACTTTAAAAATCTGCGAAAAATAGAAAAATTATTGGAATTAGATGAATCAAGCGGCATTTGGAAGCTTCATCGATTACAAAAAGAATGAGCACAAGTTGAAGTCGAAAACTTATCTAGAAAAAAAATTACACTTATTTTAGTGAACCGATTCAATTTTTGCCAACAAAAACAATTGATTAATTTTTTTAAAGCCTTATATCTATTTCTTTTCCCCCCTGAATATGAAGCTAACAATAATTTTGCCAAAAAATTAAAATTTTCATGAATTTCCATAAAACAAAAATTTTCAGTCTCCTCAGGGGGTCCATTTTGCCCCGGTCTCCCCTCTATATTAATCCAAGTACGTATGCATTTACTGTACCATACTTTCGAGGAACTAGCTGATAGTTTGCAATCGGAGAGTCGCGCCAGCAACGAATGCCGATGAACTTTCCAACCAGCTGCACACATATCTCTATATATACATATGGGGCATTCCATACCAAGTCGACCTGAGTGTGACCCTCGACCTCGTTGATTTCGTTTACGATTTTTTATATAATTCTTCTCACTCAAAATAGCATTCAGAATTTTGTTCGGATTTTTACAACCAAATTTGAGTACGTTATGATTTTTTGAACATTTTTTTCGAAAACCTCGAGGGCCGTAATTTAAAAATCTGAAATCATAAAATAAAAAAAAATCATAACGTACTCAAATTTTGTTTTAAAAATCTAAAAAAACTTCTGAATGCTATTTTGAGTTGGAAGAATCATTTAAAAAATCATAAACGAAATCAGCGAGGTCGAGGGTCACAGTCGGGTCGATTTGGTATGTAATGCCCCATATATACACGTATACATATTACATGTAGATGCGTATATATGTATTATTTACAACGCTCATGGTGGATGACGTACGTAGCGCGGGTTATAAATGTCTCGGTGTGGGCTTTATTAGACGATGTCCTCTCTCCCTCTCTCTCTCTTTTTTCATCCTCTCAGGACGGTTTTATACGGGCGCGGGAAAATCGTGCGATGCTCCAACTAAAGTGTAAAACAAGAGAACAAAAATATATGCCAAACATCATGTTTCTGTATTATGAATAACCTGCAGACTCTTCACCGCGATTTTTCAATTGAGGCACTAATATTAGGGGTAGGTCGGGGCAATATGGGACAGTGGATATAGCTATTTTAGTTATATTCTATTTTAGTCTGTTTTAGCTATTTTTTCCGGGAGAATTTTGATTGCATATTTCTACAAGAGTCTGATAGTAAAGTAATTATTGAATTAAATATTAAATTAAATATTAATTACTATTGAAAATGTTAATTAAATAGTTAATAAAGGGGAAATAGATGCCTTGATCTCCCCCAAGTCGGCCATTTTCCTGAATACATTTTTTGTAAATACCTCAATGGGCTTGAGTTTAATTTTTTACATTTTTCTGCACTCATCAGCTGACCAATAACCAGCTGGATTAGTTGGGTGGTCCATATTGTCACTAAATAGCCTTATACATGGTACGTATAACCGTTAACGGTAAATTACACTTTATAACTTTGTGACTATATGGTTTATGAGGGGGGCAAGATGGAGAGAGATGGAAAAAGGATATACATATCGCGTAATATATGCCAGGGGAGGCACATCGTCCGTTTAAGTGTGTTAGTGTGAGTCAGGAGCCGCGAACGCCTAGCATTAACAAGTCGAACATGATAATTATTGCAGCTTGTCAGGCAATGCTATATACCTTTATTTTGAGTACATATATATGGGGCATTCCACGTTAAATCACGCGGTCATCGGCTTGACCCCCTCGGATTTTGATGTGAATGATTTTTTTGCTCGGGCAACCCCTAAAAAATGAAATGAAAATTTCTAAAAATTGGAGGTCACATTTGGGGCCAAACGAAACCCACGATTCATTGGACATCAAAATCCGAGGGGGTCAGGCCGATGACCGCGTGATTTGACGTGGAATGCCCCATAAGTATCTATACATATCTAGTGATATCCCCTTTAAGAGCCACATTATGGACTTTTGGGGGAGGGGAGTCCGATTGCTTGCGCTATTCGCGTCTATAAATTAAGGCCCGGTAACTTCACACGCGTTTGAGATCATAAAATATTCGTATGTGTACGATCCTTTCGACCGGAGATAATTAATTAATACGATCTGCACTTTTGTGGTCGTAAATCTTGAATAATTAAATGAACTCGAATAAAGGACTCTTTTTCTTTCGACCGAGAGTCAATCGAAAAGTCATTGAGAATTTGAGACACAACGAGAATTTGTTGACGACTTGTTTGGACATTTTTAATCGACGAAGAAATTGATAAATAATTCGACGAATGGCTTTATGGACTGCTAAGATAAATTAAATAATAAGTTAATAGTCAATAATAAATTAAATAATATAGTGATGACCTTCAAGTATCATCATCAATCCCCAAGACGTTGCTTTCAACTCTATGACCTTCGAAACCCAAATAAACAACAAAATCATACGCAAGGACCTTCAAGATGTGTCATCAACATCACAACGAATGTTTCCTGCTTCATTATCTGCCAAAAACTTGACCCAGAAGTCAATAAACAGCCAAACCTTCGCCAAGTGTCATCACCATTCCCCACGACCTTGCTTTCAACTCTATGACCTTCAAAATCCAAATAAACAACAAAATCATGCGCAGGGACCTTCAAGGCGTGTCATCAACATCACAACAAATGTTTCCTGCTTCATTATCTGCCAAAAACTTGACCCAGAAGTCAATAAACAGCCAAACCTTCGCCAAGTGTCATCACCATTCCCCACGACCTTGCTTTCAGCTCTATGACCTTCAAAATCCAAATAAACAACAAAATCATGCACAAGGACCTTCAAGGTCATCAGCATCACAACAAATGTTTCCTGCTTCATTATCTGCCAAAAACTTGACCCAAAAGACAATAAACAGCCAAACCTTCGCCAAGTGTCATCACCATTCCCCACGACCTTGCTTTCAGCTCTATGACCTTCAAAATCCAAATAAACAACAAAATCATGCGCAGGGACCTTCAAGACGTGTCATCAACATCACAACAAATGTTTCCTGCTTCATTATCTGCCAAAAACTTGACCCAAAAGACAATAAACCGCCAAACCTTCGCCAAGTGTCATCACCATTCCCCACGACCTTGCTTTCAACTCCATGACCTTCAAAATTTTTATTCATTTCGATTATTTACAAAATGGCGGTAAATTGAAATTTTTTTCACCACAATTTGTCCATTCTCTTCAAAATCTATCAATATTATAATCCGACGTCGGGTCAATTGCATCGGGGGTGGCGTTTCGTCGGCTATTTCTTCCTCCAAGATCAATGGGTCCTCGATTATGGGTCGAAGGCTAAATGGCAGGTATCATCAGTCATAGACTGAAAGTACATGATTCATGCCTCGTTCCCCTCGATTATACGAGACCCCTTCGTCTCCTCGGCAATTGAAAATTCGTAATAATTAGTACCGTTCCGGTTAAATACAGATTCGTCCGACTGGCTGAATATGCGTGGGGCAATGAGGGTCACTGGTGGAATATACATGGATTGAGCGCGGATTGAGGCATTATCGAAACGAAAGGGCGATCGGATCGCGGCTATTCGTTCTCCCTTCTCGTCGATATAGACTCGTCTTTTGTACGGTTTCATTGTTATCCAAGCCCGAGCAATCTGACCTATGCGTTCACCCTTTCCAGATCCCAATTCCGCCCTTCGTTTCCATCATCCCTCAACATTATCTCCCTTTCTCTCTTTCCCAGTCTCGTTGAAATTGAGGCAGAGAGATTGACAGTTAAAAATATGTATAACCAGAGACTTTATTGAAGTTCACTTGCTCCATCTTTCCTCTCTCTCCTTCCTCCCTCTCTGACCCTCATTGCCCCGCATTCATACCAATCTACCCTTACAGAGGCGTTTCAGAGAACGGATTAAATTGGACTCTCGATTAATCGGCTTCTGTTTGAGTGAAATTGGACGTGTGTTGAAAAAAAGCAACGTCGGGCCTTCCCCCCACAATTTTACGATCAACAAAATGCCTTTCATAAGAGTGATTTCGTCATTGTTCGACCTTTTTTGGATTTTACAATGGACCAGCGAAGTCTCAACGAGCGTTTGAAGGGTTACTTGACAACTTTGGAAAATCTATTTTGTTGTTGAAAATTAATTTTTTTTTGTGGAATAGTGTTTAGGTTAGTTTGCCAAAGATTGAAGTCAATGGAAAAGCCTTCGGAAATTTCTCTAATTATTTTAGGTATTTTGAGTAATTCATTTATAATTTATTAATATTAATAATTATATTAGTTATTAATAAATATTCAGTATTGACATTAACATGAATAACTAATGATGAAGTAATGATAATTATAAATAATTAATATAACTAATTTTTGTAGTAAATATTCCGAAGTGTATTTTTATTAATTCTTTAAGATCATAAAATCTTATATTAAGTTATATTTTAATGGCGCATCATGTTTTTACCCAACTTAAAAGAGAAAATTAATTTTCATTTCTTCACCTCATTCTCTTTTTTCTAAAATCAGTCAAAGGATTCAGTAAAAAAAAAATGTTGACAAAAATGAACAATTATAATATATTTCTCAATATTAATAATTAATCATTGTTAATTAACTTTGTATAATTAAAATTGATCGCAAAAAATCCAAAATAATCCCTTAAGGGAAACTCCAGCATCCCTTATGTATGTTTTAGGGGTTGAAAAAAATGCCACCGCGAGGGAAATATTTATTTCCCCAGGAAAAATGAGGAAACACATTTTCCTGTTTCAGTGTATGTTTACAGAGTGTCTTTACAGTTCCGTTGATCCCCAGACACGATGTAACCGATGTAATATCGAGTATTTCGTGTAATATCGACGCTGGAAATACGAAGCTGAAGGGTGAAGAGTCCATATAAATTTCGCAGTCAAATTCGACGTTCCCACTCGTTGGAAGAACCCCCACCCCTTAATCCTGTGTATAAATTTTATTATTGCCAACCGTGGAATACGTAAATGTACGTCTGCTCATGCATCTTTGCGAGCTTTCCATCCAGCTTTATATATGAAAACACATAATGTGGACTCCCTTTCGCTTTCCCTCCGACTCACTGCGTCAGCTTCATTCCCCTCCCCATTACATACGTGTCGATCGAGCATTACACGGCTCCCGTAAAAATGCATATACATGTGGGGTCTGTTTCTTGTTTTTTTTTACGTCTCCTATGGGGGCCTTGACTCGATCGGCACCCCATTTGGACAGGCCGAAGCCTTACATTACGCGTACCTCATAAAGCAAAAAGCAACTTCGTGGGGAATGGTGATGACACTTGGTGAAGGTTCGGCTGTTTATTGACTTCTGGGTCAAGTTTTTGGCAGATCATGAAGCCGGAAACCTTTGTTGTGATGCTGATGACACTTCTTGAAGGTTTTTGCGCATGACTTTGTTGTTTAATTGGGTTTTTGAAGGTCGTAGAGTTGAAAGCAAGGTCGTGGGGATTGGTGATGGAACTTGGCGAAGGTTCGGCTGTTTATTTACTTCTGGTTCAAGTTTTTGGCAGATCATGAAGCAAGAAGCCTTTGTTGTGATGCTGATGACACTTCTTGAAGGTTTTTGCGCATGACTTTGTTGTTTCATTGGGTTTTTGAAGGTCATAGCGTTGAAAGCAAGGTCGTGGGGATTGGTGAAGACACTTGGCGAAGGTTCGGCCGTTTATTGACTTCTGGGTCAAGTTTTTGGCAGATCATGAAGCAGGAAACCTTTTTTGTGATGCTGATGACACTTCTTGAAGGTTTTTGCGCATGACTTTGTTGTTTAATTGGGTTTTTAAAGGTCACAGAGTTGAAAGCAAGGTCGTGGGGATTGGTGATTACACTTGGCGAAGGTTCGACTGTTTATTGAATTCGGGGTCAAGTTTTTGGCAGATCATGAAGCAAGAAACCTTTGTTGTGATGCTGATGACACTTCTTGAAGGTTTTTGCGCATGACTTTGTTGTTTAATTGGGTTTTTAAACGTCACAGAGTTGAAAGCAAGGTCGTGGGGATTGGCGATTACACTTGGCGAAGGTTCGACTGTTTATTGAATTCTGGGTCAAGTTTTTGGCAGATCATGAAGCAAGAAACCTTTGTTGTGATGCTGATGACACTTCTTGGAGGTTTTTGCATATGACTTTGTTGTTTAATTGGGTTTTTGAAGGTCGTAGAGTTGAAAGCAACATTATGCGGATTGGTGATGACACTTGGCGAAGGTTTAGGACTTTATTGTCCTTTGGGTCACGTTTTTGGCAGATCATGAAGCAGGAAACGTTTGTTGGGATCGGAGTATGCTTTTTGAAGGTTCTTGCGGATGATTTTATTGTTTATTTAGGTTTCAGAAGGTCAGAGTCGAAAGCAACATCGTGTGAAATGGTGATTGAAATGGTAAATTTAAATTTTAAATTTACTTCAGCCAAACAAAGTATAATATTTATTATTTCTAGATTAAGAAATACAGATTACAAATATTAAAAAAAAATTCCAAAATAGTTCATAAGTTTTTAAGTAGCCTGAATAGTGTCAAAAAAAGAAATTTTGAGAAAATGGCGTTGAAAGGATGCGCAACCTACTCTCACTAAAATGACTGTACCTTGGTCAATTTTAAAAATATTGACCTAAAAATTTTTCTACATATTTTTGAATATATACATTCCAAAAAAGTGCAAAAAAAAAAATTTTAGCGTGGCTCTTTAGGAAAACTTCTAAATCCGCGACATTGATGTATTTACTTAAATTAATCTAAATAATTGAGGAAACGTTATATCATATTGATTCACATCGGTGGATACATTTTTAACGAGGATATTTTTGCGCATCACGAAAAGGATAATGCTCTTCAGGAGTCATTATATCCGAGTGAACATCGTGCGCTTTGGCTAATCGAGGATAATTGGAGATAAGGTTGATGATCGGCTTCTTGGCCATTAGTAGGTTAATTTTTTTTTTTTATCCTGAATGATTAGGATGCGTCCTTGTAACGATCCACGAGAGGACATTATGGCGACCCTTATTTCCGAATCTCAGGAAAAACACGAGAAGGGAATCCTCAGGGGTAATCAAAGTGGCATCAGGTTGGGAATAAAAAGGAATCAGGATAGTGACAGCTGATCAGAGAATTTTCACGATCAGCTGTCTTTTTCTCTCCTTCTCTTTGCCTATATTTATTTTATTGGTTTTTTTCTACTCCAAAAATTTTCCAATATTTTTCCCTATACAATAAATAAATTATATAATATCAAAATAATAAATAATAAATAATAAATAATAAATAATAAATAATAAATAATAAATAATAAATAATAAATAATAAATAATAAATAATAATTTATTTAATTCAAAGTTTCAACCGTATAAAAGAGCAGTATTTAAATATTTAAACTATATTTTATCAATTTTTCATTCACAAATTTTGAAAATTAAGGGACTTGGTCAGAGACCCGATTAGAAATTTGGGAAAATATTCCAGACATATTTTATCATTAAATAAATAAAATTTTAATTTATCTAAACAGAAAAAAAGAATTAAATAGTTATATTAATTATTTATAACAATAATTGGTTTATTAATGTTAATTTAAATATTTAATAATCAATAATAATTAACATTAATATTGATATATATATTGATATTAATTAATTATAAATTAATTACTTAAAATCTCTCATCGACGACATTGAAAAATTTAATCAATACAAAATTGAAAGAAAAAAATGAAAAATGGTTTTTTTATTGAAAAAAAATTCATTGATTAAAATTTAATTTTTCAAAAATTGAAAAAATTCATTAATTAATTAAAAATTAATTTTTCAAAAATTGAAAAAATTCATTAATTAGTTGAAAATTAATTTTTAAAAAATTGAGAAAATTCATTATTTGATTAAAAATTAATTTTTAAAAAATTAAAAAAATAATTTAAATATTTCCAATTAGTCTCGCAAATTTCCTCATCACAATCCGCCAATCTGTCTCCCGATTAATCCTCGTTCCGCTGAGAGGACAAAAGAACAATCATGAATCGACGTCGGATCAATATCCTGCATACAGAATGTACGATTATGAGACAAACGGCCCTCACTGTGTCGGGGTCGTGCGCCACAGACGAATGTTTCAGCGTTTCAACTTTATACATCGTCACACGCAACCGGTATGATAATTTCAAACGGTATAAATATTTACCGCGCTCTCACAAACGCGCATATATATGGGGCATTCCGGGTCAACTCGCGTGGTCATCGGCCCGACCTCCTCGGATTCAGTTGACGAATTTTTTTCGGGCATATTTTGGTCGAAAAAAAGAAGTATTTTTTTCAGATTTTTATTACTCGTTTTATTTTATTATTTTATTTATTTATTTTATTTTACCCCATAAAATAATGTGTAAACAATTTTTTTTCTTTAACAAAAATATATATAAATGATCTCCCATTCACAATTTTTTTTCGTCATTTAAAAAAAAAATATATAAATTATTCTCGGTCCACTTGCAAAACATGATGAGAATATTTGTTTTTAGTTATAGAGTCTATGCCGAAAATTTCAAAATTGAAAAACTGGTCCAAATTAATTTTTACTCAGGAGTTATAGAAACAAAAATTATTTTATGGGGTAAAACAAGTGATGAGAATCTGTAAAAAATAACCTCACTTTTTTGGACCAAAATATGCACACAAAAAATTCATCAACTAAATCCGAGGGGGTCAGGCCAATGACCACGTTATTTGACCTGGAACGCCCCATATAATGCAGAAGACTATCGGGAATGACGTTTATTCATCGCACGTTTTCGTTCACTTCGTGTTCGTGTTTTCTGGACGATGAGTGACAATCGACGGTGAATAGGGAATAACTTTAGAAAATTATGAAAATAATGCTGTGGCATTATCAGGTCAAGATAAGGGAAACGCATTCCGGAAGTTCGATGCGGCGGAAAAGGTCCGGTTTCGATGCGATTTCTTCCGCAAGGACTTGAAGCTAAATCTGGGGAATCTTTGGTACCAACGCGTTGAATTGTCGGCCCGAAATTAGCCATTTTTAACCAACAAGATCTAGAATTGGTTTCCCACGATCGATAAGATGCAATAATTGTCGCGTTGCGCATTAATTCACGCTTAGCGTTGTAGATCGACGTCTCTCGGTCGCAATCGTGACGGAATTTACAATTCAAGTGCATTATTGTTGGGCGTGAACTCGACGAATGGTAGCACATACAAAAAGAATCGTCGAGAGGACGATCTCTCTTGACGCATCGGGGTTGCAAATGATGCATTACTTTTTTTTAAATGCATTTACATTTTCAATAACCATTAACTCTTATTGATTAATTGAAATAATTTCCATTAACCACATTATATGCTAATGGTTAATGGGAGTTATTCCGATTAACCATTAAATGTTAATGGCTAATGGAATTTATTTCCATTACCCTTTAAATGTTGATGGTTAGTGGAAATTATTTCCATTAATATATGAGAGTTAATGTTTAATGAAAATTGCCTCCATCAACCATATAATGTTGATAGTTAATGAAAATAATTTCCATTAACCACAATGCTAATGGTTAACCGAAATGTAATTAACCATTGCCAATTTTAATAGTTAATGAATGGAGTTTATTTCCATTAATATATGAGAGTTAATGTTTAATGAAAATCATCTCCATTAACCATAATGCTAATGGTTAACCGAAATGCCATTAACCATTGCCAATTTTAATAGTTTATGAATGGAATTTATTTCCATTAATATATAAGAGTTAATGTTTAATGAAAATCATGTCCATTAACCATAATGCTAATGGTTAACCGAAATGCCATTAACCATTGCCAATTTTAATAGTTAATGAATGGAATTTATTTCCATTAATATATAAGAGTTAATGTTTAATGAAAATCATCTCCATTAACCATAATGCTAATGGTTAACCGAAATGCCATTAACCATTGCCAATTTTAATAGTTAATGAATGGAATTTATTTTCATTAATATATAAGAGTTAATGTTTAATGAAAATTATCTCGATTAACCACAATGCTAATGGTTAACCAAAACACTATTAACCATTGCCAATGTTTATAGTTAATGAATGGAATTTATTTCCATTAATATATAAGAGTTAATGTTTAATGAAAATTACCTCCATCAACCACATAATGTTAATAGTTAATGAAAATAATTTCCATTAACCATTTAATGTTATTGGTTAATGAAAATTATCTCCATAAACCATTAAATGTTAATGAAAAATGGAAATTATTTCCATTAATTTATAAGAGTTAATGTATAATGAAAATTATCTCCATTAACCATAATGCTAATGGTTAACCGAAATGCCATTAACCATTGCCAATTTTAATAGTTAATGAATGGAATTTATTTCCATTAATATATAAGAGTTAATGTTTAATGAAAATTATCTCCATTAACCACAATGCTAATGGTTAACCAAAACGCCATTAACCATTGCCCATGTTAATAGTTAATGAATGGAATTTATTTCCATTAACCATTAAATGTTAATGGTAAATGGAAATTATTTCCATTAATATATAAGAGTTAATGTTTAGTGAAAATTATCTCCATTAACCATAATGTTAATGGTTATCCGAAATGCCATTAACCATTGCCAATATTAATAGTTAATGGTTAGTGGAAATTATTTCCATCAACCATTAACACGACTTGGTTAATGGAGAAAATTTTCATTAACCATTAACTCTAATTGATAATTGAAAATAACTTCCATTAACCATTAATATTTATTGATTAATGGAAATTACTTCCATTAATCATTTAATGTTAATGGTTAGTGGAAGTTATTTTCAATTATCAATTAGAGTTAATGGTTAAGGAAAATTGTCTCCATTAACCAAATCGTGTTAATGGTTAATGGTAATAATTTTCACTAACCATTAACATTTATTGATTAATGGAAATGTTAATGATTAATGGAAATTATTTCCATTGGCCATTAAAAAAGTAATGATTAATGCATTACTTTTTCGTTAAAAAAATCGCAACCCTGTGTCGCATAATTGAATTACACAGGAGGCGAAGCACGCCTTATTGACGATTAATCGCCGCCATTGGGAGGGAAAAAAATGAGGATCTGGATGCTACTCGCGGTTTGACCAGTCTGCCAGTTTGTCCATGTCTCCGGGGGAAAAGGATCGTTGCGAAACTTCGTAAAGAGTCTCGTCCACTCCAACGTCTCTCTCATTCTCTCCCTCTCTCCCTCTCTCTCTCTCTCTCTCTCTCTCTCTCTCTCTCTTTCTCTCTCTCTCTCTCTTTTGATCTTAGGCTGGAATTAATTCTCCTGTTCTATCGCATTTCCCCCTGCTTCTCCTTCTCTCGTGTTAGTTACACAATTGCCTCCCAGTTAGTTTTACAACCAGGACAATGACTTTAATGCCCGCGAAGATAAGTAAACGCGGCGTGTGGCGTCGCGCGTCTCGTCGCGTCGCGACGAAATCCAATTGCGATGCTAAACCTTGTATACGTTTGAGTAGAAAAATTACTAATACGTACGTCGAACTTCCGACGAGTTTCCATGCAAATTGCGAAGACCTTTGCTGGAAAAAAACGACCACCGTAGGTGTAGATTGAGAGATTCGATTCGTCGTCATTGGGGGATAAATTGAGGAGTGAGCTTCAAATTTTAGAAGACGGACTTTTCGATGCATAGTTCTGGAGTCTGGGCCATTGACTTGAATTTGTAGAATTTCGGCAGAATTTTAAAAATGGACGGAGTTGCGATGATTTTTGTGCAGGATTCAGAAAGAAAATTGGGAAAACTACGTGAGCTTCACATTTTAGAAAATAGACTTTTGAGTCTAAGAGCGAACCTTAAAAGTGATCCTTAAGAATGACCTTTCAGAGTTACCCTTAAGAGCAAACCTTAAATGTGACCCTTAAGAGTGACCATTAAGAGTGACCCTTAAGAGTAACCCTTAAGAGTGATCCTTAGAAATGACCTTTCAGAGTTACCCTTAAGAGCAAACCTCAAGTGTGACCCTTAAGAGTGACCCTTACGAGTGAGCCTTAAGAGTAACCCTTGAGAGTGACCCTTAAGAGTGACCCTTAAGAGTGATCCTTAAGAATGACCTATCAAAGTTACCCTCAAGAGCAAACCTTAAGTGTGACCCTTAAGAGTGACCCTTAAGGGTGACTCTTAAGAGTAAACCTTAAGATTGACCCTTAAGAGTGATCCTTAAGAGTGATCCTTAAGAATGACCTATCAGAGTTACCTTTAAGAGCAAACCTTAAGTGTGACCCTTAAGAGTGACCCTTAAGAGTAACCCTCAAGAGTGACCCTGAAGAGTGACTCTTAATACTGACTTTTAAGAGTGAATTTTAAAAGTGATCCTTAAAAGTGCAGATCCTTAAAAGAGATCCTTAAAAATGATCCTTAAAAATGACCTTTCAGAGGTACCCTTAAGAGTAAACCTTAAGTGTAACCCTTCAGAGCGATCCTTAAGAGTGACCCTTATATAACTTATTTAATTTTTATTTAGTTTCGAATTTTTTTTTGTTCATTGCCAAAATATCAATGTTGTAAAAAAGGAATGGTAAACATACATATTTTTTTTTTTTTTTTTTTATTGAGCTCAACAAAACGCTCAAAATGTATGTCTCCAGACCAGAATATCGCCTCGACATTGACTTGTACCCAGCCGATAGTTACAGAGATCTTAGTTCACGATATTGGCTTACAACGATCATGACATCGCGATATCCACGATTCCCCGGTTTCCTCTTCTCTCCATCATCCCTTTGCCTCCATTTATCTGGAATAAATAGGCTCAGCTCGAAAACATAGAGGAGATTCTCCTCTCCTGGCGCGGTTACAAGCGTTGGCACGTCCCATCATTGATAGAAACCTTCAGGGTCATTCGCGGTCATTAATAATTCATTGGTCGTCATTATCATCGTCATCTCTCGGGATCGTCCGGTGTGTCGCGTACGGAAAACGGACACCATCGTTGACCAACGGAGACAAACACAGAGAGAGAGAGAGAGAGAGAGAGAGAGAGAGGAAGACAAATGTCCCGAGTCCATTGACAACCTTTGCTACCATGTTACCTCCATTGTTACCTTGCGAGTAACCCTTGAGAGTGATCCTTAAGAGTGCCCCTTAAGAGAGATTCTTGAGAGTGATTTTCAACCCTTAAGTGTAACCATTTACCTTTAAGTGCAAACCTTAAGAGTGACCTTTTATAGTGACCCTTAAGAGTGACTTTTAAAAGCAAACCTTAAGAGTGATCCTTAAGAATGAGCTTTGAAGGTCACCCTTAAGAGCAAACCTTAAGTATGACCCTTGAGAGCGATCCTTAAGAGTGACACTTGAGAGTGACTCTTAATGCTGACCTATAAGAGTGAATTTTAAAAGTGATCCTCAAAAGTGATCCTTAAAAATGACCTTTCAGAGATACCCTTAAGAGTAAACCTTAAGTGTGACCCTTCAGAGCGATCCTCAAGAGTGACCCTTAAGAGTGCCTCTTAAGAGTGAATTTTAAAAGTGACTCTTAAGAGTGAATTTTAAAAGTGATCTTCAAGAGAGACTCTTAAGAGTAATTCTCAATCCTTAAGTGTAACCCTTTATCTTTACGTGTAAACCTTAAGAGTGACTTTTTATTGTGACCCCCATGAGTGACTTTCAAGAGCGACACTTGAAAGTGATCCTTCAAGAATGACCTTTCCGAGTTACTCTTAAGGTTAAACCGTAAGTGTAACCCTTAAGAGCGATCCTTAAGAGTGACCTTTAAGAGTGACTTAATAATTACTTCTTGGAATGTATTTTAAAAGTGATCCTTAAGAGAGACCCTTAAGAGTAATTCTCAACCGTTAAGTGTAACCCTTTACCTTTAAGTGTAACCCTGAAGTGTTTACCTTAAGAGTGACCTTTTATAGTGACCCTTAAGAGTGACTTTTAAGAGCGACTATTAAAAGTAATCCTTATGAATGACCTTTCAGAGTTACCCTTAAGGTTAAACCTCAAAGATGACCCTTAAGAGCGATCCTTAAGAGTGACCTTTAAGAGTTACCCTTAAGAGTGAACTTCAACAGTAAACCTTAAGAGTGACCCTTAAGAGTGATCCCCAACCTTTACAGTACAACCCTCAAGAGTGACCCTTAATCCTTAAAAATGACCCTTAAGCCTTGAGTGCAGGGTTGCGAAATTTGTAATGTAAAAGTAATGCATTATTCATTATTTTAGAATGTGTAATGGAAAAAATTTCCATTATAATGTAGTGTGTAATGAAAAAAATGTCCATTACTCATTGCAATGTATTGTGTAATGGAAAAAAAAAAATTCATTACCCATTACAAAAAAAACGTGGTCATCGGAAGCGAATTCTATCGCTGACGAAAGGGAAAGGGGCGAAAGGAAGAAGAAGAAGAAGGATCAAGGATCTCCGAGGATCGATCTGGCGGAGGGAGATTTGAGGAGAAATCTGGTCATGTTAATATCGACGATATGGGAGTCTTGTTGGACGTTGTTCGATGCAAAGGAGAAGGAGATATGTTCATATCTCTGGCATCGATTCCAGGGAGCTAACTTGAGAATGGAAGGACATGTAATGCAGGATCCTGGCTCTGACACTGCCGAGCTTAACCTTCAGCTCAGCCTTCCATCCTTCCTTCTTCGTGTCCTCACCTCTTCTTCTCCTTCTTCTTCTTCTTCTTTTTGTTCCTCTTCTTCAGCAGAAGAGACAGAAGCAGCACTCTTAACTTATTTGCATATAAAGGCATTCCTTCGTTTTGCAGGCTTGCCCTGTCGCAGCGACATAACTGTAAGTCTCCCCCGTTCGTTGACAGGATCTGCCAACAATCTGCGTACATGATTTGCCGCTTGCTTGCTCGTGGTCTTTCTCTTTCGCTCTTTGAGAGTTCGCTTACTGCGTTTACATGTCCTTCCATTGGTAGAACCTTTCACGTCTGTCCGTCTTCAACCATCGCTGTATCGTACCTACGTTATGGTACACGTGTATATTCTTCTTTTTCCTCTTCGTTTTCTTCTTCTTCGTCTTCTTCATCTTCTTCTTTTTCTTCATCTTCATCATCTTCTTCTTTTTCTCGTTCCTCATTTTCTTCCTCTTTTTCCTCTTCTTCTTGGTCTTTTTCTTCTTCTTCTTCTTGGTCTTCTTCTTCTTTTTCTTCCACTGTTTCTTCTTCTTCTTTTACTTTTCCTCTTCTTCTTCTTCTTCTTCATCTTCTTTTTCTTCATCATCATCATCTTCTTCTTGTTCCTCTTTTTTTCTTTTTCTTCTTCTTCCACTTCTTCTTCGTCTTCTTCTTCTCCTTCTCGGTCTTCTTCTTCTTGGTCTTCTTCATCTTCTCCCTGGTCTTCTTCTTCTTCTTCTTCTTTTTCTTGTCATATACAGTGTCGATTTCCTCGCTCGATGCTCTTGCTTATGTTTGCCCTCAACTAAGAATCGTCGTTTTGATGATAATCACCTCAATTCATATGCGGAGAATCAATGGGATTTTTCGGAAATCCACAGTAAAAATTTCAATTTTTTAGGATATTTTTAGTGTAGATATTTTCAAAAATATGTAGGTAAAATGTTGAGCTGAAATTCAGACACTTGACTAAGTTACAGTCAGTTTAGTGAGAGCAGGTTGAGCTTAGGAAAACAGGGATGAATGCCTTAAACGGGTTTTTCTCAAAATGACTTTTTTCGGCATTGTCGTGGTGATATTTTTTTTTTAATATTCTTGATTTTTCTTATTATTCTTAATTTAACATCTTTCATATTCATTTTATTATTCTTAATTCTTAATTAAATTACTTAATTTAATATTCTTAATTCAAGTTGGCTCTCCCCTTAAGTTGTCCCTTTCCCTTAATTCAAGTTGGCCCTCTCCCTTAATTGCAGTGTCTCAGTCCGTACATCGCCGATTTGAAATTTTTTTATAATTAATATTTTTTAATCTGCTTAAATAGAATAAAGGCTCTCAAAAATGAGAAAAATTCAATACGTCGCCTTTTTGTAAATACATTTTTATAAATATTGATTTTTTACATTCTTAAATACATATTTTTTAATTTTAATTAAAGTAAACCCTTCACTAAGATTCCACTAAAATAATATCTACATCTCTGTTAATTTTCAAGATTAACCAACAAAAAGTACTACAAAATAAGTCGAATATATATTCAACGTAATAATAATTAAGCATGTCTACGTTGTATCTAAAAAATTACATAAAAATTCAACTAACGATCTAATAATTAATGAATAATAACAATTAAAATCATAATTTATCAAAATATAATATAATTTAGTTTAATAATTAGTCCGAAAGAAATTCTCAAACATTTTCACCCCTCACAGTGGTCTTCTCCCTTAATTCAAGTTGGCCCTCCCTTTTAATTCAAGTTGGCCCTCCCCTCTTGATTCAAGTTGGTCCTCCCCCTTAATTCAAGTTTGCCTTCCCCTTAATTAAACTTGACCGTCCCCTTAATTCAAGTTGGTTCTCCCCCTTAATTCAAGTTGGTCCTCCTCCCCCTTAATTCAAGTGGGCCCAAAAGTTTCCATCAATCATGAATCTGCGATTGGCGAAAAATTGACCGACGAAGAAGAAAAACTTCGTTCATTGCAGCTTCGTTTTACCCTCACTTTTGTGCTCGTTCCATCTCAAACGTGCATCGATAATCACTGGTGAAAAATCCACGGTCACGGTGGTCATCTGTCCGCACAATGGTGAATTTTTTCAACATCTAACGCTTCAGAATTTAGTATACAGACAGGCAAACGTCTCTCGTCTCTTCTTCTTCTCTTTCCACCCTCGATCACTGATCATTAGGATGTATCTAATGATCTTCATTTAATTGTCTTTCTGGCATCGAGCCTCCTCGGGTATCGCGCTGAGGTTTCGCGTCTTGAATATTAATTTGCCTGAGAACCGCGATATATATCATACTCGTTATATACGCCGGTTTCTTTGCTCGTGAGGTAAAAGAGAGAAGAAAAAAAAAGGCTGCGAGAGGTCCCATATTTTTAATTGAATCAAACCTCCTCCACCTTTCTCATTTTTTTACTCTGCGCCCCCCTTCCCCAACTAATCTCCAAATATTTTTTCCACTTTTTCCTTCCTTACGATCCTTCTTATGATTATTTCTTTGACCAGAATCGGACCTCTCTACTCGTGCCTCATGTCCTCTCCCTCCCTCCCTCTCTCTCTCTCTCTCTCTCTCTCTTTGTCTTTATTTCTCTCGATCTCGAAAAATGATCGTGAGAAGGCACCATTCCTCCTGCGCCGGACCGGATCTTCCAACAACGGCCAAAGAGCACATTCGTGTTAGTCCAAGAGTTAGGTGCGTCGATTCTCGTGGTTTTTAAACACATGCTGTATAATATACCACCATATCGCTCTCTCTCTCTCTCTCTTTCTCGCCCTCTCTCTCTCTCTCTCTCTCTCTCTTTCTCTCTTGAGTTCTCTCACTCTGAATCACAGAGAATCGCCCAAAGAACTCCCCTTAATATTCGCCAGAATTTCTTTCTCTTGTGGTTCTTATTCTCTTCCTCTCTTTCTCTTAACATCCGTAAAATTCTTTCTCTCGCGCATTCGTGAATTTCGGTGAAAAGACGAATGCTCGAGATATTGAGGTATTGAACCCCGGAGTAAAAGGATTTTCGGTATATTTCGTTGCCGAACGATAAGACTCCGAAGATATTTATGCACAAAGCCCTTTGGGCATATATTTATGCATTGGGCATTCCAAATAAATTCAATCAACTCTTGGGCCCTCCAAGATTTGGCTCGTGATTGTTTTTCTTACCGTTGCACTGAATTTAAGAAGCTGAATTTTTCAGAAACACGATTTTGTGAATGAAAAAATTGAGAGTGACCCTCAAGAGAGACCCTTAAGAGTGACCTTGAAGCGTGACTATTGCGGGTGACATTTAAAAGTGACCCTTAAGAGTGGATTTTGAGTGCGACCCTTGAAAGTGATCCTTAAGAATGGCCTTTCAGAGTTACCCTTAAGAGTAAACCTTAAGAGTGATCCTTACACCTTAAGTGTAACCCTTCATCTTTAAGTGTAAACCTTAAGAGTGACCTTCTATAGTAATCCTTAAGAGTGACTTTTAATAGCGACCCTTAAAAGTGATCCTTAAGAATGACCTTTCAGAGTTACCCTTAAGGTTAAACCTTAAGTGTGACCCTCAAAAGCGATACTTAAGAATTACCTTTAGGAATGTATTTTAAAAGTGATCCTTAAAAGAGACCCTCAAGAGTAATTCTCAATCCTTAAGTGTAACTCTTTACCTTTAAATGTAACCCTTAAGTGTTTACCTTAAGAGTGACCTTTTATAGTGACCCTTAAGAGCGACTTTTAAGAGCGACCTTTAAAAGTGATCCTTAAGAATGACCTTTCAGAGTTACCCTTAAGAGTGACTCTTAATAGTGACCTTTAAGAGTAATTCTTAAGAGTGAATCTTAAAAGTGACCCTTCAGAGTGACTCTTAATAGTTACCTTTGAGAGTGAATTTTAACAGTGATCCTTAAAAGTGATTCTCAAGGGATGATCGTTAAGCGTCATTTTCAACCCTTAAGTGTAACCCTTTACGTTTAAGTGTAAACCTTAAGAGTGATCTTTTATAGTAACCTTAAGAGTGACTTTTAAGAGCGACTCTTAAAAGTGATCCTTGGGAATGACTTTTCAGAGTTACCTTTGAGAGTAAACCTTAAGAGTGACCTTCAAGAGTGATTCTTAATAGTGACCTTTAAGAGTAATTCTTAAGAGTGAATCTTAAAAGTGACCCTTAAGAGTAAACCTTAAGAGTGACCTTTGAGAGTGACTCTTAATAGTAACCTTTAAGATGAATTCTTAAGAGTGACACTTTACCTTCAAGTGTAACACTCCAGGTTGATTCTTAACCCTCAAGTGTAACCCTTAACCTTTAAGTACAACCCTGAAGAGTGACCCTTAATCGTAAATTGCAATCCTTAAAAATGACCCTGAAACCTCGATTATAACTTTTAAGAGTAACAACATTTTAAAGCTCGGAGAGAAAAGAAATAATTCATGATCACCGGCTTTCGTAAATTTGAAAAAATATCCGGATAAGAAATGAAGGAAAAAAGTTAGTGAGAAAATAATTTTTATCAATTTCCTCGCAACGAGGAACATTGAAAGGGCCTGTAGAGGGCCCACAGATAGATATAGGACATAGTGACTTCCCAGGGGCCTCGAGGGTCCCCTGAGAAGCCGCCCCATGAATTTCGGCTAATGAGAACATTTGGAGATACGTCAGTTCCAGTATGCTAATGGCCATAGAGATGCCGATACAATTTCAAGATGAATCTGTTTCTACGTTGGAACTGGAGAGAAAGAGAGGGCCAGAAAGAAAGAGTGAGAGAGATCGAGCGAGAGAGAGGAGGGGGCTCTCTGCATACATGTGGCCTGGCCCAAACAGCAGCTAAATGTATATGGGGCATTCCATGACGAAAATGTCTGTTTGGGCCCTATTTTCTTCAAAAAAAAAATGTCACTAATTTAAAAAAGGCCCCTCTCTATGTTTTCCCTCAACCTAATGATTTTTAGCTTGAGTAACTCCTAAAAAATAAAACAAAAAAATTCTAAAAATCTAGGGTCATATTTTGGGCCAAACGAAAATCCGAGGGGGTCGGGCCGATGACCGCGTTATTTGACGTGGAATGCCCCATATATAATTCTCAAAGACTTTCCTTATTCAGCCTCGACTTTCTCTCCTCCTCACTCCCCAATAATCTGGCTGTCCCTCATTTATCGTCCTCCGAGTCGAGTCTGGTCGTCCGCCACCCTCTGGTCCCCGATTCCTTCGTCTATCGTCCGATTTTAACTATTCGCTGGAAGCTAAAGGATTGGAAGCAAATGCACTGAGAGTGAAAATTACTAGGACCAAAAAATCGTTTATTTCATCATTTGCCAGAAAATATTTGTTTAGTTCGAGTAAATATTTTTATTGTCCTCCGGACGTAAAAGTGCCCTTTTACGTCCACTTCGTGGGTGTAAAATGGCACTTAACGCCGTCGGACAATAAAATATTGTATGACACTCGTACAAAAAAACTTTTTCTGACGAGTGTGAGTTTGCAGCATGAGCTGAAGGCTCATGCTGCAATGCTGCATGTACTATTATCGCCCTCGGGACGTAAAAGTGCCCTTTTACGCCCTCGGGCAATAAAGTATTGTATGACCCTCGTACAAAAAAACTTTTTCTCACTCGTGTGATTGCGTCCTCGGGTCATAATGTACTATTTTGGTTCTAGTAATATTTTTTTCGTTCTATAAAACCATATTTGGTTCTCTAGAACCAAAACAATATTTTTTTGGTTCCAGAAATATTTACTTGAACCAAACAAATATTTTCTGGCAAATAATGAAATAAACGATTTTTTGGTCCTAGTAATTTTTTCTCTCAGTGTGGTCCCACAATTTAGGGCCCAAAATATTGAATATCCTTCAAGGAGGAAATTAGAGTAGGAAAAATGGAAAGCGTCGGCAATGAACTTTCATCTCTGGAAAATTTGTCAGGGAAACTTTCACGCGATGAATTTAGCACGAACTTGAGGACACTCTCCCAGGACCTTTTTTTTTCTATATTCCTGCGGTTTCCATTCTTCGGATATGAAGGATAGGGACAAAAATACCCGAGTCCGATGGCGCCGATCGCGGAAACCTTCCCCCAAACCTGGCGAAAGGTATCGCGGTGACCTTCAAAAGCGAGAAAAAAAGAAGTCAAGGTGGGAGGCTGAAAAAATGGATCTCGGGGTGCAACGCGAGGGCTCGAGAGGTTGAAAAACAGGCGGGAAAAGTTGTAAATTATATTCAATACGCGGGGGTCGTAAAAGTGTTTCGAGCCTCGGTGTTTGTTCCAAAGGATCTGCCTTGACGACTCCTCAGCCGATAACCTCGGAGAGGGTCCGAGGGACGCTGGATCGTGTCTCGGTTGTTGCCAGAGTCGTAAATCGCGGATGGGACGTCGTGGAGATGCTGAAAAAAAAAAAAACGTGCGCGGGTGTAGGAAGTCCAGAGATGGACGCTGGACTGAAAGGTTTTTCCAAAAATTGACCCCTAGACCAGGTAAAGAAAGGAAGGGAGGAAGAAAAAAAACGCGTAAAAACGTAACTGTAACGAGTCCCTTGAAGGGTCCCTACGGCGTCGAAGGACTCGTCCATAGACAGGATCTTCGGGATCGTAAAAAGGCACTCTCTCTCTTTCTCTCTAGCTTCGTTTTTCCAGTCCCATTTGGACGTGGGTAACACCTCCGAGAATTCGTCAATCGACCACACAATTTTGCCCAATTTTGTCATGCTGCAACTAAAGGTTAACCGCCGCGTTTACATTGTGGTATGAAATGAAAGAGCCGGCCGTAAAAGACCCCGAGGAAGGATCGAACATTGCGCAGGACCTGCCCAAAGTTTCAGGAAATTTTGGAAGACGGTTTTGGTCTCCCTTCCGCTTTCCTTGCCAACCCTTTCAGAGGTTTGAAAATTTTGAATGTCTATTTTTAAAAAAAATGTGTAATACCAGAATTTAACTAGAATATTTGAGCAAAGTTTCAAGTCAATTGTAAAGTAAAGTCTAGGAGAGAGATTTTGGTAATTTTTAAAAACAATTAGAAGTCTGTGGAGATAAATTTATTGATTATTATCGAAATCGATTATTATTGAAATTTTTCCCGATTTTTAAAAATAGGATTAACTAGTTATTGAAAGAAAGTTTTTTTAAATTACAATCGATTTTACAAGGTTTTACGTAAATTGTACCAAAAATTGAACTATTTTGCGAATAGCTCTGCCAAAAATTCGAATTTCAATTTTTTTCAAAATTCTTCCTTCAATCACGAGTTTTATTGAACTGCTCAGATAAAATTTGGTTTTTGAATTTTTGATATCCTGACCATCACGAAGACCCATTTTTTTGAGGGACTCGTGAAACCAGATTCTGCAGTCTGGATTTTCCAAATTTTTCAATGACATTTTTTTTTAAATATGTTCAAGAGTTGCTCTTTTATATATTTAAAATTTTGAACAAATAATTTAAAATTTATACTATAAAAAAGAAGAGAAAAAATGCCTCCTTCAAATCTTCGAAACTGATGTAACTCTTTAAATTCTGCTCGTACTGACCGATTAAATTTTTCAAATTTTAAAATCTAAATTTTATAAAATATTATTTAAACATTCTTTTTTTATGCTCAAAATTTTAAATGAAATAATTTTTTATTATCTATAAAAAAATAAATAAAATATGTTTTTTTCAACTTTCGAAATCCATGTAACCTCTCATAAATTCTGCTCATTCTGAGCGATGGAATTTTCAAAATTTTTCAACGAAAATTTTATAAGATATTGTTCAAGAGTTACTCTTTTATATGTTGAAAATTTGAAAAAAAAATTTTTTAAATTTATACTACTGAAAAAAAATATAGAGAAAAAATTCCCTTTTTTAATCTTCGAAACTGATGTAAGTCTTCAAATTCCGCTCATACTGACCGATTAAATTTTCCAAATTTTTAAATGATAATTTTATAAAATATTGTCCAAACGTTCCTTTTTTTTAATGCTCAAAATTTTTAATAAAATTATTAATTATTATCTGTAAAAAAAAAAGAAAACATGTTTTTTTTTTAAATCCATGTAATCACATAAATTCTGCTCATTCTGACCGATTTAATTTTTCAAATTTTCCCTAAAAAAATTTACAAAAAATTGTTCAAACGTTGCTCTTTCATATGCTCAAAATTTGGAATAAATAAATTTCCTCATTATATTTAAAAAAATATATATATATATATGCTTCCGCTTAACCTTGAAAATTCATGTAACCCCTCAAAAGTGAAGACGATTTTACTTTGGTTGAACCAAATCGAGGCTCCTAGAAGACAATATTTGAAAAAAAGGTCACTCATTTTGAAGATTGCAAAGCTCATAAATAATAGCTATAAGTCATAATCTTTTTACGATCGACATCAAGAAACTAGTTCTCGGGTTCCATTCGAGTCTGGGGTCATTTGTATGTATTTTTTTCAAATCTTAATTCGTCGATGATGTAGTGTGACAGGACCGGATTTGTAAAGCATGGTCGGACAATACAGAAGCCGCTGACATGTCACAATAATCAATTAGCCACGCTCTCTCTCAGTCTCTCGGAGAGCGTCGACATGCTTAATTCCCTGTTTGACTGATAGCCGAGATCGTACATCATAACCCTTTAGTCGGGTCTAATATGCACGAGCTACGTTCCTCCTGAGACGTTTATTTTCGAACCGACTCTCGGAGAGCCTTTCCAAAGAGAGAGAGAGAGAGGTTCTCGAGTGGTTCGCCGCCGGTAAAAAAGAAGGAGATGGACGAAGACGACGAGTTTCGATGATGAATATCATCGCGGATCCGCGCGATTATCGCTGCTTTCAGGCTGCTCCAGACTCGGCTCAGACTAACGGGAGGCGATCCATCATCTCGAACCAAGACTCTCATCACTTTGACTCTCTCAAGTCCCTCCAAAGTCCCTATGTTTATTAATAATCACGAGCTCAGGGTCGTGATGAGACCGCTGGCTCGTAATTTCTCCCTACAAACTGCAACCATTGGAAGGTGATTCCATGATGGGTCAAAAAAGTCCTTCTGACTTAGGCCAAGATTATGAGTGATCCTTGAACCTTAAGTGTAACCCTTTACCTTTAAATGTAAAGCTCAAGAGTGACCTTTTATAGTGACCCTTAAGAGTGACTTTTACGAGCGATACTTAAAAGTGATCCTTAAGAATGACCTTTCAGAGTTACCCTTAAGGTTAAACCTTAAGTGTGACCCTTAAGAGTAACCTTTAAGAGTGACTTTTAATATTAAACTTTGAAGATGTATTTTAAAAGTGATTCCTAGGAGAGAACCTTAAGAGTAATTCTTAACCCCTAAATGTAACCCTTTACCTTTAAGTTTAACCCTTAAGTGTTTACCTTTTAATATTGACTTTTAGGAATGTATTTTACAAGTGATTCTTAAGAGAGAACCTTAAGAGTAATTCTTAACCCCTAAATGTAATCCTTTACCTTTAAGTTCAACCCTTGAGTGTTTACCTTAAGAGTGACCTTTTATAGTGACCCTCAAGAGTGATCCTTAAGAGTTACTTTTAAGAGTGACTTTTAATATTGACCTTTAGGAATGTATTTTAAAAGGGATTCTCGAGAGAGAACCTTAAGAGTAATTCTTAACCCCTAAATGTAACCCTTTACCTTTAAGTTTAACCCTTAAGTGTTTACCTTAAGAGTGACCTTTTATAGTGACCCTTAAGTGTGACTTTTAAGAGCGACTCTTAAAAGTGATCCTGAAGAATGACCTTTCAGAGTTACCCTTGAGAGTAAACCTTAACAGTGACCTTTAAGAGTAAGTCTTAAAAATGAATCTTAAAAGTGATCCTTCAGAGTGACTCTTAATAATGACCTTAATAATGACTCTTAATAGTAACCTTTAAGAGTGCATTTTAACAGTGATCCTTAAAAGTGATCCTTGAGGGTGGATCCTCAAAAGTAATTCTCAACCCTCAAGTGTAACGTCCCTCTGGTTATTAGTAATCACGAGCTCAGCGATGAGACCGCTGGCTCGTAATTTCTCGGTACAAACTGCACCCATTGGAAGGGTGATTCCACGATGGGTCAAAAAAGTCCTTCTGACTTGGGCCAAGATCAGGAGGCGCCGGAGCGGTCCTCAGATGTCCAACCATCTGCATCCCTCCTGAGATTCTGAATTTATCGAGGAAATCACAGTCCAGGAACTTGTCCAGCGTTGTCCGGCAAAAAATCGAAAGTTAAAGCTCGAGACTTTTGTTGCTCTTGCGCGAATGTCCACCAACTGTAGTCTATCACACACGACGAGCATTCGGAGACCATCCTGGGATATTCCTCCGGGATGTATCCCGGACCCTCGAAGATCGATTACTTCGGCTCAGGTAGCAGTTTCATCTTCTCCAAGTGGAAATGTACGAACGTGAATCCTGTATTTATCGTTCCCAGACGATGTTGGCAGAGTCCAGTTGACTCGGTTCACCAGGAACTATGGAAATTCGAAAAAAATCTCATTTCAATTGAAAAAAAGATAATTATTCCTCAATACCAGAATTCAAAAGAAATCTGGAGCATCATCGTGAGTCCTGGAGGAATCCCTTCTTGGACCCAAATTTGTAATTCAGCGTCTGACTTTGAAGAACCCACAAAATCAATGGAATCCACAGCTTCTGGTTGAAGATGAGATCAAAGTTAATCGACGACCTGGAAGTGACGATGGAACACCAGACTGAATTGTGGAGGTTACTTTGGCAAAACTGCAATCAATACTGATACAGGATGTCAGGCTTGATTTATTCGAATCTTCGGTGATGGATGATGCATCTTTGGGTCTTTTTTTCTTCCTAGGCATTGAGCATGGAAAGCTTGCCAGAATGATGTACAACTAACGCGCGAAAATGCGCAAAAAGCCAATCGTACGAAGTACCAGATGAGCATCCATTCCGATCAATCCTCCGCATTTGTAACTTGGCCTCAAGAGTTTGGGGCTTCCCGAGTGCCATAAGTTATACATATCTATATATACAAGGCAGCGCTATATTCTCGTTTTGCCTCCCCATCTAGAGTTGGTTATGTGGAATCGAGTGAGTTACCATGTGTTGGACGAAATATCTACGAGGAGTTTCTCCCGTGCTGGCAGAGAACGCGAGTGAGGATATAAATGAGCGGTGCGAGTCGACAAATCAAGAAACTATCGACATAAATAAATTTGTGGCCCGCAAGGGGTTTCCCCGGGGTCGAGGGGGTAGCTACTCCCGAGTCTCCCCAACCCATAAAGCTGATGTTATACATGGAGGAAAATGGCAGGCCCTAAGTCAGCAATTACCAACATTTCCCAGAATCTTTGCCCCTAGGTCACCTCATCGCCTCCCCCCACATTTCCCAGAATCTTTGCCCCTAGGTCACCTCATCGCCTCCCCCAACTTTTCCCAGAATCTTTGTCCCTAGGTCACCTCATCGCCTCCCCCAACATTTCCCAGAATCTTTGCCCCTAGGTCACCTCATCGCCTCCCCCAACTTCTCCCAGAATCTTTGGCCCTAGGTCACCTCATCGCCTCCCCCAACTTTTCTACCCTTAACCCCAACAGCCGCTTCAACAGCAGAATTCATTGGCATTGAGAATGCCATTAGCATGATTTAAAGAAAATTCATGGAGTCTTATGATCAGGGTCAGGTCATCTGATGTCCTCGACGGACTTGTCCGCGAATTATTAAACGGTTGGATCAACGTCTGGGGGGTTGGTTTGTGGTGCCGTGATTCCATCTGAATCTCAATTTTGGAGCTTCCTTCCCTTAACAGGGACCACGATGTGGATGGTCCACGATGTACCCAGATAGGGATAAATGTGGGTGTGTATGTAGGTATCACCGGGAGAGAGGATCGTGAATGAGAGGGCGAGAAAGCAAACCACCCCCATAACCCATGGCCACCTCGAAGCAGCTTCAACCCTCTGTATAGAATATAAAGCCTCCCTCTCTCGTTCCACGTTCATCCAGTGAATTACTTCGTTAGTGGCTACCTTCAGAGGGCTGTTAATTCCTGCAGGGCAGATTATACAGATAGGTTTATTGCGCTCGTGTCCCAATCTAATGTCCGTAATGCTCACTGTGGCTCCCCCAACCAACCCCCTCGTTCGCCTTTCTAGCCCTCGGTTTCTCTCGCTCGTTCTTGGCCTCTCAGCCGAACTCTCACCCTCCCTCGTTCGAATGTCCTGGATTCCCCACAACCGACGGGATCACCGCCGCAGCATCAGCTTGGAATATCCCCACGGTTGCGGGCGTTATAATTCGCGATCTTTCGGCGTGGAAATCGCATTTGCAAGAAAGACGACGTGTCCAACGAATGCCGTGACCTACGACGAGATAACGGTGTCCCATCTCTCTTTCGCTCGGCCAAAATGTGCCCATTGGGCTCGTCGATGTCTCTCTCTCTCTCTCTCTCTCTCTCTCTCTCTCTCTCTCTCTCTCTCTCTCTCTCTCTCTCTCTCTCTCTCTCTCTGGTGAAATACTCCGCAATCTTCTGTTCGACTTTTGTGGAAACTTTAACGGACTTACCGCTGGAACGAGGTGACCTCAACCGGTAATTGTGGGGATTCGAGTTCCTTTCTTTCGTTAGAGGCGTTTTGGGGGTCCAATGTGGTCAAGTCTTGGGGTGGACAATTGATTGGGGTGGGTTATTGATCCTGCATCGATCAGCATCTTCCGGGTCTTCATGTCTCTTGACCAGGGTGGCAAAATTTGTAACGTAAAAGTAATGCATTATTCATTACTTTTAGAATGTGTAGTGGAACAAATTTCCATTACCCATTACAATGTAGTGTGTGATGGAAAAAATTTTCATTACCCATTACAATATAGTGTGTAATGGAAAAATATTGCATTACTCATTATAATGTAGTGTGTAATGGAAAAAAATTTCATGACCCATTACAATGTAGTGTGTAGTAGAAAAAATTTCCATTACCCATTGCAATGTAATGTGTAATGGACAAAACTTCGATTGCAATTTTGCATTACATTTTATTGACTTGGTACTTAGATTTTTAGGTACCTTAAATTCTACAAAGCATCTATGACAGATGATTTTTAGAAAATTTCATGACCCATTACAATGTAGTGTGTAGTAGAAAAAATTTCCATTACCCATTACAATGTAATGTGTAATGAACAAAACTTTGATTGTAATTTTGGAAATGGAAAAATATAGATGAATAAATTATTGTAATTTTGCATTACTTTTTATTGACTTAGATTTAGGACTTAGATTTTTAGGTACCTTAAATCTAAGTCCTAGGTTAATAAAATGTAGTGCGACATTGCAATAATTCATTCTATTACATTACTAATGGGTAATGGAATTTTTTTCTATTACACACTACATTGTAATGGTCCATGAAATTTTCTTCCATTACACACTACATTGTAATGTTTAATGAAAAATTTTCCCATTACACACTGCATTGTAATGGATAATGGAAATTTTTTCCATTACACATTCTAAAAGTAATGAATAATGCATTACTTTTGAATTACAAATTTTGCAACCCTGCTCTTGACTCAGTAGCTCCAGATTCTAATTTTGATGACTCCAGTCCAGAACTTCCTTAATCTAGCCAGTCATTTGATTCCTAGGGAATTGGTGACTGCGGGATGGGTCGGGTCAAGCACTTGGGCCTCCAAAATTCTGATCCAACGTCAATGATTATTCCGCCAGGATGGTTCCCACCATCGGACATCTGACTCTAATGGTTCGGACACTGGCGAATGATCCACTAAAAGGATAACGGGATGACCAGAAGCCTGGGGTTTCGATTTGCAATAATCTCTCTTCCTTTCTGTGTTAATCTTCACTTTAATCCAAGGGAGTGTCATGTGCAGCACGACCAAAACCAATGCCTTCGTGTCAGCGAAGGGTATAATCAATCACAAATGGCCTCCAGAGAAGGGGACTCAAAATTTTGAAGTAATCGAATGGTTTTGATTCAATTCCATCCAGATGAAGCGACGTATTTAACTTGCAAATTCCTTTGGCTCCGAGGAAGGACCTCGGAGGCAAAGAAAACTCCCTTTATCAGCTTACATCAGCCCATTATCTGTAATTACCCTCGGTCTTAATTAACTCTTGATCGAAAATACCGGCTGGAAAAAAATTTCCCGAAGATCCTTTCGTAGAACATCCTGCATCGGATTTTTCTCGATACAACCGAGACTCTTTGTTTCTCCTTTCTCATCCAAGCTTCTCCATTCAAACTCCCGGACTTATACAGTTACACAGTCCCAACGATTTGTCTCAATTAATTCGTTCCACTCATAAACCGACTCTCGGTCTACCTGCCTTTTTTTTTCTTCAGCTTCCCATCATCCACCTCCCGTTGCGATTAAGGTTTCAGCGTCGAGGAATCTGCCTCCCAATTAATTGGCAACTTGGAATCTTCCACGGGGAGTCCTTTGGTGGAGACAAAAAAAAATGGCCCTAAATCCGTAATTACGACAGGAGCCAAGACTTCCTGTTTTACCCAGGTCCTTTGATCTTCCCCCAATGGAAAATCTAACGCTGATGCGAACCTGATGATGTCCTTGCATCGAATTTGTGCATTTGAATATCGGACGATAAGTTAATGGCGGATTACTCTTAAGGGTCACTTTTGAGATTCACTCTTAAGAATTACTCTTGAAGGTCACTATTAAGGGTTACTATAAAACATCACTATTAAGGTTTACACTTAAACGTAAAGGGTTACACTTAAGGGTTGAGAATTACTCTCAAGGATCCTCCCTTAAGGATCACTTTTAAGAGTCACTATAAAAGGTCACTCTTAGGGTAAACATTTAAGGATTACACTTGAAGGTAAAGGGTTACACTTAGGGGTTGAGAATTACTCTTAAGGATCTCTCTTAAGGATAACTTTAAAAATACATTCCTAAAGGTCACTATTAAGAGTCACTCTTGAAGGTCACTCTTGAGGATCACTTTTAACGGTCACACTTGAGGTTTAACCTTAAGGGTAACTCTGAAAGGTCATTTTCAAGGATCACTGTTAAGTGTCGCTCTTAGAAGTCATTCTCAAGGGTCACTATAAAAGGTCATTCTTAAGGTAAACACTTAAGGATTACATTTAAAGGTAAAGGGTTATACTTAACGGTTGAGAATTACTCTTAAGGGTCTCTCTCAAGGATCACTTTTAAAATACATTCTTAAAGGTCACTATTAAGAGTCACTCTTGAAGGTCACTCTTAAGGATCACTTTGAAGGGTCACACTTAAGGTTTAACCTTAAGGGTAACTCTACAAGATCATTCTTCAGGATTACTTTTAAGTGTCGCTCTTAAAAGTCACTCTTAAGGGTCACTATAAAAGGTCACTCTTAAAGTAAACACTTAAGGCTTACACTTAAAGGTAAAGGGTTACACTTAGGGGTTGAGAATGACTGTTAAGGATCTCTCTTAAGGATAACTTTTAAAATACTAATTCCTAAAGGTCACTATTAAGAGTCACTCTTAAGGGTCACTATCAAAGGTCAATCTTAAGGTAAACACTTAAGGGTTACACTTAAGGGTTGAGAATTACTCTTAAGGGTCCCTCAACGATTACTTTTAAAATACATTCCTGAAGGTCACCATTAAGAGTCACTCTTGAAGGTCACTCTTAAGGATCACTTTTAAGGGTCACACTTAAGGTTTAACCTTAAGGGTAACTCTGAGTCGGAAGGAGGGGAGGAACGCTTCCAGGCAGCAACGTGACTTGGCCCCGGCATTATGAATAAAGCCAGCTCTTAATTGCTTCTGGCCGGTAATTCAACCGGCAATAACGCCGCTGGGGCGTTCCATAATTATGCAGTTAATGTCAACATTATTATCCTGCTTCGTAAGTCCCGAGGGCGATGGTGTGGCAGTAGCGATGGTGGCAGAGAAACGGCCAACCCCCCACTGAACAAGTCCCTGGTCCCTCTTTCTCTCTCTCTCCTTCTCTCATCGTTTCTCTGGCACTTCGTCGTGAAGCCTCTCCGTTTCAGATTTAGACTCGCGAATATATATTCCACGGCTTATAACCGCGTTATAGTATCCACTTGGGAAGAAACAACGTGCAATTCCGTCTGAAATCAACAGAATGTTTTTGGTACCCTCAAAAAGGGCTTTCATCTAGTCTCGAGAGTCGGAAAATCATTTTAAAAACCATATTTTTTATTGCGCGTCTTGGAAATGAGCCCCGAAAATTTCAAGGTCATCGGTTCACCACTCTCAAGGTCATTCAATGTTTTGTTCTTGAATTTGGTACAAAGCATTTTTATTGACACTGTTATTATATATTTAAAAGGTCTCAGGAATTGAATTTCCTCCCAAAAAAATTCCTATAATATTATATTATGATTTTTTATTTTCAATAATATAATTTAGAATTTTTTTTTCAAAGATTGAAGATTATTACAGGTTTTTTTTTCTTGAAAGTGAAATTTTGAAGGGAAGTCAAGGATTCTGTTTGTTTTTTGTGGGGGATAATAATTATGGATAAAGCAAGGATAAAAGAAAAAATAACCCAGATAAAATAAAAATAATTTTCCTTAAAAAATTGAGATAAGGAATAAAATAAATAAATTCGTACCAATAATCTTTGATTCTTGAAAAAAAAAATCTGGAAAAAACATGCGTCCTGGAAAATAATGTTGTGACAACAATTCCTTATTAATTTATTATAGCTCGCTGATAACAGAATTGAGATTATTTTTTTTTTAAGATTAAAGATTATAACAATTTTTTTTTCTTGAAGGTGTAATTTTGAAAGGAAATTGAGGATTCTATTTGTTTTTCATACAGGATAATAAATAAGGATAAAACAAGGATGAAAGAAAAAAATAATCTAGATAAAATAAAAATAATTTCTATTCAGAAATTTGAATGAAGAATAAATTAAATGAATTGTTATTAATAATTTTTTATCTTTGAAGAAAAAAATCTGGAAAACCGATGCATCCTGGAAAATAATTGTATTGCAACAATTCCTTATATCTCATTGACAACAAAATTAAATTTTTTTTTTCAGAGATTGAAGATCATTAGATTTTTTTTAAATTTTCTTAAAAGTGACATTTTTGGGGGAAATTTAGTATTTTATTTGTTTTTCATACACAATAATAATTAGAGATAAAACAAGGGTAAAAGAAAAAGTAACTCAGATAAAATAAAAATAATTTCCATTAAAAAATTGCAATAAAGAATAAAATAAATTGTTATTAATAATTTTTGATCTTTGAAGTAATCGGGGAAAAAGATGCAGCCTGGAAAATAATTTAACGGCAACGATTCCTCAAGATATCGACGCCGATAAATAAAACCGTAAACAGAAAATAATTTCGAAAACATCTCCTTTTGTTTTATCATTTGTCTATTAAAAATAGGATAAAAGTATTTTTTCGTTGTTGGGTCCTTCGGGGTATGCATGTACATCTAAAAATGTCCGATTGCCAGGAAGGATAAGGAAGGAACACACACGGGGACTACCCTAAAATGTGAAATTGACGACTTGAGCCTCAAATGGTTAAAATATATACGCGAGGGCGTTGAAACTTTTTAGAAGTGGAGGGGGCAGAATTTTCGAGGGAAAATCGAAAATAACGAAAGTGAGAGAAAAGAAGAGAGAGCGAGAGAGAGAGAGAGAGAGAGAGAGAGAGAGAGAGAGAGAGAGAGAGAGAGAGGCAAGAGGAGGGTGCAAGTGAGATAAAAGTTCCTCTGTGGACCGAATGGAAAAAAGTCCTTGGGAGAAATAAAAAAGGTGCTCCTCGGCTAATATCGCTGCCCTCGACGAAGCAAACGAGAGAAATATACGGGCTGGAGATAAAGTTCGTTAATGGGTAAAATGTTAAAAATAAAGCAAGAAAGAGAGAGAGAGAGAGAAACTAGCAGGGCGGACCGTCATAAATCTGACAATTCCCGGTGAGAATATGTCAGGCATCTCTGTCGGTTTTTCTCTCCCTCATTCTCACCCAAGATCGCAGCTTCCCGAAAAACTGGTATGTGTCCTCTACTCGTCGTCCGAATGAGCAGTCCAAAATCCAGCAGAAAGAGAGATGAGAGACAGAGAGGGAGAGAGAGAGAGAGAGAGAGAGAGAGAGAGAGAGAGAGAGAGAGAGAGTCAGAGAAGCTGCCATTCATCGAATGAATGAAGGGGAAAGCTGGAGATACATTGAGGGTGAAGGGGCACGCGTGGCAAAGTAGTCAAAAACAGAAGCGAGGCCCGGAGCCGACGATATTTATTCAAAAAGTGCTCAATTTTGTGGAAAGATTATTTTCCTTTGGAATCTCGTGAACGACGAAAAGGGAGGATACGAAAATAACATCGATGGTCCGTATGTATATTTTTGGATATGTTCGTTTCAATATGCGACACTCTTTTGTGACGTAAATAATTTTTTGAACTTTGAGTATGATGAAAAATAGTCATTTAGGGGCAAATAGTTGAAATAATTGAGATAGGTAGGAAATATTGCCATAAAAATTTGAAAATGTCAGGAAATTATTATTTATTGTTATTATAGCATTATATATTATTATTATATTATATATTATTATTTAGGTTCATTGTTATATTAGGCAACAATCTGCCCGAATTTTCCCACTACCAAACTTTAAGTGCGATTCCAATTCGGATTCAATTCATCGGGGAACTCGAAAAATTAACAAAAACTTCCCATACGAAATTAAAATTTTCCATGAGTTGAAAAAAAAAAACATCTTATGCTCTATTTTTATGCGAAATCAAGGCGGTATTGAGTTGGAGTTGAAATTGAATTAGTAAGGATCTGAAATCGATCCTGATATTAATTTAAAAAGAATTTGACAGGATGATCGTAGTTGCTGCGTCACTAAAATAGCTATAACTTCGTAAATTATTGGAATTTAAAAATTTCTTTTTAAGGATATATTCGCAAAGGTCTAAACTTGAAGAACATGCAAAAACAAATGTTTTTTTTCAAATTCTAGACCAGAATACCCCTTAAAGTTACGCTTTGGCTTGATGATCGTAGTTGCTGCATCACTAAAATAGCTATAACTCCGTAAATTATTGGAACTAAAAAATTTCCTTTCGAGGATATATTCTTAAAGGTCTGAACTTTGAGAATATGCAAAAATAATTTTTTTTCAAAATTGTAGACCACAATACCGTTCTAATATACCACCATTATATTTATTATTATTATTGTTATTATTATTATATTTGATGATTATACTATTAGGCAACAATGTCATCGAATTTTTCTACTACCAGAATTTTCACAACGAATCCCATTTTAAATGCCATTCAAAGAACACCGAAGAACTGGAAAAACCAACAAAAACCTCGACCCTCAAAAAATTTAAATCTCCCACAAGTTGAAAGAGAAAAAAGCCTCTTTAACTCCATTTTTATGCGAAATTAATATACCATAAAATTATCGTAAATCAAGGTTCTTTTGTCACTCGTCCATTCGTCCCTCTCGTAGGAGGATAAATTTGAGAGAGTGGAGGGTGGTTTTTTTTTCGAAAGGAGAGTATATTTCGCGGGGACACGAAAATCTCGGCATATTTAAACGAGAAGAGGATAGACCCGAGATATGAATAAACGGATAGATCGAAAGCGGTGGCGAAATAAAATTGGGCGTAACTCGGCATTCGCGAATCCTCGAGGGACTCCCTTTTGCACCTGAGATATCGATGTGAAAAAAAAGGAGGGAGAGAGAGGGAACCTCATGAACGACGATTTACAGCGATGGTCGCGCGCGTCGTCGACTTTTTTCTTTTTTTTTCCTCGTCCCTGTTCTTCGGTCCTTTTTTTTTTTTTTATTCTTTGTCCCGCTCGAGACGGATAGTTTATGAGGGACGATAATATCTGTGCCAATTAAAAAATTCTTTAAATTCACGGATCAAATCTCTATTTCCATCGTGAGGAGGGCCCATATGGACGAAAAAGGGGAGAGAAAGCGAGGGCGCGAAAAAGGATGCATTATTGCATCTGCATAACTAACACCACGAACGCGAGCATTCACCGCGGCAAACACTTTTTTTTTTTTTTTTTTTTTTTTTACTCAATCTTATTTTCCATGTGGATGTTTCGAAAACCTGAAAAACCGGAGTTCGCCGACACTGTCGTGAATGTTCACGCGTTCGCGGTTCTTTTTTTTTTTTTTTTTCTTCAAGAAACATTAAAGTGTCCCATTACTCCTTCCCCCTTCGTCATCCGGTTAATAATCGTGCCGTGTTTGCAGTTAGTATCATAAATTAATAAATTTTCAGGTGATTCCTTTTCTCGATTGCTGTGGGCCCCAAGTCCCGCGCCGGGGCCTTGTTCCAACCTTAATGTACACGATTTTATGGCTCTCCCGATCTATTCCCGACTCGAAATTGAATATAATATTATTTCGAATTTCAGAGAAATATTCTTAATCGCACGATTGTTGGCCAGGCATTAAATTTGAATTTTTTTTTTCATCCACCTTTTAATCGTGAAGGATTCTCATCTTGAACCATCCGACGATATCGCGCTGTCAAACGTTTCTCTCATTTTATTTTTTAATTTGCCAACGATCTCTGATGCCGATCTTTTTGCTGATCGCAGATTTCCCATAATTTTTTTTTTTTTTTAATGAAGATTGACGTAGCTGAGAATCAAAGGCTTGCTCTAAAATCAAAAGTATGCAAGGATCTAATGTATTTGATCATGGTTGGAAAGTTGTGGAAGATTCATTCCAACCATCAAATTATAGAAGTCATTATTCTGCCAAAGCGTTATTTTTTTGTTTATTTGCCAGTGATCTTTGATTGAGATCATGATCAAAGATCCTTGATCAAAGGTTCGAATCAATCAATTTTATTTTTTGATTTGCCAACAGTTTCCGAGGGAAGAGAAATTTGAATCAAGCTTGAAGTAGTCGCGAGTCAAAAGCGTTTGACTATAAAATTTGAAATACTCGTGCAAATCAAAAATCTTGCTGAATCATGTTTGAAGATTCGCCTTCAAATTGTGAAAGATTCATCCTAAACAGCAAAGTCTATTATAGACTTGAAGATTTCCTTTGATCTTTGACCTGCCAGAGATCTTCGATTTAAATCTTTGCTGATCGAAGACCCTCAATCAAGGATTTAAATCAATTTATTCAATATTTTGATTCGCCAACAATCTTTGATGAAAAAAATATTGTATCGAGCTTGAAAGTAGAATCAAGCTAGAATCAAATACGTTTAACTATAAAATCAGAATCAGAATCAAATAAAAAATTGATTGAAGATTCTCCTGAATCATAATCAAAGATTATAATCATATAAAACACTTGAAGATTTCCTTTGATTTTTCACCTGCCAACGTTCTTTGATTGAAATCTTTGCTGATCAAAGACCCCGAATCAAAGATTTAAATCAATTATTCCATTTTTTAATTCGTCAATAATCTTAGATGAAAAAAAATTGTATTGAGCTTGAAGCTTGAATCGAGCTAGAATCAAATGCGTTTGACTATAAAATCAGAATCAGAATTAAATAGGAAACTGATTGAAGATTCCCCTGAATCATAATCAAAGATCATAATCATATAAGAGACTTGAAGACTTCCTTTGATTTTTGACCTGCCAACTTTTTTTGAATGAAATCTTTGAAATCTGAATCAATTTATTCAATCTTTTGATTCACCAACATTTTTTGATGAAAAAAATATTCTGATAAGCTTGAAGGTTGAATGAAGCTCGAATCAAATGCGTTTAACCAAAAAATCGGAACTCAGAATCTGAATAAAATAAAAAATACATCAAAGATTCTTCTGGATCATAATCGAGGATCATAATCATTATCATATAAAGCACTTGAAGATTTCCTTTGATTTTTGACTTGCCAACGTTTTTTTATTGAAATCTTTGCTGATCAAAGATCCTCAATCAAAGGTCTAAATCAATTAATTCAATATTTGATTCGCCAACAATGTTTGATGAAAAAAAAATATTGTATCGAGCTTGAAAGTAGAATCAAGCTCGAATCAAATGCGTTTAACCAAAAAATCGGAAATCAGAATCAAAATAAAATAGAAAATAGATCAAAGATTCTCCTGGATCATAATCAAAGATCGTAATCGTAATCATACAAACCACTTGAAGATTTCCTTTGATTTTTGACTTGCCAACGATCTTTAATTGAAATCTTTGCTGATAAAACACCCTAAATCAAAGATTTAAATGAATTTATTCAATCTTTTGATTTGCCAAGAATTTTTGATGAAAACAAACTTAATCCATAAGCTTCAATCAAGCTTGAATCAAACTCCTTCACCTATAAAATCAGAAAATGTCTCCCAAATCAAATATCCTGCTGAATCATGATTAAAGGTTCATTTTCGAATTCTGAAAGATTCATCCTAAATATCAGACTGCAAATCCATCAAACATTCGCAGATCCCCAATCAAAGATCCAAACCAATTAATTCAATCTTTGATGAAAAAAAATAAAATTAAATCAAGCTGAAATCTTGAATCAAGCTCGAATCAAACGCCTGTACCTATAAAATCAGGAAAACTCTCCGAGATCAAAGATCCTGCTGAATCATGAGATCCACCCTCGGATTATTGAGGATCAATCTTTGATAGACTTTGCCGGTCGATGATCCTCAATCAAAGGTCTGGATCATTTAGTTTCAAAATAGATGAAACGAGGTTTTTTCTGACGAAAAACAGATTATTTCGCCTCCACAATGTTCGGGATGGGAATGGGAATATCAATTCAGGGGACATTTTACCCGACACACGATAGTTTGGTACAAACGCGAGCTTATGCCGTATAAAAATGCGTGCCTTTATATTTATCGTCACGGTTTGAGCGCGACCTCGCGGGATAAGAGTTTAAGACCTCGCTGCATTATTTATTCGACTGTGAATCTTAAAAGTTGGACGGTGAAAATGATACCTTCACGCTCGGTCGGAGTGAGCCGGGACGAATATAAAACGCTTGGGCATACGCCCACGCGATCGAGAAAGAGAGATCCCTCTCTCTCTCTCTCTCTCTTCCTTCCCGCCTCTCTCACTTTTGGACCATGCTGATGCGTGAATATATATGGGGCATTCCACGTCAAGTGACGCGATCATCGGCCTGACCCCCTCGGATTTTGATGTCCAATTAATTGTGGGTTTCGTTTGGCCCAAAACGTGACCTCAATTTTGTAGAAATTTTTATTTCGTTTTTTAGGGGTTGCGGAGCTAATCATTAAATTGAAGGAAAACATAAATAATGAATCTTCCACAACTTTCCAACCATGATCAAATATATTAGATCTTTGCATACTTTTAATTTTAGAGCAAGCCTTTGATTCTCAGCTACGTCAATCTTCATTAAAAAAATTAAGGCCTTTGTCAAATTAATGAAATTTTTCCACAGAAACTAGAACCCAAAACGGATATTTTCGACATACTTCGATAATGGACCAAAATGATTACTATTTTTTATTTTAATTCTTTAATTGCGTTTGAATCAGTGATCGGCAAAAAAAATTTTTTAGATTTTTCATTCATTTCATCTTTGAATTATTCATTATTAGAAAAATTAGCAATCGTATTCTTTAAAATACTTATCATTGAATTATTTGGTAATTGAATTATTTTAATTACTAATTATTAGGATAATTTATAATTGAATTATGTCAATTATTGATTATTTGAATAATTAGTAAGGTATAGATCTAAATTACTAATTATTCAAGTAATTAGTTATTGAACTATTCCAATTACCAATTACTTGAATAATTAATTATTTAGATATATAAATAACTAATTAATTATAAATTCCTTTACGATTTAAGTTCAACTTGTATCCGAATGTTGCTCACCAAAACTTATCGTCAACTTAAAGTCAAATTGATTTCAAGCTACAGATGACCAAGTTTTTATAATACAAAACTAGCTATCAGGGTTCCTACTTAACTTCACTAAACAAATTTACAAGCATAAATATGCATTATCAAATAATTAATAATTGCAAATGATAATTAACTTATTTTTTGAAAAATTAGTAATTAGAAGAATTATTTATCTAATTATTCGAATACTTAATGATTGGTGAGAATAATTAACTAATTTCATAAAAAATTAGTAAGTAGAGTACTTGAGTATTTAATTACTTGGATAATTAATAATTAGAAGGAACAATAACCTGAATTAAAAAAAAAATTGTAATTCATAAGAGCAAAATTTTAATTACTTGGTTATTGAGTAATTATTCGATCTAAATTACAAGTTATAGGTTTATCGGATAATAATCGACCATGAATTATCGAATTTTCGAATATTAGAAATACCTTACTGTCTAATTACTGAGTGCCTTAATAATGAATAATATTTATTGGAACAATTATAAAATTTTATAACACAGAGTAATTAGCGGTAATTAAATTGATAAAAATATCGATTTTGCCGATCACTGGTTTGAATCAATTTCAGGTCGTCTAATAAGAAAAATGTCGTTTCACTCTTGAACCAAGAAAAAAAATCAAGTTTCGCTAGAAAAATATTGTGGTTATTATTCTTACTACAAGGAACAATTAAAATAAGAAATTATAAAGAAAAAAAAATAGTAATTATTTTTGGCCCATTATCGAACGACGAAAATATCTGTTTTGGGCCCTAGTTTCGGTGAGGAATTTCATTGATTTAAAAAAGGCCCCTCTTTGTGTCCCTCAATGTAATGATTTTTTATTCGGGCAACCCCTAAAATGAATGAAATAAAAATTTCAAAAAATTTGAGGTTATATTTTGGGCCAAACGAAACCCACAATTAATTGGACATCAAAATCCGAGGTGGTCAGGCCAATGACCGCGCGATCAGACGCGGAATGCCCCATATATTTATAAATGATATCGCACACGAAGAAGACGCGAGAGGAGGAAGATTCGAGAGTTGAAACGCGCCGAGACTTCTTTCCATGTCCCGGACGACGACAACGACGACACCGGCAATGGGTGCCCCTATAACACCTCCGGATATTATACGAGATCCCCTGACCCCGCCCCCCCCCTCTCCCATCCCACCCCTCATTCGCACGTTAACACGCGGAATATAATATACCCACCCCTTTTTTCGCACGTACAATTTTACAAACAGAGGAGAATCGGGTAATGCGATCTGGTGAAGGCAAATTGGTCCAGCTTAGAATCATTATTTTTTCCCCAAAGAAAAGATGTTCGTTTTGAGTATGTACATTTTTCAAAGTTGAAGAATAGTTTATTAAGAGTGAAAAAAAAAAATTATAAATTGAATGTTCAAGGCGGTTGTCTGGTCTTGAGACGAACATTTTCAGCCTTTTGTTGAGCTCGATAAAAAAAAAAATTTTTATCTCGTAAACTAACAAAATCTTTGATATTTTTTGTTTCAGGTGAGTCAGAAGCTTTTGTGAAATTAATACGCCGATGGAGGAACCTTTGGTGAGTGAAAACGTTGAAAAACAATTGAAACATTGAAAAACAACAAAAAAACATTCTTTTTTTTTACAACATATTTATTAATATTTTGACGATAAACAAAAAAAAAAGGGGTGTGCTGATTCACCCGATTGTAACCCTTCTAGTAATCCGATTCAAAATTTAAGAAAAACATTCTTAATCAGTCATAATGTCGTTATGGATTCTACCTCAGAGAAAACTGAAAAAAAAAATTTCGCAAAATGGCGGCTGTTTTAACAAAAAAAAAGCGTTTTTCGACTATTTTGACGAAGAGTGACCCTGTAAGGGTCATTCTTAAGGATCGCTCTGAAGGGCCACACTTAAGGTTTACTCTTAAGGGTACCGCTGAAAGGTCATTTTTAAAGATCACTTTTAGAGATCACTTTTAAAATGCACTCTTAAAGGTCAGCATTGAGGGCCACTTTTAAGGGTCACTCTGAAGGGCCACACTTAAGGTTTACTCTTAAGGGTATCTCTGAAAGGTCATTTTTAACGGTCACTTTTGAGGATCACTTTTTAAATTCACTCTTAAAGGTCAGCATTAAGGGTCACTCTTAAGGGTCACTCTTAAGGGTCACTCTTAAGGTTCGCTCTTAAGGGTCACACTTGAGGTTTACTCTTAAGGGTATTTCTGAAAGGTCATTTTTAAGGATGACTTTTAAGGATCGCTTTTAAAATTCACTTTTAAAGGTCAGTATTGAAGTCACTCTTGAAGGTCACTCTCAAGGGTCACTCTTAAGGGTCACTCTTATGGGTCACTCTTATGGGTCACTCTTAAGGTTTGCTCTTAAGGGTAACTCTGTAAGGTCATTCTTAAGGATCACTTTTAAGGTTCGCTCTTAAAAGTCACTCTGAAGGGTCACTATAAAAGGTCACTCTTGAAGTTTACACTTCAAGGTAAAGGTTTACACTATTAAGGGTTACACTTGAAAATATGTTTACCATTTCAGGCAAAAAAAAAAAAAATTCAATAACCAAGTAATTTGAATTTTGCTCTTATGAATTACTATTTTTTTTTAAATTAGGTAATTGTTCCTTCTAATTACAAACTATCCAAGTAATTGACTACTTACTTATTTTTCATGAAATTAGTTGATTATTCTTTCCAATTATTAATTATTCAAATAATTGGTAATTGAAATAGTTCAATAACTAATTACTTCACTAATTAGTTATTTAGATATACACATTACTAATTATTCGAATAATCAATAATTGACATAATTCAATTATAAATTATTCTAATAATTAGTTATTGAAATAATTCAATTACTAAATAATTTAATGACAAGTATTTTAAATAATACGATTACTATTTTTTCCAATAATGAATTCAAAGAATACACATATTCAATATACAAATAATTCATAGTATTGGTCGTTAAATTACTGATTATCGAAACACCTTGAAAAATAATGGATGATAATATTAATTTTGTAAATAACGATTAATTGAAAATCTAAAAATTTTTTTTTTGCCGATCACTGCATAAATTGGGCAATTGAAAATAATTTCATTTTCAATTGTGCAAATGCTGCTCGTCAATCTTGACGGAATGTCGTCAATGTCGAAAATGCACGTTGCGCAAACACGATATAATCGTCTTATAAAACTTGCTCCTCGCTATCTTATCCACACGTGTTATTCTCCTTTTTTTCCTTCTCCGTCTTCCACGGTTTTCTTTTTCTTCATCCACGTCGCTTCTCTTTGCTCGCGCGTCTTCGCGCCGTTCACGCGAACACTCGCTTTTTGGATCTTATCATTCCTATTGCCCAATATTATTCCCAGGATTTCGTTACACGTCGGTCTCCTGCAATTATATGAATTTTACCGTCAACGAGGACTTCGACGAGCGCACTTCTCGCGATGTTTAATCGCTTGATCTGCACTCGCTCTCTGCTCTCGTTTTTTTTTCCCTTGATTTTTTCGCAAAAATAAAGAAAAAAAAGACAAAACCTGAATCGCGACTTTCCTCATGCCTACTTTTGCAATCTCAATATTTCAAATTATTTTTTTAACGATTTACGTGGGTTTGGAAATGAAAAAAAAAAAAACAATTTTTATTTTTTTATACTTTACTGGCGAAAAGTTTCCGGACAAAACTTGAAAACAGGTCTTAAACGTTTTTTTGTGCCATTTCGCCGGAAGTCGACTTAGACTAATTTAACGAACGGCATTTTAAAGGTGAAGAATTTGGCTTCATTTGCTGTTTTTTAAAATTATTTTTACAATTTTTTTAAAGATTTGAATTCTATTTTGAAAACAGCTGTTTTGCGCCTCTTTCCCCCTCTTTTCAGGTGCACTCATCTTCTGGAGGAATTTTTTCAAATACATTTTTACGATTGAATTCATAAAGAGAAAAGTTTGAGCTTCAATTTCCTTTTTTTTTAAACTTCGAGTGATTTTTTTCCCCAAAGTTATTCTGTTTTTTGTGAAAAAAAAGAAAATTTGAAAAATCCCGTGTAACACGAACAAAGAGGATTCATGAAAACCTTCAGAATAGCAAAAAGTTACCCCTGTTTTTGTTGAGCTTAGAGGAATTTTTTCAGATTTTTTTTCAAAATTTTTTTTTTTTATGTTGATGCTGAAAAAAAAATTTGAGAAAAAAATTTAAAAAAATTCCAATGTGTTAAAAATGGTAAAATAAAGTACTTTCTCCTCCTGAAATTTTATCAATAATCCCATAGTTCTCGACTTACGGTAATTGAATGATCTGAGCTCCGACCCAGATAATGAGAAAAAAAATAGTGAAAAAAAAATCTGAAAAAATTACTCTGAACTCAAAAAGAACAGACGCAACTTTTTGCTATCCTGAAGTTTTTCATGAATCTTCTTCGTTTTCGTGTTATACGGGATTTTTCAAATTACCTCTTTTCACAAAAAACAGAATAACTTTGGAAAAAAATCGTTTAAAGTTTAAAAAAAAGGAAATTGAAGTTCAAACTTTCCTCTTTACGAATCCAATCGTAAAAATTAAATTTTTGAAAAAAAAAAGACAACAGTAAGAAAGGATAAATTGATTACAGAAAATTAATTCGATTGGAAAATAATTCAAGCAAAGTCAGCAAAATTAGGAATTTTTTTATAATCCGATTTTATTAATGAGTATATTTAAATATATTTATGTTTAATAATTTGAAAAATGTTAAAAAAGCTCTAATAATGAATAATTGAAAAATAAATTTTTTGTTTGCCCGTTTTGAAAATAAAGACAACAGTAAGAAGGGATAAATTGATTGCAGAAAATGAATTCGATTGGAAATTAATTCAAGCAAAGTCTGCAAAATAAGGAATTTTTTTATATCCGATTTTATTAATGAGTATATTTGTATATATTTATGTTTAATAATTTGAAAAATGTTAAAAAAGCTTTAATAATGTCAAATTAGTTTGCAGAGGAATAAAGACGTTTCATGAATGTCTCGAATTTAAGCCTCGATAAAAGGTTTATTTTTCGTCTGATCAAGATGAAGACGCTCCCCAGGAGAAGCCGAATTCTCGGGGAATATCCTTGTGAATCGAGTTCTCCACTCGCTTTACCGGTAAGAAACTCCGAAACAGATGTACTTGCATCGGAGAATTGTCTTGCCCCCGCCTCCTCCCTTCTTTATCCACCCAATCCTATCGATAAAACGATGGGTACGAACTACATACTCGGCGTGTATATGTATATGAGCCAGATTCGAAGTGAGTCGTAAGCTCGAGTGAGAGGAGAGAAAACGCGACCGAGAGGTGCAAGCGATTTCCAATCGAGGATACTACCGGGCTAAGCAATGGACTCCTGTAATAGTCAATGCATGCATATTTCGTGCGAGTTTATAAAATAACTAAATCTACAGGGTGTCCTCTATTCCAATACCTCCAAAAGTACGTCAAATTGGTCTAATTTTCATTAAAAATGCTTACAAAATTCATGGTCATCCAAATGACGCTTAAAAAGGGCTTAAAAAGCGAAGGATGTGAAAAAATTAGTGACAAAATTTGAGGATTTCGATGAAGAATCAATTTTATGAAATTGATAGATAGGATTACGAGTGTTCGGAGATAGGATTACGAGTGTTCGGAGGTAGGATTACGAGTGTTCGGGTCTTTAATCCTGTAATTTCGTACTTACCGACCCCCTGGCGACTTTTCCGTTGGGGCAAGCTCCAGCGTCGGTAAGTTACCGGCCGAGTTACGATGGAATTACGAGTGTTCGGAGGTAGGATTACGAGTGTTCGGATCTTTAATCCTGTAATTTCCTACTTACCGACCCCCGGGCGACTTTTCCCCATTGGGGCAGGCTCCAGCGTCGGTAAGTTACCGGCCGAGTTGACAGAGGAGACTTTTTGTCGGTAAGTTACCGGCCGGACTCATGTGTCGATTAGGGGTTGTTTTACATTAGGCCCGAGCATTTTAAGTTGTCACAAGGGTTGGAAAAGATAATTCGATGACGTGAAATATTTCGCCAAGTTCTTCGGGGAATCCCTCTTTCACGGGGCGAAAGCTCATCGCCCCTGAAGCAGGGGGATGAAAATCCACGAGAGCCCCGTGGAGCGTAATATAACATCCCTGTAATATATCGAACTATACGCAAAGTTAAATGAATTCGAAATGATCGATAAACTTTATCATTGATCAATTAAAGTTTGGAGCCGTGTGAGTGACGCGCCACGAGATAGACGATTTGCGGGAGATGTCACGGTCCGGGGGTGAACAGAGAGAGAGAGAGAGAGAGAGAGAGAGAGAGAGAGAGAGAGAGAGAGAATGGGGGATGCGTCGTGGAGAAATTTTCGTGTCCTCGGGGTGAAAATGGCGAGGGATGAAGGGGGATGGTTTATTTAATGAACATTGAACGTGGCAGATAGCAGTTCCAAAACCGGAAGTGGGAAGGCGGCTCGCGAAATAGCCCGAGAGACGAAGGGGGTTGAAAACATGGTGGAAGGGGTGCCAGAGCCAAAAGGGGGTGAAAATGACGCTCGTTTTAAATTTCAATCGAAAATCGCGTATCACTGGATCGTGAAAGTAGCTCTCAAAATTCGAATTTTCAATTTCATCCCTTAAAGCATTTTCATCCCCCAATTGATTTCACAAACAAGCTACAATTTATCGAGGAAGAAATGGACTTTCGGCAAATGGTCAGACCATTAAAATGAGATCAGTGATCCTCTTTCATTTTTTTTTTTTAATCGTAAAAACTATTTGGCAGGAGCCGAGAGGTCAACAGCTGACCACCAGCGTTCGGGAGGGGGATGATTAAACGCTGGCGCGTACATTAAACCTGAGGAATGAAAACTGAGCCTCGATACTCTAACCTCCATAATATGATTCAGGGCTGTAGATATATATGAGGTATTCCATATCAAGTCGACCAATCCGTGGACCCGACAATTTTTTATTTTGTTGAAAATATTCTATTTTTTTGTACGTACTAGAAGCAGTCCCTCAGAATTTTTTTAGATTTTTGTTTCAACCCAATTAACCACAATAAATTGTTCAAAATTTGACACCATTTTTTTTCAAATGCTCATAACTTTCTTAAAACCGGATATATCAAAATAATACAAAAGATCATTTTTTTCCGTCTTGAGCTACAGTTTTATAAAAAAAAAAATACAAAAAAAATATCGATATTTATTTTCATATGTTTTTTGAAGTTTTAAGCACAAAATATTTTTTTGTTTCAACTTGGACCTTTTTTATTTTTTTGAAAAAATTCACCACTTTTTAAAAGACATTTTTACAGATACTAAATAATTGGCAGTTTGTGCTTCTCATAACTTGTATTTCTTTTCTATTTTTTATCGCGTGTGAACTAAGGAATCGTGTTTCCTCCTTGAATTAAAAAATAGAAAAAAATACGAGTTATGAATATCACAAGCTGCCAATTTTTTAGTATCTGTAAAAAAGTTTTTCAAAAAGTGGTGAATTTTTTCAAAAAAATAAAGAGTCCAAGTTGAAAAAAAAATATTTTGTGAAGTTATAAACACAAAATATTGTTTTTTTTTTTCAACTTTAACCCTTTTTATTTGTTTGAAAAAATGCACCACTTTTTAAAAGATATTTTTAGAGATACTAAAAAATTGACAGTTTGTGATATTCATAACTTTTATTTATTTTTTTTTTTAATTATCAGTTTGTGATATTCATAACTTTTGAAATACAAGTTATGAATATATCACAAACAGCCAATTTTTTAGTATCTGTAAAAATGTCTCTTAAAAAGTGGTGAATTTTTTCAAAAAAATAAAAAGGGTCCAAGTTGAAAAAAAAAATATTTTGTGTTTAAAACTTCAAAAAAACGTATGAAAATAAATATCGATTTTTTTTTTGTATTTTTTTTTTTTATAAAACTGCAACTCATTACGGAAAAAAATGATTTTTTGTTTTATTTCGATATCTCTGGTTTTTAAAAAGTTATGAGCATTTGACAAAAAAATGTGTCTAATTTCGAACAATTTATTGTGGTTAGTTGGGTTAAGACAAAAATCTAAAAAAATTCTGAGAGACTGCTTTTAGAACGTACAAAAAAAATATAAAATTTTCAACAAAATCATAAATGGTCGGGTCCACGGATTGGTATGGAATACCTCATATATATATATTTTTTTTTCATGCGTATATGGGGCATTCCGAGTCCGACCAAAAACTACCCCTAAATCCTTTGGAGTCTCAAGGACTCTGCAGGCTATTTTCTCGTCCCGAAAGAGCTTCCACAATTTTTCCCAGATCATCTACAACCCCCCCCCCCCCCCCCCACTATCCCCCAGTCGATAAAATTGATAATCCAAGGGTTAAGGGGTCCGTGAGGCGAAATATAACGCGCATTGGAGAGAAATCGAGACGCAGACGAGAAGAGGACGCCTCGGGTGAAATGCTCGAGAGTTTTACGATTCTCTCTTCGTTCGAGGTTTCGCCACGGTTTCTCGATGGACTCCGGGCCACACTTTGCCCCGTCCGAGGTTAGCGGAGAGGGTCTAATGAAAAAAATATACATACACAAACTGCTCGTACATACGTGATGGATTTAAATAACAAAAATAAAGTATAATGGCCTCCTCGTTGCTGGCAGAGCGCCATTAAGAGGTTAACCTTTGAGCCGGAGCACGAGAGCAACCTTTTACTGCGCAGGGGTAGTTTTTTTTCCTCTCTCTCTCTCTCTCCCTTCCGCACTATCCCTGACTCTTTCTTCTTCTTTATTATCCTCCTTCATTTATGCTTTCTCGTATCAAATGCCGCGTGCATCGCTCAATGAATTCGTCCGGCGAGCAACTTTTCGCAACCCCCCCCCCGCCCCCCGCGTCATCATCCCCCCTCTCTCTCTCTCCTGAGGCGCTCCGTCTCATCCGACTATCCCGGGCAGTCTTGAATTAAGTATAACTAATATCAGAGCCAGGAGGGAGGGGGGGGGTGGAGGAGAGAGCCATTCGGAAACTTTTAGTATTCATTGAAAGAAGAGAAAGATGGTCCGAAGTGAGAGGGGGATGAAACGAGGTATGGAGGCGTCGGAGGAGAAGGAGAACGCTCTCGCTGCCTTCGGGTGAAAAGAAAGTCTGAATAAAGGATGATACCCAACCCGAACTGCAGGCAATGCGCTGTTATGTCGTATATTATACGTCCCGGGGCAATATGGACCACCTGGAAAAACAAATTTGTCTCCCCGACAATCTCCGATATTTGGGAGTAATTCTAAGGGTTGTTTATCCTCCACGATGAAAAGAGACAGTGAAAAATAATTTAAGAATTTTTAAAAAAATTTATAATCAGCTGCTAGCTCGACTTTTGTGAAATGACCCTGTTAGTGAGGAGCAAAAATATTTTTTTTTGTCGAGTTAGTGACTGAAACCACTGAGTATACTTGAATGTATGTTGCGAGAAGCCGATACTTGATTCAAGGTGCTGAAAATTGGAACTTATTATTTTTTTTGGATTTTAACGCTTGTTAAAAAATTCAAGTGGTCCATTTTACCCCATTTCCTTGATTTTTCCCATCCTTCAATGTATTGGAGTGAGAGGGGTGAGGGGTTTGCTCTATCCGCTACTACCGGCGGTTGATTACCGTCCTTTTATGCATTTACATTTTCCCATTTTTTTTTTTTTCAAGCCCTTTCACCAACTCGAAAATCCTCTATTTTGCTCGCTTTGACTGGGTTCTTTATTTCTCTCTTTGGCTGGTTTCTTCCTCGAAGATTTCTCATCGAGGACAACCGCGCTGGCCTGGAGCCTCCCTCAGACTGATCTGCACGAAAACTTTTCAAGCTCTCTCTCTGTATCTCGCGCTTTTTGTGTGGCGCCCACCCCCACTCTTCCCTTTTTAGCTAAATAGTCTTTTCACGAGAATATAAAAAGTGATGCTGCTTGAAAAAACGCTGTTTCTCTTTATTCGCGCTTACGTCGCTTGGATTTTTGAATAAGTCACGCCCAGAGATTTTCTGAAAATTAAAACCCCCATTGAAAGAAATAAAAAATCGTGAAGGCTCCATAACATTTTTTTTTTAAATTAAGAATTGGAGTCCTGTTGGTCTATTTTGATATAAATCACAAATGAAGATCTTTATTGAGATTTTTTTTTTTTTTATAATAAATTCTAAAAATTCGGCCTTGACGAAAAGATTCTCCAATTTGAAAATGAGTTCAAAGCAATTTGGAAATTTCGATTTAGAAGATTTTTTTTTCTTTCAAAGTACATGACACAATATACATAATAAATTACTCGAGCAAAATAAGAAATTTTTATCGGAAAAGTTACAAGAAGATGGTATTTGCAAAATTAGCAAAAAACTAACCTTAAAATCTTTTTTTTAAATAAAAAATTGGAGCCTTGTTAGTCTGTTTGAAAAAAATCACAAAAGGAGATCTTTATTGAGATTTTTTTTTTTAAATAAAAATATATAAAAATTCAGCTTGACGAAAAGATTCTCAAATTTTAAAATTAGTCTAAAGCAATTTGGAAATTTCGACGCAGAAGATTTTTTCTTTTTCCAAATTACATACAATCACATACATAATAAATTACATAAACAAAATAAGAAATTTTTATCGAAGCAGTTACAAAAATATGGTAAATGCAAAATTAGCAAAAACTACCCTTAAAACCTTTTTTTTTTAATTAAAAATTGGAACCTTGTTAGTCTATTTTGAAAAAGTCACAAATGGAGATCTTTATTGAGATTTTTTTTGAAAAATAAAAAATTATAAAAATTCAGCTCGACGAGAATATTCTCTATTTTAAAAATGAGTCTAAAGCAATTTGGAAATTTCGATTCAGAAGATCTTTTCTTCTTCCAAATTACATCCAATAACATACATAATAAATTACATAAACAAAATAAGAAATTTTTATCGAAGATGTTACAAAAAGATGGTAATTTCAAAATTAGCAAAAAAACTACCCTTAAAACCTTTCCTTTTAAATTAAAAATTGGAGCCTTGTTAGTCTATTTTGAAAAAATCACAAATGGAGATCTTTATTGAACTTATATTGAAAAATTATAAAAATCTAGCTTGACGAGAAGATTTTCCAATTTGAAAATGAGTCTAAAGCAATTTGAAAATTTCGATTCAGAAGATTTTTTCTTCTTCCAAATTACATAAAATAACATACATAATAAATTACATAAGCAAATTGAGAAATTTTTATCGAAGACGTTACAAAAAGATGGTAATTACAAAAATAGCAAAAAACTACCCTTAAGTTTTGAGAAAGATTCATTTTGTCCTCTGCGGGTTCATTTTGCCCCACGTTTTCCTTGATAAAGGCACGTGGACCAAATAATGCACTAAATAATGGACCAGTCAGAATATCGAAGGCAAGCTCAGATCCGACTGACTTCTTCGATTTGACAAATTAAGGGATGCGCGTCGAGAAGGGTCTGCGCGAGAATTATTACACAAAAGTCTCCCGCAAATTTTCGGCCTGATTTTTTTTTCTTTACCTCCATCCTGACTCTCGACTTTCTCGATGTAAATTCGGTTACACGCCATTCGTGATATTATTTATGGCCGCGCGTGCCTCGCTCGCGAGGGAAAATCTTCGAGGAGACGCACGAGGGGGAGAATTCATAAAGAGATAATTTATACGGTGCCCCATTGAAATTTCTCCGGCCGATGCTCTCACAGGTAATCCTCTTTCTTCCATTGACCCCTTAATTCTCTGGATACAGATGTAAACCGGCAAACGCGTGCGATCCTTCAAAATCAACCTCACCTTTTGGGCATTATATTCCAAGAGTCTTTTGCCACCCCTTGACATTCACAAACACTTTTCACCTTTTTTCATCCACCCCATCATTTTTCACTCTCTTGGGATTTCACTCCGGACCTTCGAGCTCATTTTCTGACCCACTTTCTCGAACGCATTTCTCAATGTAAATTCTCCACCCTCGACAATAATGGGTCAGCATAGCCATGGGGGCGCTGAAAATGGCCGGAAAAAATTTTCATTTAGCTTCCAGGACATTTTCGAAATCTTCGATTACCCTTATTCTTTGATGAAATTATTTGACTTACCTCAGAAAAAAATAAATTCAAGCTTTTTCATCCCCTAAACGTTGAAACATCAAAAAAAGGAATGATACTATAGAAAATATTTGCAGCCATATTTTTTTTTCCAAAATTGAGAACAAAATTTTTTGCGATGAAACCATATCCCTCAATTAGTATTAATTTATGTATTTTTAGAATTTTTTCTATGTTAGTGAATTTAAAGCAGTAAAATCTTCTTTCTCAATGTAAATTCTCCACCCTCGCCAATAACGGGGTAATGTGTCCATGGGGGCGTTGAAAATGCCCTTAAAAAAGTCCGATTTCATATTCAGAACATTTTTGAAATCTTCGATTACCCTCATTCTTCGATAAAATCATTCGACCTAGTCCAGAAAAAAATAAATTCAAACTATTTCATCCCCTAAAAGTTAAAACATCAAAAAAAGGAATGACGCCATAGAAAATACTTATAGTCATCTTTCTTTTTCAAAATGGACAACAAAATTTTTTGTGATTAAAAAATAGCCTCCAAAAAGTATTCCTTAAGGTATTTTTTAAATTTTACGTATCTTGGTGAATTCAAAGCGGTAAAATCGTCTCGCGAACGATTCGAAGAATCGCGGCATCGACCATATATGAGCGCATGATTCCGGACGATATAAGTTACGTCCTTAATTAAAGTTTCATAAATGGATAAAGAGACTGAGGAACTATGCGAACTCCCAGGTAGGTCTTGATGTCTCCTCGTCCACCTGTGAACATATATATATATATATATATATATATATATATATATATAGTAAATATATAAAAGGCAAGGAAACTAATAAGATAAAAGAGTTCGATGAAATCGGTTCCCTTCTCTCTCCAGCTCGCTGTTTTATATCTCGGCAAGCGGAGGCAATTTCTTCCTTATGAATCGTCGTTTCGAATGATTGGTTCCAGGAAGTTGATGGTTTTCTTGCTGGCATTAGTCCCGTTGATCACGATACATATATATCTATATAAATTCATATACAAATATATACAGGATGTTGAGCAATTAGATAACGTAACTAGATGCGCCGTGTGGAGCGCATCAAGACAAAAAATTTGCTTTTTTAAAAAATTTTGTACGATATAAATTGGCTGAGCTATCAATGTTTGTAAAGTTGACCAATGACGGCTAGAATCTAGGAAAAATGCCGCTGGTGGGGGTTTATACGCCACGCCCACCGTTACCCCCACCACGCGGCTCACCAGTAGCATTGCTCCTAGATTCTAGCCGTCATTGGTCAGCTTGATACCTTAATAACTAAGCCAATTTTTGTCGTACAACAATTTTAAAAAAAGCTCATTTTTCGTCTTTGCGCGCTCCACACGGTGAACCTAGTCAGGTTATCTAGCTACTTAACACCCTGTATATTGAACAAAGTGTTTGGACCATAACGGAGATCGGCAGCAGGATATACGCCAAGATCGGATTCGCGGGGGGAAACCTCTACCTTCCTTTAAGCCCCTCCAGCCTCGCCCTTCTCGTCCGCGCCCGTTTCAACCTCGTTTTTTTCCACCCTATTATGGCATTATGAACATTTTGTTGCATCGTCATCGTACAAAGCGGCCATCTAGAACGTTCCATTCACCGATCATTCCTCCTGCCTTTGTATACGTTTATGATATATTCTCAAGATTTTAATCAACCTCAGGATATTACGGTTTATACACTTATATGTGTATATATATATACATAATCAGGTGAGAATTTCCTAATTCTCGCCTCATCCGAACGTCCTGATTGAAAAATTTCCTATTCGACTAAAAAAAAGATTAGCATTAAGGCGGTATTCTGGTCTAGAGACATTTTAAGCGTTTCGTCGAGCTCGATAATAGAATATATATATGGGGCATTCCATCCCAAATCGGACAGTTTGAAAAACTTTGATTTTATTTTTATTTTATGTCCTCAAATAATAATAAAATCTTTTATGTCCTAAAATTTTTTATATTTTTTAGTACCCATCAAAAGACCTTCCCTGGTAATTTTTGATTTTTTTTTTATTACTCATTCGAAAGACCAAAAAACCGCTCTTTTTCGGTATTTTGGTCATAACTTCTTTAAGAATGGTCCACATTAAATTTTTGTTTTGAAAATGTTTGTTTTTATGGCCTTTTCAGAAAAAAATACAACAAAAATATTCGACGTGTTTTTAAATGAGTTTTAAACTTTAAATCGCGTTTTTAAAAGTAAGTGTATATTTTGATTTTTTTTTTAATTTTTCGTTTTAAACATCTATCTATTCAATAACTTTTAAGACTAGTCCGTGGGATTTGCATGACTACTATTTTTCGATTTTTGAAAATTAATTTTTTTTTGTAATAAATTATTATGAATACCAATTTTCGTTACTGTATAATATTTTTTTTCATTATTTAGAATTTATTTTGACACGTTTTTATAAAACTTTTTGATAAAAAAAAATTCTTAGTTCTCAAAAATCGAAAAGAAATAGTAATTATGGAAATCCCACGATCGGACTAGTTCTAAAAATCTTTGAATCGATAGATGTTTAAAACAAATAAATAAAAAAAATCAAAAAACACACTCACTTTTAAAAACGCGATTTAAAGTATAAAACTGAAAAAACTCATTTAAAAACACTTCGAATATTTTTGTTGTATTTTTTTTTTGAAAAGGCCATAAAAAACAAAAAATATCAACAAAAAACTTTCAATTTGGACCATTATTAAAGAAGTTATGACCAATATACCGAAAAAGAGAGGTTTTTTGTTAATTTAATATCTTTTGAACGGGTAATGAAAAAAATCTCAAAATTTACCATCAAGGGTCTTTCGATGGGTACTAAAAAATATAAAAAAATTGAGGAAATTAAAAAAAAAAGTGTTTCCAACTGTCAGATTCGGAATGGAATGTCCCATACATATTTTGACCATTATTTTTTTACAATATGTTTATCAATATTTTGACAACAAACAAAAATATATTCTCAAAGATCTAAACTTTAAGAATATGCAAAAAAAACTGATTTTCTCAAAATTCTAGACCAGAATACCTCTTGAAGTTACGTTTTGACGTAACAAGCGTAGTTGCTGCGTCACTAAAATCGCTGTAACTTCGTAAATTATTGGAATTAAAAAATTTCATTTCAAAGATATATTCTTAAAGGTCTAAACTTTGAGAATATGCAAAAAAAAAATGAATTTTTTCAAAATTCCAGACCAGAATACCCCCTTAAAGTGTTTGGCGATACTTTTTGCGGCAGAGTTTTTGGATCATTCGATAATTAAAATTTGAGAATTTCCGTTATTCTCGACCTTTCCAAAACGATCTTTGCTCTCCTCGTCGGACTTTTCGGGCGTAAAACTTGTCGGGGCACGAAAAGAATTCAAGCAGAGGCCACAAACATCCTTCCTCTCTCTTGGATTGATCCGATCTCCGCGAGGCTTTTATTTATTACATTACGTCTCGTACGCGCGGGAGCGGTTTGTTTCGCGGATTTTCACCCCAAAGTGGGCAGTTTTGTACGATCAGGCTCTTTCGCTCTGCGAATCGTAATAATATAATATCCTCGTTTCCTCCATCCCCCTCCTTCTCTCATTCTCCTCAGCTCTTCGGTCTCTTACTCGGTTCGGGTTCCTTTTTTTCTCATTCGCAAGTATCAACGACGCTGAAGAGGAAGTGAGGTGAGAACGCGAGGAAAGGGATGCGAGGAAAAGGAGGCGAAAAATCCCAATGCAACGTTGGACCAACGTTTCTTTCTTTTCTCTCGTCTCGCATAAACCTTGAGTCCCAGAAAGAGAGAGAAAGAGACAGAGAGGGCAAAGGAAGGGTGTCGTCGACTCGTTAATTGGTATTTATTATAATTGGGACTCGTACTTATCCGTTTGCTGGTGAAATAGAGGGACCGAGTTGAGGATGAATGGTCCAGGGCCCCCCAGTCGAGAGGACTCGGATTGCACATAAATGCCGTGTCCGAGAGGGAAGGACAGAAGGAAGAGTGGAGGAAAGTGTGGTGAAAGTGGGAGGAAGGCGAGAAGTTTCATGATAATTCCATAAGAAAGAGAAAGGGAGGAAAAAAGGGAGGGAGCGCGAGGGGGGGGGGCAGGAGAGGGGGGGCAGGAGTGGGAGGGTAGTCCATTAACAGCGAGGGTGGTCTATTAACAGGGAGGGTGGTCCATTAACAGGGAGGGTGGCCCATTGACATAGCGAATGTCCATTTGGAAATTTACAAATCCCTTCGTGGTTCCACCCTCAAAAGACACTCGATGCTGAAGAGAAAGAGCACTGTAAAAAATGTTATCAAATTTAATGTACAAAAGTATATTGAATTTCAAAAACAAGTATGAAATCGAAAATAATATACAAGGTATTGGAAAATTTATCAATTTATTCATCACCTTATGCATTTGTGCGAAGTTTCATCTAGATACTTGCAAAATTACGAAAGCTGAAACGCTGATAATAATTTTTTGAAAATTTCAAAATTTTTTTTCAGCCAAACTCCTCATGCATTTTTTCCGTAATTCTACATTGTTTTTCCTTGGTATTTAATGTGTCAGCATAAAACAATTCACCTCGATAGATGCAAAATTACAAAAGCTACAGAGCTTACACTTTTTTTGCGAAAAATAATAATTTTTTTTAAACCAAACGTATTGAGCAAAGTTTCCCAAAGTCAATTCAAATAGTTCTTATTATAAAGTGTATCTACACATAAAATTTCAGGGTGCCAACTGCAAAACAGCTGCTTAATTACGAAAGTGTTCACAAGCATTTTTCTGGAAATGTCTAAATTTTTTTTAGAACAAACCTTTCTAGCGTTTTTCACCAAATTTGACCCTAACAATTATTATTATCTAGTGTATTTGTGCAAAAAATTTTAGCCCGGTACTTGCAAAAATGCGAATGTAGGAGCGTTAACAAAATTTGTTTGAAAATTTCAAATTTTTTTTTAAAATGAACCTCTCAAGCGATTTTTCTGAAATTCAGTAGTATTTTTCGTTTTCATTGAATGTATCATCACAAAAAAATTCAGCTCAATACATGCAAAATTCCAAAAGTTAGAGAACTTACAAATTTTTTGCGAAAAATTAACATTTTTTTTTAAACCGAATCTCTTGAGCGATTTCCCTCAAATTCAATCTCAGCTGTCCTTATTATAAAGTGTATCTACACAAAAAATTTCAGAGCGATAACTTCAAAATTACGAAAGTTAGACGACGAACAAACAATTTACAGAAAATACAAAGTCTCGCCAAATTGACAATTATTTTACAATTTTGAAAAAAATTGCACTGAGTAGAGGGACATAGATGATCTACTTGCGTACTAAATTTCAACTCGATAACTTAAACCGTTCTCTAGATATATTCATTTTAATAAAAGCACAAACCGTACACACACACACACACACACACACACACACACACACACACACACACACACACACACACACACACACACGGACATTTTTTCTAAATATGATTTCTCGACGTTTTGGGACATTTTGAACATACTGACATGAAAATTGAGAAAAAAAAATTTTCCGCGAAAACAAAGCTTCCTTTATGAGGAAGCAAATAACAATTTCATCTTAAATTCAATATTTGTGTATTAAAATTAAAAGAGCGAGCATTGAAAATTAATATACTTGTATATGAAAACAGTTTTTGTATACTTTTTCGCAATTTTCATATACATTATTGAAAAATAATACACTTCTCTCTTAAAAATGCTATCAGCCATTGAAAATTCTTTTCAATATTATAGTGAAATTTAATATACCGTGTATGAAATTTCAATAACAAGTATACGAAATCGAAATTAATATACATGGTATTGGAAAATTAACAATTTCATCTTAAATTTAATATTTGTATATTAAAATTAAAAGATGAACGTTGAAAATTCAAATCCCCGTATATTAAAATGGTTTCTATATGCTTTCTCGCATTTTTAAGATACGTTATTGGAAATTAATACACTTTTTTTCAAAATTACAGTCAATGTCAGCGACCGTGCTAGTTGACGCATCCACCGCTATGCGTCGCATGCGCTCGGACCTCTATGCCCAAGCGAAATAGGCGTATGACGGCGTTATATACAGGACGGCCAGCGTGCCCAATATACTTACTGTGATGATTCTCTTAATTTTAATATACAAAAGAATATTAATTTTCAAATCTTTTTTCATGATCCTGCTTTAAAAATCATACTATGTATTGGAATTTTAATATACGAACTTATATTAAAATTTAAAAAAGTTATTTGATTTTTCATATACTTGTGTTGGAATATTACCATACACATGTATATGAAAATTAATATATTGTATGTGCATAAAAACTTCATATTTTTTAATTAAATTTAATACAAAAATTTTTTACAGTGAGGGTCTCTGCTTTGCAAACGACACGAGGGGGTTTTAAAAAGGCCAAAAGAGGAATAAAGGGCCTGAAAGGGATGATATACAAAGAATCGGCGAAATAGTCTTCGGGTCCTTTGCCAGAATGGAGGCAGGTAGATCATACCACGTTCTAGACCACGAGTTTTGGGCCTTACGAGGTTTAGTGGGGCCCAAAACATCGTCGAACCTACAGGGGTAGTTTCCCTCTTGCGACGAGAGTCTGCGGCCAGGGAGGGCGTGATTTTGACGATGGGACTTCGAAGGGTGCCTCATAATTCACCTCCGTAAGCTGGTCCACGTGCTCTTCAATGACGCCCACCTGAAGAGGGGTTGAAAGGGGCGCCAACCTTTAGGGATTCCACTGAAGGATAAAAGTAGAAGGAAGCTGGGGGTGAGATTTCGAGGGTGCTTATATTTAAAAAAAAAATCATTCAAGGCTAATACACTCGATTCCCGGAACATTTCCCGTTTGAAGGTCAAATAGGACGAAGAGGTCGCGTCAGGGGCATTTCAAGGTCACGCGCTGAAAGGGACACTCGATTCCGGGAATATTTCCCGTTCGAAGGTCAAATAGGACGAAGAGGTCGCGTCAGGGGCATTTCAAGGTCACGCGCTGGAAGGGACACTCGATTCCCGGAAGATTTTCCGTTTGAAGGTCAAATAGGACGAAGAGGTCGCGTCAGGGGCATTTCAAGGTCACGCGCTGGAAGGAACACTCGATTCCGGGAATATTTCCCGTTCGAAGGTCAAATAGGACGAAGAGGTCCGGGGCATGTCAAGGTCACGCGTTGGCTTCAAGGAACAGTCGATTCCCGAAAGATTTCCCGTTTGAAGGTCAAATAGGACGAAGAGGTCCGGGGTATTTCAAGGTCACGCGCTGAATTCAAGGAACACTCGGTTCCCGGAAGTTTTCCCGTTTGAAGGTCAAATAGGACGAAGAGGTCGCGTCCGGGGCATTTCAAGGTGACCTCAAGGTGACCTTGTGGGTTAGACAGAGCGTAAACACCAGAAGTGAGGTTGCAGTAATGTAAGGTACAATTTCTCGTGCGTGCAAGTATGGAAAAACAGTGGCAGAGAGGAGGCAAACGCTTTTAGAGGGCGCGCATCTCTTCAGGATCGCGCGCGTCGGTGCGCCTCGAACGAAACACGCGCCACATAAATTGTCTCCCTGTCTGGGCCGGGTGAAAGCTGGATTTGTTACAGTTTGCACTCCACCGCGACGTCTAGGCCCGGCCCTCTCTCTCTCTTTCTCTCATCTTTCCTCAGCCTTTTATTCCCTTCCTTCTCGTTCTCCGGACTCACTCACCACTCCAAAGGTTTGGAATCCATCCTCGCTGTCTTATCTACGGCGTATCCAGCATCTTTCTCTCTCTCTCTCGCTCCATCCTCGCCAACATCCATTCTTCGCGTTTCATCCCTTTCCGCCCCCTTTCGGGCCTCATTATCCGACTCCGCGTCAAGGCCCTCTCTCATTCTCCTCCAAGAAAGACAGGAAGCTCCCTCTCGTGGTCCTTCCTCGTACTCTTCTCCTCTTCTCTTCTTCTCTCCTTCTCTCTCTCTCTTTCTCCTTCTTTCTCGCTTTTCGACTATCAACGATGTCCCTTCGTCCTTTCGCCAATGGACAGCCCTCAACAAGGACGATCCATGGCACTTTGTGTCCCTCTTTACAAAATGCTCGCTTTCAACGTCGTTCCCGTCGCTTTAAACGCGAAACAACGACACTCCTCATCCTTTCGCCATCGTTAATTGGTCGTGCATCCTTCATTGATGCTTGGTCCTGAATTTCACGTGGTATCCTGATGCAGCTATTTTACACCCCCTTAATCCAGGGTCCGAACTAGTCTGGACCAGAGTTGTAAATAATGCATTACTTTGATAATGCATTACTGTATTTATTACCCATTACACTGCTTAATGTAAAATGGATAAGTGTACCATTACAAAATACAAAAATAATGTGTAATGGATGCACGTGTCATTACAAATACAAAAATTAACGTGTAATGGATGCATCTTCCATTACAAATAAAAAAAAAAGTGTAATAGATGCATGTCTCATTACAAATAAAAAAGTAACATGTAATGGATGCATGTCCCATTACAAATAAAAAAAGTAATGTGTAATGGATGCATCTCTCATTACAAATGAAAATAGTAATGTGTAATGGATGCACGTACCATTACAAATACAACAAATATCGTGTAATGGATGCATCTTCCATTACAAATAAAAAAAATAACGTATGATGACTAAGTGCTCCATTACAAATAACAATTGAAAAAAAAGTAATTTTTAGGGGAGAATATTCCATTACAAATGGAAAAATTGCTGTGCTCTTTTTCTAAGCTTTATGGATTATTTGTGATAATTGTGGATGAACTTTTAGTGTGCAAAATAAAATAATGAGACAGCAATGTGCAAGTTTCTAATAAGAGCACGGCAATTTTTTTATTTGTAATGGAATATTCACCACTGCAAATTACTATTTTTTCAAATTGTTATTTGTAATGGAACGTGCGTACATTACACATTACTTTTTTATTTGTAATGGAACACGCCTCCATTACCCATTACTTTTTTTTTTTTTGTAATGGGACATGCATCCATTACACATTACTTTTTCTATTTGTAATGGAATATGCATACATTACACATTACTTTTTTTATTTGTAATGGACCACGCATCCGTTACACATTACTTTTTTTTATTTGTAATGGAAAACTTGTCCAATGCACATTGTTTAAAGTAATGGGTAATGCATTACTTGTACATTACTTTTTTGACAATTCTGGTCTGGAGCCAAAGAGGGTTTAAAAATGTCTTAAAATCCATTTTTATTTTTTTATTTAATAATACAATGCGTTCAGAATATTTTACGATATTTCACATTTTACAAATTCGATTGAAAATAATAATTAAATATATTATTATCTATATGAATGTATATTTATGCCAGGCCTTTTTTTTATTTAGAAATTAATTAATTAATTAATTAATTACTTATTGTTAATTACTTATTAATTAATTACTTATTAATTATTATTAGTAACTAATTAATTAATTAATTAATTACTATTCCTAAAATCCGCCTGAATAAAAGAAAAGGTCCTCGAAATCGAAAAAATAAATAAATTCGTCACCATTTTCTAAATAAATTTAAAAAAAAATACTCGGCATAAATATACATTCATATAGATAATAATATATTTAATTATTCTCATTTTCAAAAAAACTCTTTCATTGTCGTTAGGAAAAAATACTTGGCGTCTTTTCACAGCCTCTGTCAATTTTTAAGATTTTTAAATAACAATTGCTATGAAGCAAGTTGGATATATACTCGATGGAATGTCGCTGACTCGATCCTTTGATAAATAGTTATGCTTAAAAAAAAAAATCACGAATGTTGACAAGTTTTTCACCCTTCAGAGTCGCTCTTCACCTCGATAACGCCGCATTGAGCGAAGAGGATAAAATTTTGCAACTCGCCATAATACGATTATAATGTAACCCCCCGCGCTCCGCGGCATTTATTGCGTTTGCGTGCGTCAAAATGAAAACGGACGGATCCCGGTGAGCGCAAAAGTGCCGCGGGTCTTTCCGCCGCGAGATGCTGCATCATGAAGTCAGTATGCGGCCACCTAACAGGTGTCACCGATATGGCATGTTGCTCGTCGTTTCCATCCCCATAATACCGCTAACTGCACATATATATGTATGTATGAGGCATTCCCAATCAAACGCTGAATTTTTGAAATTTTTTTCATTAGCCAAATTCTTCGATATTTCTTTCCCTTAAAAACTGTATTTTCGTGGTTAAAAAATGTAACTAAATTCCAGAAAATAGGGTGGCAGAAAACTAAAATAATTCAGAAAATGACTGAATTAATTTTTGAAAATTTTTTAATTCCTTTAAATTTTTCAAAATATTTTTTTAATTAGCCAAAATTCTTTAATATTCCTTTTCCACCAGAACTGTATTTCCGTGATTTAAGAATGTAACTCAATTCCAGAAAATAGGGTGGCAGAAAACTAAAATAATTCAAAAAAGGGCTGAATTAATTTTGTTAAAAATTTTTTTTTTCTTTAAATTTTTTAAAATATTTTTTTAAGTAGCCGAAATTCTTTAATATTTCTTTCCCATGAAAACTGTGTTTTCGTAGTTTGAAAATGTACCTCAATTCCGGAAAATAGGGTGGCAGAAAAGTAAAATAATTCAGAAAAGGGCCGAATTAATTTTTTTTTAATGTTTTAATTTCTTCAAATTGTTCAAAATATTTTTTTAATTAGCCAAAATTCTTTAATATTTTTTTCCCATCAAAACTGTATTTCGGTGATTTAAAAATGTGACAAATTTCAGAAAATAGGGTGGCAGATAACTAAAATATGTGACAATTCGAAAAAAGGCTGAATTAATTGTTTTTAATTTTTTTATTCCTTTTAATTTTTTAAAATATCTTCTTAATTAGCAAAAATTTGTTAATATTTCTTTCCCATCCAAAATTTTTCTCCGCGATTTAAAAATATAACTAAATTCCAATAAATAGAGTGGCAGATTACTAAAATATGGGACAATTCAAAAAAAGGGCTGAATTGATGAAATTTTTTTTTTAAATTCCTTTAAATCATTCAAAATATTTTTTTATTTAGCCAAATTCCTTAATATTGATTTCCCATCAAAACTGTATTTCCGTGATTCAAAAATGTAACAAATTTCAGAAAATAGGGTGGCAGAAAACTAAAATATGTGATAATTCGAAAAAGGGCTGAATTAATTGTTTTTAATTTTTGTATTCCTTTTAATTTTTTAAAATATCTTTTTAATTAGCCAAAATTCTTTAATATTTCTTTCTCATTAAAATTGTATTTCCTTTATTTAAAAATGTCACTCAATTCCAGAAAATAGGTTGGCAGATGACTAAAATATGTGAATATTCGAAAAAGGGCTTAATTAATTTAAAAAAAAAATTTTTTAATATTTTTTAATTTTTCAAAATATCTTTTCAATAAGCCACAGTTCTTTAATATTTCTTTGCCATCAAAATTTTTGTTTCTTGATCAAAAAATGTAACTGAATTCCAGAAAATGGGTTCGAAAATACCTGAAATAATTGAAAAACGGGTCGAATTAATTTTTTTCTATTTTTCGATTCCTCTCAATTTTTCAAATGTCCTTTCAATTCTTTTACAAGGATCAAAATTTTAATCCAATGTCCTGCCTCGAGGAAAGGCCGCATTTCCTTGCCCGAATAAAGGAGTCATTTTCTACTAACTTCTTTAACGATTTTATTTTTTATGTTAAAAAAAAAATGTAAATTCCCTTTAACGTTGAAAAAATTCAAAAAAAATTCAGAGTCGTTTGGAGGGACAGCCTGCACGTAGAAAAATGGCAAAGGATGAGAATATCGACTTTAGCCATCAGGAAATCATCGTATAGATTTGTCTGTACGAATGTCCAATCCCGAGACTCTCGTTCGTATTGTATTGCACTTGGCTCGCCAATACAGTCCCATAACGAGGGAATCAACTTGGCGCTCGAGTATGAGTATATTTATGGAGTATTTTTGCCGTATAACCAGCGCCCAAAGTCTGGGATAGAGTATCCACGAGCGTGTGTGTGTGTGTGTGTGTGAGAGAGAGAGAGAGAGAGAGAGAGAGACACGTTCCATCAGAACAGGAGGAAAGGAGGGATCCCTCTCTCTCTCGGTCCTCTTCTCTGAGTTTCTCGCTCTCCTTCGCTCGATCTGGAACGGAGCAATTCGTAAAACGATCTTTGACTCGCTCTTGAGACTGTGCAAGAAGGACGGGAAAAGGAGCGAGGAACGATCCTCCTCGCTCAAGAGCGAGAAGGAACGACGCTTTTCAACGAGGGATAATGTTGCTCCGTTTACATCGTTCATTGCGCTCAGGTGCGACGAGATGACGGCCAACTTTCTTGGTTGGGACTTGTGTTCACGGTGTAAACTAGCGAGTAGGGATTTATATATTAGCGGTTTTTTTTTTTAGCGCGAATCGCGTGCGCCGAGAGAGTCTCCCTCTCGCGGCGTGAGAGTCTCCCTCTCGCGGCGAGAGAGTGTACTTATCTCGGCGAGAGACGCTGCGCTCAGGAATTTTAATGAAACCGACGAGAGGGACCCACAATACGAGGGAGTTACGGTCAACTATAAGTGCAAAATACGTGTTGGCCACTGTGCCAATCGTTTTCTCGCATGCAACACGTATTTTAAGTATTATGAATTGGATCCCGGAATTCGAGTGACGATGCGTTGACATGTTGGAGCTGAAGACTTGTGGGCCCAAAAAAAAGGGGCAGGGGAGGAAAAGAAGGTAGAGATGTTCAACAATGTTTGTACGAATTTTTACGAGCGAGTCTTCGAGAGGAGATACTTTGTCGAATATCTTGTAGCTTTTGAAAAATTGTTTTGAGGCTTTTGAAAATGGGCCCAAAATCGAGCAAAAATGATTTTCATGAAAATTCATGTGAATTTTTATTTTCTGAGAAAACTATTGGTAGATTTGTGTTCAGGGAGACGAATTTTACATCGAGATTAGGCCCGAAAAAAAAAAATTCTTTTTTGTTTGTATTTTGGCCAAAATTCAGTTGGTTTACTAAAATGTCTGTAATTTATTGTTTAGATAGAGTTGCGGCTTGGACATGAGCTCATTCTCTTTGTAATCGTTCAGGCTTCAAAACCCCGCTTGGTGCATTCAATTCGGATCATTTTTAGATTTTTGGCGGATTTTTAAAGTTGGACCATCGATTTTTGCAAATTTTTTTCGGAGATTTTTAAATTGCTCTAATTTCCACAAAAATCAAGTTATCGGAATGAACCAAACGCCATTTTCCAAGTTTCGTGACAGCCTTTAAGTACGGAAAAGAAATTTTCAAAACGGTCAAACCGAAGTAAAGTTACGACTACTTGAAATTTTGCTATTTCGAAGTCTTTTAGAATGGAGCTAAAATTGAGGAAAAAAGTTTTTGGTGAAAATTCATGAATTTTTTGATATTTTGAAAAATCTATTGGTAGATTCATATTCAGGGGGACAAAAGACATGGATATAAGGCCCGAAAAAAAAATTAAAAAATTTTTTTTTGCATTTTTGCCAAAATTGAATTGGTTTACTAAAATGACTGTAATTTTTTTTCTAGATAAAATTCCGTATTCAACTTGAACTCACTCTCTTCGCAAGCTTCAAAACCCCGCTTGGTTCATCCGATTCCGATTATTTTTCGATTTTTAGCAGATTTTTTAAGTTCGACCATCGATTTCAACAATTTTTTTAAGACTTCCCCCTTTCACTGTTTTTTCAATGATTTTCAAAGTGCTCTCATTTCTACAAAAATGTGATTATCGGAATGAACCAAACGGCTTTCTCTAAGTTAGGTCACTATCTTTGGGCACGAAAAATTTTTTTTGAATCGGTCAAACCGAAGTGGAGATATAAGCACTTTAAATTCGGCCATTTTGAGGTTTCCTAATATTCAGAAAAAAATGAACAAAAAAAAAAATTTTTTTTCAATGATTTAAAACCATCTCTTGATGGGAAATTTACCGCTGATTTCAAATCACACGAAATTTGCGTCGAAAAAAAATCTGTTCATGAGAAAAAAAAAAAAATACATTATGGCAACTCATATTATTTTGATTTAAACTCGAGTTAAGAAATTGGAGAAATCTCGAGCGTTTTGGAAATCAAGAATATTGATAAATCACTTGAAACAATAAATAAAAAATTAATCCAAGCAATAAACAATAATAATAAATAAATCAATTTAAAAAAAAATAATTATTATTATTCCAAATCAAAAATTGCTCAAAAATCATTTTCTTCATTCCCACTGAAACTCAAAGTACCCAAAAAAGGCCCGAAAATTTCGATTACCGCCCATGCGCATTGAATTTTCTCAAGACCCCGCAAAAGTCCCCGCGGGGACTTTTGGGTCCCTCGATGTCCCCCCCCCCAGTCTTTGGGGCCTTTTCTTCCATCTCACTGCAGAAGCCGCTCTCGGTGAAAATAAAGCTTGTGCGAGGAGTATCGCGAAGAAGAGGCGCCCTCGGAGTCACTTGTTCGGGGCCCGCTCTCGCGGGGCTTCCGTTTATAAGTTGACCGCGGCCTTTGTCGGTCCCAATCTCGCCTCGGGAATACCTTCGGTATAAGGTTGAGGCATAACGATATGACGGCGGCCTACATATACTCAATATATAATACATAATACACATATATTTATTTATTTATTTATGGGGCCCGTTTTTCGAGGCATCGGGAATTGACTGGATCCGCGACTACCTCGACGCAATCTCAAGCATATCATATATTATGCCCATTCCCCTCCGCCCCTCGGGGCCCAGTCTTCTTCTGAATCCCGTCATCTTGAAGAGAAGGGCCCTGCGGAGAGGGGGGGCCTTATAAGAGAGGAACAAAACAGATGTAAATCAGGCCCCCGCGTGCCCGAATGATGACACGTCCTGACGCAGCTCAGCATCCATTTTTGGGCCTTATACTTTTGCGCGACATCAAGGGAATCCCCCCGCTGGCCCAACGGGCCCATTCGGCATTTTATATATTATAAATGTCCGCGAGTATTCCGCATTACAACGCCGGGAAAGCAAAAGAGGGATATGCGGACGGGATCAAGAAGCCGCATGATCGCGGCCATACTTCGTTCTCCGCATACCGTCCTAATATGCCGGGGCCTTATATTCCCCCCACCCTCTCATTCCTCCCTCAGGCCCACTACCGCTACCCCACCGCACCTTTGTCAGTTAGCAACGAGAGCCTTTATCTTACTCTCTCTCTCTCTCTCTTCTCTTTCCCCCTCTCCTACCTCCCTCGGTCCCAATGGGCCCTTTGTCGTTGAGTAAACGCCGACTGCTTCCTGACCGCTCGTTTATTATATCGCAATGCAACACAGGAATGCCGGGGACTCTTCATCTTGTGTCCATGTCGCGCCGCTCTCGGTGACTTTCCCGTTGTAGGTCCCCCCCGCCCTCGACGGGCCCTTTTTTGAATTATACTTTACAGCGTAAGATATTACAGCGAGTAAACGTCGGTACTGATGTTTTTGATGCTTGAACCAGTTATGATTCTCACTGATGTTTCCGGGACGCCGTTCTTATCGGTAAGGCCCCTTTTTTGAGACTGAGGCCTTTTGGAAGTTTTTGGTTTATCGATTTTTTACTTTTTCCGCATTGTTTTGAGATACAAGATGAATCTTCAGCCATTTCTCTTTGTCGTTTTTTGGGCCTTATTTTCTTTACTGCGGCAGTTAAAAGCGAGCAAAGCGTCAAGGAAACATATCGCGAGCGTCTTTCGCCAGAGATTCATTTCTCTTTGCGGGAAAAACGTGTTTGTGTGTGTGTAATGCAGAGCGAAGAAGCGATAGCATTGAAATGGGCCCTACGTAAAATATGTTCAAAAGGACGAATGTAAGCGCATTTATGTGCGCAAACGAAAGATAAGAGTGTGTTACACATCGTTAAGGGGTTAGTCGAAAAATCAATTTCCTATTTAGTATTTTGAAAATTCCAAATTTTTGCCTATTTTGTTTTGACTCGCATTACCCACCTCAAAGGACCTTTTTGAAATATCCTTACAGAATATCCGCTATAATTACACATTCTTGCGCAAAAAAATCCCAAGTGTCCTTCGATTGTTCCTTAACAAAGTACCAAACTTTTGGAGAAATATAATGTCACGAATGTCCAGAAAAAAAATTGCGATAATAGAATGAACCACTTTAAAGAATCTTTTCGAAAATTGCTTCTGGAATATCCGCTGTAACTTCGATATAATTACGAATTTTCGCGCAAAAAAAATTCCAATTGCTCTTCGATTGTTCCTCAACAAAATACCAAACTTTTAGAGAAGCATAAAATTGTGAATTTCCAGAAAAAAAATCGAGAATACGATCATCCAGCCCGAAGGATTTTTTCGGAAATCGCTTCTGTAATATCCGTTGTAACTCCGATATAATTACGAATTTTCGGGCCGAAAAAATCCCAAGTGTTCTTCGATTGTTCCTGAACAAAATATTAAAATTTTGAAAAAATCAAAAATTTGAAATTAACAAAAAAAAAAATATCGAGCTTTCTTTTGCCTTTTCTTACCCCTTAAGGATTCGCGCATTTTCTCGCATCCTCTTCTTCGCTCCGTTTATGCAAAAGTCCCTTCGAGTCTCTTCGAGGTCTCGTTCGCGCTCGAAACGAGGAAACGTCGCGATTCCAGTCGCGATTCGGCTTGAGTTCCTGCCGGAGCGCTGCGCTGCGCGCTTCTTGCGCTCAATCGCGGCTACTGTGTTGCCTTCCATTTTTCCTTTTTCTTTATTTTTTTTTATTTTCACCTCGATATATCGCGCCCTCGTGTTTTTGCGTGATTTCGCCCGCCGCGTTTCACCATTGGCCAGAGGGAGAGAGAGAGAGAGAGAGAGAGAGGGGGGGAGAAATTTCGAGCGAACGAAATTCAAGCGTCCGAGAGTAATGTGTATTCCTGAAGAGATCCTGAAGAGGGAGAGAGGGAAGTTGGCAAAGTTGGCGATGAGAGGGAAGAGGGGGGGGGGGGGGGGGCAACGGTGGCGAACGATGCTGCATAAATCTGTCGGTCTTGGATCGAAAACTCGATCGAATCGATTCGTTATAGATGAAGGTATCTCTCTCCTTCTCTCTTTATGCGGTGGACCAGCAAGATTTAGCCCTAACCGACACGCTGTTTCGCACCCGCGCAAGAATTTCCATTTACATGCATGTGCTTACTTGAATATATATAGGGCATTCCATACCGATTCGACTTGAGTCTGACCCTTCACCTCTCCAATTTCGTTCACGATTTTTTATGGTTTTTCTATACCTCTGAATAGCACTCAGAATTTTTTTCAGATTTTTTTGAAACGATTTGACTTGACTATAATTTTATAAACAAATTATTTTTAACCCAAACTCAGAAAATCTGAAGAAAATAAAAAAAATTCCGTTTTTATATGAAAATTTTCAAACGTTGAGCCGAAGTTGGCAGGCGTTTCCTGCTCAATTAATGCAGCGCTACGGAGATTGAATTTCAAACATTTTCTCAAACATGCCACTATTAAAATTAAATTATGAAAAATTTTACATTTGCAGTGCTGCGAAGATTAAATTTCTAAAATTTTCTCAAACACGCCGCTACAAAAATTAAATTATGAAAAATTCTAGATTGATGCAGCGCTGCGCAAATTAAATTTCTAAAATTATTCAAATACTTCGCTACAAAAATTAAATTATGAAAAATTCTACATTAACGCAGCGCTGCGCAAATTAAATTTCTAAAATTTTCTCAAACACGCTGCTACTGAAATTGAATTATGAAAAATTCTAGATTGACGCAGCGCTGCGCAAATTCAATTCCTAAAATTTTTTCAAACACGCCGCCACAAAAATTAAATTACGAAAAATTCTACATTAACGCAGCGCTGCGCAAATTAAATTCCTAAAATTTTCTCAAACACGCCGCTACTAAAATGAAATTATGAAAAATTCTACATTGACGCAGCGCTGCGCAAATTAAATTCGACATTTGCGCAGCGCTGCAAAAATTAAATTTCAAAATTTTCTCAAACACGCTGCTACAAAAATTAAATTATGAAAAATTCTAGATTGACGCAGCGCTGCGCGAATTAAATTTCTAAAATTTTCTCAAACACGGCGCTACAAAAATTAAATTATGAAAAATTCGAGATTGACGCAGCGCTGCGCAAACTAAATTTCTAAAATTTTCTCAAACACGCCACTACAAAAATTGAGTTATGAAAAATTCTACATTGACGCAGCGCTGCGCAAATTAAATTTCTAAAATTTTCTCAAACACGCCGCTACGAAAATTAAATCATAAAAAATTCTACATTGACGCAGCGCTGCGCAAATTAAATTCGACATTTGCGCAGCGCTGCGAAGATTAAATTTCTAAAATTTTCTCAAACACGCCGCTATATTAAAATTAAATTATGAAAAATTCTACACCGTCGCAGCGCTGCGAAGATTAAATTTCAAAAATGGTTTCACATCCAGCGAAAAATTCTACATTAATTGTCGCAGCGCAAGATTATGCTGCGCATTAGAAAGTGATTATTCAAACAATTTTCGCAAGGATGGAAATGAAAGGGCGAACTATCGATAATTTTGACGAAAAATCGACGATGTCGATTTTATCGCTCGGTGCATTGATACGGCATATTATCCTCGAGTGTTTTACCGAGCTTTTCTCGTCCCCTCGGCTCTGCACATGCAATTTCAGACAAACGCGTACGTTTATGAACACTCGCGTGTGGCCATAGAGATGTACCGGGAGATTGCAAAAGCTTGAAAGCAAGTGAGAGAGAGAGAGAGCGGGAGCGAGAGAGAGAGAGAGAGAGAGAGAGAGAGAGAGAGAGAGAGAGAGAGAGAGAGAGAGATGCACTGTGAAGCAAACGTATATAACGTGTAACGTGGCGCGAAACGAGGCGAAACGAAACGAAACGAAACGGTACGAAACGAGCTAAACGAACTAACGAAACGCTATAGCTCACCCATACGATTCGTAGCTTCTCTCTCTCTCTCTCTCTCTCTCTCTCTACATCAAGCCCGCATATATATTTCACCATGCGCACATATCTGCAAATCGCAGTCAACGTAGAATATTGCACCGCGTCCTGTATACAAAACTCTGCGATTTTTTTCAAACCTACCCCAGAACAACCCCTGCGCGTCCCTTCTGTCGCGCGATACAGCCAACAAAAAGGACCGAACGTCCCGCGAAATTCTTTTTTTTTCGCGCTTTTTTCCGCGCTGCGCGGCAATCAATAACTTCGAAACCGACGTTTCGGGCAAAACAAATTCAGCAAGTTGCTTGATTGGAAAAACCGGCCACCGAGAGAGGGTGGACAGGGCGGTGGGCGGCTGAGGGTGGAAGTGAAAGAACAAAAAAAATAAAAGAAAATAGGAGAGTTTTTTTCGGTAGAGTTTGCCGTACGCGCGGAGCCAGAAAAATTCGGCCAGCGTTTGAATGCCGTTTTCTCTCGTACCGAATCGTGTCCCTTCGAACCTTGTTTCAGCCCCCAGAACCCAGCCCCTCTGTCATCCCCCTTTGGCGCAGGTACACTTCCGACCAAAAGTTTGGAAACGCCCCGATTCCATCACGCCGCACAAAAAGTTTCACTGCTCTTTTGAAAATGAAGATATCTTCATTCACCAAGCGGCGTTCAGAAGGGGACGTATTCAGCTTCTTTTTGCTTTTTCAAAAAAAATTTTGCGATTTTTTTTCAACCCGGTACGCTTTTTGAAACATGGTCGCCTTTTGGATTTTTTTTTGGCATTGTAATTTTGGCGCACGACCGATAAAAATTTTTTTCGACTGTTGTTTCTATGACAAACTTGTGGCGGAGAGTATTAGCTTCAATTTCATTTTTTTTAAAGTTTCGTTAGATTTTTTTTCGCAAAAATATTCAATTCTTTGCAAAAAACGATCATATTCATAAAATGTAGCGTAACTCTAAAACTACTGGGTTTTCGTGAAATTGCTAGGAGGGCAAAAAGTTGCAGGCAATGATTTTGGATTCAATGAAATTTTTTCAGATTTTTTTTTCAAATTTTTTTTTTTCAAATTTTTCCTATAAACGAGATGTTTTTTTTTATCTTATCGTTAAACAATCGGAACCTTATCGACACGGCTTTTTCATCGAAAAACCCGTGCAGATGTGGTAAGAGATTTGATTGTTAAAGATAAGAAAATATCTCATTGACAGGAAAAATTTTCGAAAAAAAAATTGAAAAAAAATTCTAAATAATTTCATTGAATCCAGAATGATTGTTTGCAACTTTTGCACTGAAAAATATCGCCTACATAACTTTTCCATCGAAAAAACCATGTAGATGAGGTAAGGGACTCGATTGTTGAAGATAAAAAAATATCTCGTTGACAGGGAAAATTTGCGAAAAAAAATTTTGAAAAAAAATTCTGAAAAAATTTCATTAAATCCAGAATGATTATACGCAACATTTATCCCTCTTGGTGATTTCACGAAAACCCAGCATTTTTAGAGTTACGCTCCATTTTATAAATATAATAAATATTTTTTCGTATAAAATTGAATATGTTTCCAAAAAAAAAATCGTACAAAACTTTTCAAAAAACGCAATTGAAGCTAATACTTCCCGCCACAGCTTTTTCATGAGAAAAACAGTCAAAAAAAAATTCCCATGGGTCGTGCGCCAAAATTACAATGCCAAAAAAAAGCTGAAAAACGACCATCTTTCAAAGCCTGTATCAGGTTCAAAAAAAATCCCAAAATTTTTTTGGAAAAAGCGAAATAAAGCTGAATATGTCCCCTCAATAACGCTGCTTGGCGAATTGAAATACCTTCATTTTTGGGGCGAGTGTTTCCAAACTTTTGGCCGACAGTGTAAATGTCGCCCTAAAAAGGCGGAGAATTGCACCAAAAAGGAAAGGAATTGCACATTGCTTTCTGATGCTCGCGTCCGACGGCAGAAAGCGTGATGCGCGAAAATGTCCGCGATGGATCGCGGAGAACAACGCGAGTTTTTTTTTTTTTTTCACTGTATTGGGGCGGAGGGCTCTACACGTAGGGCGCGATTCCGAGGGTGCGCCAGGAAGCAACATACCGCGGAGATTGGGCGATGCGGAGGGTTGAAACGAAACGAAAAAGGAGAAAAAAAATAAAAATAGAAACAAATAGCGATTCCGCAGCAGAGGCGGAAAATGAAAGCGTGCGGATGGTCAGCAAGAGCGGAGAATGCCGATATATATATATATAATATGTATATATATGTGGAATTGAGCATGGAAAGCTCCAGTTTTATTTCCAATCCCAATGGGAGGAACAATATAACGGCTATCTCGGTCCATCTCGTTGGTAACATCGGCAGGATGACGCATTGTTTAAGAATTAATCGGAGGACTGTCCGCCTCCCGCCCGTCACGCCGATTCTTCTTTCGCGCGTCTCCCGTCGTCAATTCTCCATCGCATTCTCTTTTCCCTCCCATACGTATATATATACAGATATATTGAGGCGAATATACAATGTATATATTGTACGGGATGTATTTTTATATATCGGGGACACCGCGCAGCAATTGGAACCAACGTCCGGCGACTCGCAATTATTCCGGCGTGTTCGACGGTGCAACTCCCGACTTTTCGCGTTTTTCCACGGCTTTTTTTATTACCACCGTACCGAAAATATATACGTAGATATGTGTGTGTTCGCCCGGAGAGGGCTGGATATCGCACAAAAGTTTTGCTCCGATCGAATCGCTGCTATTTGATTTTTTGCTGGAATTGACCAATACGTCTGATGAAAACGTATGAAAAGAAAGATTGTTTTTTTTTCTTCTTTTGCAAATGGCATATTTAACTTTGAATGCTTCGAGCCGGGAGTCCTTGATCCAAGCCTGAAATTGAAATTTCCGATTTCACGAAAAACGGTGGAATTGACCACATATAAATTTAATAATTTAAAATAGTACGCATTTTTTTCAAGCTCTTGAGTCAAAAGGCTTAATACTTTCCAAACAATCTCTTTTTATCACATAAAATCAAATGTGACAGTAGTAAAAGAATAAAATTTCTAGTTTCCCGGGAATCGATGGAGTTGACCATATACAAATTAAATATATTACCTATTTCTAAAGCTCGAAGACTAACGGGGTTGTTATTTTCAGAATCATGCCTCCTATTATCACACAATAAAATTTGGTAGAGAAAAATAAATAAAATTGGTGACTCCCGGAAAATTCTTGGAGTTGACCACATGTCAATTGAATCAATTACAATATTTCGTGATTCAAATCATCACACTTTTTAAATAATCTCTTCTTATCACATATAATAAACAATGACAGTTGTAAAGGAATAAAATTTCTTGTTTCCCGAGAATCGATGGAGTTGACCATACACAAATTAAATATATTACCATATTACCTATTTTTAAAGCTCGAAGACTAACGGGGTTGTTATTTCCAAATCACCCCTCCTATTATCACACAATAAAATTTGGTAGATAAAAATAAATAAAATTGGCGGCTCCCGGAAAATTCTTGGAGTTGACCGCATATAAATTGAATAAACTACAATATTTCTAATTTCAAATCATCACACTTTTAGAATCATCTCCTCTTATCACATACAATGAAAAGTGACTGTTGTAAAGGAATAAAATTTCTTGTTCCCCGAGAATCGACGAAGTTGACCATATACAAATTAAATATATTACCATATTACTTATTTTTAAAGCTCGAAGACTAACGAGGTTGTTATTTTCAAAATCATTCCTCCTATTATCACACAATAAAATTTGACAGAGAAAAATAAATATAATTGGCGGCTCCCGGAAAATTCTTGGAGTTGACCACTACATATAAATTGAATAAATTACAATATTTCGTATTTCAAATCATCCCACATTTCAAATAATCTCTTCTTATCACATAAAGTGAAAAGTGGCGGTTGTGAACGAATAAAATTTCTGGCTTCCCAAAAATCGATGGAGTTGACCATCGTTAAATACATAACCATATTACCTATTTTTAAAATCTTATCATCTCTCCGATTAATACGTACAATAAAATATCACTGTGGCAAATGCACCAAATATTCGGCTACCCCAAAATTCGTGGAATTGACCTGGCGTAAATCAGCGCAATTACAGCATTTTCTTCTTTTTGTCCACAGATGGACGGAGAACATCAGAGGGAATCGTCCAACACGACAACAGCCATTCAGCCGTGTTACTTCATCGACTGGTGAGCGATTTTATCATATCTATCGAAAGCGTCGCGAGTAAATTTACGCCCCGATTGATAAAGAGATAGAAACATGTTTTTCATAGCGGCATTTTACACTCAATTCCGTCTCTCTCTCCCAGCGTGTCGCTAATAAAGTCGAGAGAGCCTCTCATATCGGTGGCTCGAGGAATTGCGCTTTAAGTTAGACTCGCGCCGATATGCGAAAAGCCAAGATAAAGGTACGCTTGTGTTGGTGCGATTTATTCGCCATCTTGTCCAGTATAAATGTGCGAAGTTGTAACATCGGCCACGTGCGATGAGTGCATTTCGCGTTGAGAGAGAAAAAAGTGGTCTTAAGCTACGAGGAGGGGGGGGGGGGAGGAGGAGGAGAGGACAGGATAAAAGGGATGGGAAAAGTCGCGGTAGTTGTACCTCGAGGGTATCGATTTCTATCGGCATCTTGGTGGCGGTAAGCACCGATATTGGCCAGGGTCGACCCATAAAACGATTATTGTCGTCGAGAGTATATGATTATTGCGCTGTTTATAACCAACTCTCTCTCGCCTTAAGAGTGAGCGAGATACAGATACTCCTTTGCAACTACTTCCATATGGGGCGTTTCAATAAAAAAAAAATAATTAAAAGGGTTTATTGCAGTTATTGCAATAACTTATTCCATATGGGGCGTTTCAATAAAAAAATAATAATAATTAAAAGGGTTTATTGCAGTTATTGCAGTTATTGCAGATACTCCTTTGCAACTACTTCCATATGGGGCGTTTCAATAAAAAAAAATAATAATTAAAAGGGTTCCAAAAATGGTCAATAATGGATTATTGAAATTGAAAAATTTGCAAAAAATTGAAAAATTATCATACCTAAACCTAGCAGGAATTTGGTGCTTCGATGATTACGAGGGGAATTAACAATAAATTAAAACATTAATTTTGGCCTTTTAAAAAACGGAATTGAAAGAAAAACAACGATATCGATTTCGCATGGAACGCCCAATATACACTTTTTTATTGAAGGGGCTTACATGTTGGGGACTCAACTTTACACCAGCCATTTCGAACATTGTACATTCCAGTGGACGTTTATTGCCATTGACCAAAGTTCTCTCTTTCTCACTCTCTAACCCTTCTAGCTCAGAATTTATGCTCGATGATTTAATTGACGATGCGCGCGCCCTCTTCTTATTCCCTTTCGTTTCGGTAAAAAAAAATTTTTTTTTACAACCAGGGAAAATAATTGTTGATAAAATATGAACTTCCTTTTCTGTCGGTTCACACTTTCCTTACGACGAAAATTGATAAAATCAATAAAATTGATAAAATTGATAAAATTGATAAAATTGATAAAATTGATAAAATAGATGAATTTAATGAAATCGATAAAATTAATAAAAATCGTATTTCCTACCACCAAAAGCAATTCTCCTTTACAAAAATGTCATCGATGCATTTTAGAAGTTTAAAGAAAAAAAAACCTCGACATTGGCCATTGAAGTTTTCCGCGTCTCAATCTCGCATTGATCACATTGAGAGCAGAGGTAAAAAAACCGTCTTCGAGAAATAGTGAAAAGAAAATGAATGACATAGCGCAGGGATCGAAGATACAGGAATCGTATACATATCTATATATATACGATTCTTATATCCATATAACGGTTCTCGTCTCATTTTGTCAACCGAGGCACACAAATGATGATGTGGTTTTCAAAGATTTTCTTTGAAATTCACGATCCGTATCAAGATTTGTGGGGGATGAAGAGAGAAAAAAAGGGATATGAGTAGAATCGACTGAGCAAAGCCGGAGAGACTCTTCCTCTCGAGAAAGGATCTTTGTAAAATCTGCCTCCTTCATTTTGGCTCAAATATCAATCTCACTCTATATATACAGGGTGTCCCAGGGGTGAAGGTCAATATCGTGAGGGTAGATTCGTGACGAAATATCGAGTAGAAAAGTCCTTTGGCATTTTTTGATGTTTTGATCTCCTGAATTGTTATTAATTTTTTTAATCAGCCAATGAGATGTGCCTATTGAGATCAGCTGTGATCCCACCATGCGTATCTCATTGGCTGATTAAAAAAATTAATACCAATTAAGGGGTTCGAAATAATAAAAAATGGCAAAGGACTTTTCTACTCGATATTACGTCACGAATCTACCCTCCAGGTATTGACCTTGACCCCTGAGACACCCTGTACATATAATATCAGATGAAACTATCGATTCACATGGCCCCACACATCTTGCTGATCGCAGTCTGTTATTACTTTCCAAAGATATAATATTACCTGCAGTTTTGCCTTGATTATTGAGCTATCGTGTTACCAGAAGGGCACTTAATTGCAGCAGGGCGTTTTCGCCTTAAGACGTGGATAATCACTGTCTTTCATTATCGCTCGTCCCTTCTCGGCTTTACTTTTCGTAAATTCCCGCGCTTCTCAAACTTATCGCGTGATCCTTGCTTTCTTTCACCTTCACCATTCGACGATGACCGATGGACGCCACAGAGGTACCATTTTTGATGAGGGGATGCTGTATTTATCGTCGAAACTACCCTCCACCCCTCGCGAAAGTCTGGGTTGAAAGTCCTGGCGATATATGCACGAAATCTGCAATTTATTGGAGTTATTTTTTTGTTAATGGCAATGTTTATGCTGAAAATGGTACCTTGAGAATGAGAGGATTTCAGTCTTCTGCATCGGTGAGAGGGTGAGGAAACTGGGGGGTGGTTTATTATATCCAAGAAACGCGGGGTTTGGCTCCCGATCCAAAGCACATGTTTTATATATATAAAATCTACAAGCAATCTCGCTAATGGTTCGACTTCGTTGTCCCCTTTCGCGTATACTCGGTCCATCACGCTCCATGGATTTTCCAACCCCATGAATATTCCAACTACTTGTTCTTTTTTCAATTTACAATCAAACAGTATTCGATGATGGTCTACTTGTGTGGAATTATCGCTTCCCAAAAATTTATTTTTAACGTACCCCTTTGAGGGGTTAACCAAACCACCCCTGACCCATTCTTGCCCATTTAATAGGTCTTAGAAATGGTCATCATGTTCAGAACCAACCAAGCAAATGTTCAAAACCAGAAGAGGGGGTGGAAAAATGATAAAATTGTACATTCACAAAATCAGGAGGGTTCCCCATTAACGTATGAGCTCTGGGGGTGACTTTTCTGGCACAAAAAGTCTGATAATATCAAAAGGGTGGACCAAAAACCTAAAAAAAGTGCCAAGGGGTCGAAAGATATCATCAAAACGTAGTGACCCCTTGACTAGGCCAGCAACTATCCCAGACTACCCTTCATAACCTGTCAAGATGGCGTGCCTCCTCAAGGGGTCATCCAAACCACCCCCGACCCATTCTTGCCCAATTAGTAGGTCCTAGAAATGCCCATCATGTTCAGGTAACCAAGGGGAGTACTAATTAGCTATGCAGAATTAGCTAGGTTAGAAAGCTATGCAGAATTAGCTAGGATAGCTAATTAGCTATGCAGTACTAGCTAGGATAGCTAAATAGCTACGCAGAACTAGTTAGAACAGCTAATTAGCTTTGCAGAACTAGTTTGGATAGCCAATTAGCTATGCAGAACTAGCTTGGATAGTGAATTCGCTTTGCAGAATTAGGTAGGATAGTGAATTAGCTTGTATGGATTAATTCAATGTTTAGAACCAAAAGAAGGTTGGAAAAATGATGAAATTGTGCATTCACAAAATCAGGAGGGTTCCCTATTAACGGATGACCTCTGGAGGTGGTTTTCTGGTACAAAAAGTCTGATGATATCAAAAGGGTAGATCAAGAACCTAAAAATGTGTTTAGGCATCGAAAGATGTCATCGAAACGTGGTTAACCCTTGGCTAGGTCGGACTACCCTTCATAACCTCCCAAATAATCGTAACTACCCTGTTCCAACGACAAATAATGAGTCAAAAGATGAGTCTGAGGTGTCATGGTAGGCGGGACCAAGGACAACTCTGTCAGGATGGCGTGGATCCTCGCATGGTTAAGGGTGCAATCTGGACCAGCGACTGGTGGCATTAAAGCGACTTAAGCCCGGTCGCTTTTATCGTGGTTGAGTTGAAAAGGGGGCTGGGAGTTGGGGGCAAAGTCCACGGAATGGCACGGGGTTGGTTGGAGAACGGAAAGACGAGGCGGATGAGAGGAACGTCGACGCAGTGACGGAGAGGTGAGGCGAGAGGGCTCGTCGACGAGGCAGAAAGGCGACCAAACTCTGGGAAGCGAGATTGCCTTTAATCCGTCGAGATTTAATACGAGCGACAAATTTTGCAGGAGAATTAATTGAATACGCGGCGCTGATGGTGGAGAGAGGGCGCGAGAGAGGAAGACAGAGAACGGTGGTGCAAGGGGGGGTCGCACGGATTATTGCATGCTCTGGCCGGTTTAAACAGAGCCCACGTTCCATCTTGCCTCGTCCACGATCCTTTCACCCCCCCCCCCCCCCTTAAAAGTTCTTTCTCTCTGTCGAGACATTATATATCCCCTGGCTATCTTCAGTGAAAATCCCTGTCCCTTGCGAAACCACCACCGCGACCGTCACTTTTCCAATCCCACCCCTTCAACCCTCTTTGTATATACCTTCCACCCTTTTGTCCCGATGTGTCTTTTATGTTTTTTCTATTTTTTTAACGATCCGGAGCGACATCGTCCTATCTTTATCGGCCTCCGGGTTGAATTAACACATTCGCTGAATCCATCGATCGTGGATAAAAAGTTGGTCCTCTGCGAAATTATTCTTCGCCACCCTTCGTCTCATCCGCTGGGATAAAGGTGCCGAAGCTCGGGCGAGGATGCAATTGAATTCAATACTCCCTGAAAGTGGAAACGACGAGGGAACATTTTTTTTAGGGGTAGTTATATCTTCTAACTTTTAGGGGTAACTTATTCTTGCAGTCTCTACCATTTTTTTCTACCGTTTCTTAACTTATTCTTGCAGTTTCTACCATTTTTTTTCTACCGTTTCTTCTTTTTTTATTTTCAGGTACAATTTTTCGTTTTTGTTTTTAAATAATTCAAATTATTCTCCAAAACAAATTTTAAGGGTTGAAGGGGAAGAAAAAAAAATTTGGTCTGAACATGGTCGTGTCGCATATCAAATGAAAGCTCATCTCTCAGGGAATCCAAAAATGTATGTTTTTTTTTTTTTTCAAAAACCGGAGACAAATCACAGACATCGATGATGAAATTTCGATTGATCGAAAAGGAGTTGCATTAACTGGGGTGGTTTTGGATATTGTTACAATTAAAAAAATGGTATGCTGGTACAATTTCAGAAAATATGAAATCGTTTTCGTATTAAAATCCTTCAAAAACATCGACGTTCTCCAAAAATGATTTCAAGGGTAGAAGGGGTTGAAAATATAATATTTGTTCTGAACATGGTCGTGTAGCATATCAAATGAAAGCTCATCTCTCAGGGAATCCAAAAATGTATGTTTTTTTTTTTTTTTTCAAAAACCGGAGACAAATCACAGACATCGATGATGAAATTTCGATTGATTGAAAATGAGTTGCATTAACTGGGTTGGTTTTGGATATTGTTCCAATTACAGAAACGGTACACTGGACAATTTCAGAAAATATGAAATCGTTTTCGTATAAAAATACTTCAAAAACATCGACGTTCTCCAAAAATGATTTTAAGGGTAGAAGGGGTTGAAAAATAATTTTTGTTCAGAACATAGCCGTGTCGCACATCAAATGAGAGCGGATTTCACTGCGAATCCAAAAGTATGTTTTTTTTTTAAATTTTACAAAAAATCACAGATGCCGATGATGATATTTAGATTGACCAAGAATGAATGTTGCATTAACTGGGGTGGTTTTTTAATACGGTTCATATTACATCCGGGTATACGGGAGTCCAGGACAGGGGTTGAAAAGGACGAAGCTTAAACAAGAAAAAAAACCTTTCGTGGATGATCGCCATAATCCTCTGCGTCGATTTTCCCTCTCTGCCTCCCTCCCTTTCTTTCTCACCCTCTCTCTCTCTTTCGTGATTAATTCGCAAATATTTCAATTTCACGAACATAAAAGGATGTAAATTACATTTTTGGTTGAACGCCCCGGACGAGGGTCGAATGGTTTCTCGATATAGAGAGGACATGCGCAATACAGTGATGACAGCATTGAAAGAGGGGTAGGGCAAAATGTACACAGAAGGTTGAAATCGACGTTCGTGGGAGGGTGGAGCAATCTCCACCCTCCGGATGAATTTTCCGAAGGAGTCTCATTCGAACTGGACTGAGGATGATCGCGTCGCCGGCGAGAAGACTCTCTTAAGGGGTGGGAATAATCGTTTTATTAACCAAATAAAATCGATGATTGAACGAAGATGATCGCTCGTCGCAGAGGGCCAAAAAGCGTTTTGTCCGAGCCTCGATTATACGCTCTCCCTCGGGGAGATTCGCCTTATTGACACAGATGTCGCGAGTGTCGAAATCGCGTTTCGCGAGAGTTAAACGCAGCGGACCAAGAGTTTCATGGGACCAAATTTCCTTCTCGTTCTTCCATCCGGGAGACTCTCTCATCTCACACTCGAGAACCGACCCGCTCGTTTTAAGTCACTTCAAAGCGGAGAGGCGAATTCTATCGAGAACCCACTCATCGTGATTAATATGTCACGCTTCAATTTCCCCAATGGAATATCATTTCCGATGTCGATGGGGAAATAAAAAAAGGTGACATGCTGGAATACATGGAAAAATAATTTACAGCAATGTTGTCGAGTGGGGGAGGAAAGCAAAAGTTTCAAAATTAAGGGGATGGGGTGAAAAATTTGAATTAAAAAAAATAAAATTTTATTTTATTTAAAAAAAAAAATTTTTAAGGAGTGAAAAAACTGCCAATCTTCGAAAATTTTTGGGAATACATGAAAAAAAAAAATTTCAGCAATGTCGTCCAGTAATTTGGGGCAGGAAAGCAAAAGTCCCAAATCTAGGGAGCAAGGGGAGAAAAATTTGAATGTTTTAAATTCAATTTAAAATTAAATTTAATTTAGAATCGAAAAAATAAATTCTAAAATGGGGTGAAAAAATTGCCAATATTTGAAATTTTTTAGAAATACATGGAAAAATAATGTACAGCAACGTTGTCGAGTGGGGGAGGAAAGCAAAAGTTTAAAAATTAAGAGGAAGGGGTAAAAAATTGAATTTTTAAAAATTAATTTACATTTAATTTTATTTAAAAAATATATATATATTTTAAGGAGTGAAAAGAGAGCCAATTTTTGAAAATTTTTAGGAATACACGAAAAAAATAATTTCCAGCAATGTTTTCCAGTAATTTTGGCCAAGAAAGCAAAAGTCCCAAATCAAGGGAGAAAGGGGAGAAAGATTTGAATTTTTTGAATTGAATTTAAAATTAATTTTAATTTAAAATCGAAAAAATAAATTTCAAAAAGGGGTGAAAAAATTGCCAATATTTGAGAATTTTTAGGAAAACATAGAAAAATAATTTCCAGCAATGTTGTCCAGTAATTTAGGGGCAAAGTAAAAGTTCCAAATTAAGGGAGAAAGTGGTGAACAATTTGAATTTTTTCAATGAATTTAAATTTAATTTCAATTTTTAAAAAAATTTGAAAAGGGGTGAAAAAATTGCGAATATTTGTGAATTTTTTTTCACGGACATAACTAATCATTAGAGGATCGGGTTTTTGTTATTTTATTAAGTAAACATTCAACTTATTTCATTGCAACTATTATTAAAAAATAAAAAAAATAAACGAATTAGATAGAGAATTAAGTAACAAATAACAGTAATAATAAAATAATAAATAATGAATAAAAATAATTAAATAAATAAAGAACTTAAAAATAGTGTAAAAATAACTAAATTATAAATATTGTTTTTCAAAGATTTAAATTTACGTCCTAAATTTTTGAGTATTTGCTGGAACAAGAAAAATCTATTTTGAGAAAAACGCCTTTACCCCCCCACAAAATTGATGGCAATTCTGTCAATTTTCAAAATTTTGACTTGAAATTTTATCTACATGTTTTTGAAAATTTGTACTTTGGAAACGAGCGGAAAAATTAAAAAAAAATTTTTTTTTAGTAACTTTCTCCCTTAAGGGAGCAAAAGTTGAAAATATGCACCCCTTAATGACCGTATAAGCTGAAGAAGTTACTGAGAGATCGGGAAACGTTCCAATGATTGACCGTGTATGTATTTGGAACATTGTATCGACACAATGATAAAGAGACGATTGATTTGTTGGCTCTCTTGTACTATTTTTGGCGGATGTCGTTTGGACGCCCATTTTAACGTTTCCCGAGCGGAGATCGAACGCCGGAAAACATTGACGTATGGAATGATAATCGTCGAAAGCGTATGATGGGCGAAAATCGTATTTCGACCCGTGGAAACGGCACAATGAATCCAAACAGAAGGAAATATAAGAGGGAGATGTGTCGACGCACAGATCTACGATCTGCACGCGTCGTCATCGTTGAATTTCTCTATTTATTCTTCCTCGACATTATCCTTTGTATTCCGTCGTAAAATAAATTTCCCATCGACTGCCGGAAATTCTAAGAACATTTGAAAAATTTGAAAATTACAAAAAATATTAAGTACAAATTTTTCTGCAAAAGTTAAAATTAATTGACAAAAATTGAATCTTAATTAAGGGTTGATTGGAACAAGCAAGAGAGGGTAGTTTTTTTATTGGATCCAATAAAGAGAATTAACTGGAAATTTTGGGGGATATTTTGAGACGTATTTCTTTATGAGGCTCCAATTTTTTTTTTAGCAATTTTGGTTAATTGATTTTTTGCTTAATTAATCAAATTAATAGAATAAATAGAATTACTGAAATTATTAAAATTAATAGATTCAATTATATTTTAAAAAGTCACCAAAAAGGGTCCTGAATTCTTTTTGTTCACAAAATGGTTGCCGAACAAAATTGCATCTTAATCAAGGGAGAAACCCTCCATTAGAACCCGTAAGAAAGGGTAGTTTTTTTTATTGGATCGTATAAAGAGAATTTACATGAAATTTTGGGGGATGATTTGGAAAGTATTTTGATATGAGACTCCAATTTTGTTTAACCAATTTTGGTTAATTGATTTTTTGCTTAATTAATCAAATTAATCAAATTAATAGAATAAATAGAATTAATGAAATTATTAAAATTAATAAACTCAATAAAATTAAGAAAAGTCACTAAAAAAGTGTCCCCAATTCGTTTTATTTCCAAAATGGTTGTCGAACAAAATTGTATCTTAATTGAGGGTGAACCCTCCTTTAGAACCCGCAAGAAGGGGTAGTTTTTTTTTATTGGATTCAAAAAGAGAATTTACTCGAAATTTTGGGGGATGATTTGGGAGGTATTTTGATACGAGGTTCCAATTTGTTTCCTTACCAATTTTGGATAATTGATCTTTCGAGCAATTAATCAAATTAGTCAAATTAATAGAATTAATAAAATTATTAAAATTAATAAAATTAATAAATTCAATCAAATTAATAAAAGTGTCACGAAAGAAGGGTCCTAAATTATTTTTGTTCACAAAATGGTTGCCGAAAAAAAATTGTATTTTAATCAAAAAAGAACCCTGAATTAGAAGCCGCAGGAAAGGGTAGTTTTTTATTGGATCCAATAAAGAGAATGATCTCGAAATTTAAGGGGATGTTTTGGGATGTATTTCTATATGCAGTTCTATTTTTTTTTACCAATTTTAGTTACTTGATTTTTCACTCAATTAATAAAATTAATAAAATTAATAAAATTAATAAAATTAATAAAATTAATAAAATTAATAAATTCAATAAAATCAATAAATTCAATAAAATTGATGAAAGTCACGAAAAAAAGTGTTCCAAATTATTTTTGTTTTTAAATTCATGTGACCCCTTAAATAAAGAGAGAAAAAAGCGAATACAAAAGTGATAAAGACTCCTTCCTCGTCGGGACATTTTTTTTTCCAAAGTCATAGGGGATGAAAATATAAATCAGATGAAATAAACGTGTAAATCGTCGGGGTAGTATCTGGACAATCGTACGAGAAAAATAATGTTCGCACGCAGTTTGATTCGTCGCATTTAGTGACTAATGATCCTGCGAATACGAGAGTAGAAGTATAAATCCCACGCGAATTGGAGGCACAATTACCATCATATTTTGTCCTCCTTCACCCTCTCTCACCCCCAATTGCAAGACGATGTATCCCAGGCACGTGGCGTCGCGATAAATCTCATCGTAGGTCAGAGCACAATTTTCATATCCTTTTGAGAGAAGAGGAGAAACGGAGAAGGACGAACGACGATAAAATTCTCGTGTCGAAGTGCTGTCATAACAGGGGGTTGTTCTCCGGGGCACGTGGCGACCCCCGACCTTCGCGCCCTCTTCAGTTTGTGTTGCAATACAAACGAGCGGAAATTCACGCACAATCGTGAATATTTTTCCATTCGTCCTTTTTCCTTCTCGATCATCCCTCGCATCCCTCTGTCGGAGTCTCTATTCATCCCTTAAAAATATCCGCGAGCAACTCAAGTCTAAGCTAAGAGGAGAGCGCGTCGGTCATATGGGGGCGTTGAAAATGGCGTCGAAAAAATTTTTTTCCATTTCTTTTTCATCGAAAATCATTTCATCACATCCCCTAGATGTTCAGAAAATGATTTCCGACCGCGTAAAAAAAAAATTTGTCACCGTAATTCGGCCAAATCGTAATTTTCAACGTGGAGCTCTCGCAGCGTTCGCTACGAATAAATCTACGCGCGCTGCTTCAGCGCAATATGGATCTTATAAATATGAATGAAAAATCAAATGGTCGAGCAAACTCAACACTGCTCGTATCAGGCTTTTTAATTATTATTATTATTATTGTTATTATTATTATTATTTCCACTCTTGCAATTTGCAATGCAGAAAAAACTAAAAAACGGCTCCTGATCAAATCGATCCTCATTTTTTTACATTTTTTTCTCGACTGGTGACAATCGCATCGATCGAATCGAATTACTGATTAAGGGGGATGGGAGAACGAAAACGGTGAACGGAAAAAAAAATATAAAAAAAATTAACTTAAAACGATGAAGTCACTCGTAGTCTATTAGCCATATGTGACCAGCCCAGAAATAATGCTAATAGAAATTGATGACCGCAGTTCGGTCGACCGTGCACTCTCGAGCCTCGGCGCCTCCCTTATACGCTCTCGTTTTCACGGAGTGCACAGCACATCAGTTTGTGTCATCTATTTATATATATATATATATGCGAGATGTGTCCACGAGCTTGTCCTCACCGTAAATATATGGACAGATATATGACGATATAGAAGGGAAAGTGGGGCATTTTGGTCCATTTTTGGTCATAAGATCCGCCCCTTCGAAATCATCCCCTAAAATCGGCATCTCACCTTGAAATATTCGATCCCATTTGCTACGAATGAAAAAATTCATTAAATTTTTATTAAAAGTTTTTCCACAATAATGACTGGATTATTAATCTGAGGCGCTGAATCCCAAAATCATCCCCTATAAAAAAACCATTTCCGCATCAATTGAATGAAATTCGATTTTTGGCAATTTTTTTTATAAATAAAGTAGATAAATTTTAGGGATGTTTCCGACGTAAAATAAAATAGACGGTCTACGTCTAGTCGCTTCTGGGGAAAGGGAGGCCATTTTGCCCCACTCACCCCTGTATAATTTAATGTACTGTGAAAACTGAAATTTATACATGGATGTTGTTTTATGTATACGGGGACCGACCAACAGCTGGTACTTGTGGGATAAAAGTGAGAAAGAGAAAGAGAGGGTGAGAGAAAGAGCGAGGGAGAGTGTCGAATGAGCCGAAAGTCCACGAGGACTCGCATCTGGTTTCGTCCTCGAGCATGAGCACAAAATTATAACCAATGATTTATCCCCAATTTAAAAATGTCACCAGAAAGTCCCACTTTTTCGCTGGCTCCATTCAGGAGCAATCAAAATTTCACCTCAATAATATAAATTAACATTAACAATTATTAAATCATAAAAAATCAATTTCCAGATTTTTCCTCGCTTTAAATATCACATTTTATCATTTGAAATCGTTTCCATAAAAAATTTCCTAAAGTAAACATAGTAAAAATAATTTTACTCCAAAGTAAAAAAAATAATTATCTTCCTCAAGAAAATAAATTCGAAAAAATTATTTGGGATAAATCGGACAAACTTTACTGTATTTGGCTCTTGGCCTTTTTTCTTATTTCAAAAAAAAATTGCGATTGTATCCGAGAGAGAATGTCCGTGACGCTTTATATTTCGAAAAAGTTTAAAAAAAATTAAACATTCGAGTCGCGTCTCCCTCATTTTTCGAGCGTTTCGTACCAAAACGTAATATAAAATTCCTGGTGCCTCGCTGGAATAATTAAAGACGTGGATCGTGGTGAACAAAAGAAAATAAACGAGCATTAAAAATGGCCGTTGAGTTGGCTCGAAATCGTGAAAGACCCGTATGCGAGAAAAAAAAAATAACAATTCGAAAATTGTTCGAGCGCGATGAATACCCATCGTTTCACCTCGATATTTATGCTCTACGTCTATGCATAAATGAAAAATAAAAATAAACGAGAAATGGCGACATTGACGTCGATATACACCCCGAGGAACATTATTTCATGGCGCTACGTACCGTAACACGATGCGGGCAAGCGTCGCATTGAATTTCTAATCGAATATAGAAACATGTACATGAATATATATCTATATACGCATATAAATATACATGTGCCACGTACCGTGTACACGTGAAAAAAAAAGAATTATCATTTACCGCACTTGGCGTCGGCGTGAGAGAACGATTTGAGCGAGAAAGCGCGTCGAACGAAAAAAAAAAAAGAATTTACGCTAGATGCATTCACATATTCCAGGATGACAATGAATATTATCGTGTCTTCAAGCCCTTCACTCGTTGCCCAAAAAAAATCGCCTTCCTGCATTATTCAATAAAGGAAAGACGCGGTAATTGGTCATGTGAGAGGAGAGCGCGTCGGTCAGATGGGGGCGTTGAAAATGGCGTCGTAAAAAATTTTCAAAATTTTTTTCTCATCAAAAACCATTTCACCACATTCCCTAGATGTTCGGAAAATGGTTTTCGATGGCGTAAAAAAATTTTTGGCATCGTAATTTGGCCAAATCGTGATTTTCAACGTGGAGCTCTGGCAGCGTTCATTTCGAATAAATCCGAGCGCGCGGTTCAACGCGATATGGATCTTATAAATATGAATGAAAAAACAATCATAGGCAGTGCCCTGAATTTTGTGAACGCGAACGAAAAGTCTCGCATAAATATAAAAGCGTTTAGAGTCGCCATGCTGCCCTCTCTCTCTCTCTCTCTGTTTTATCATAATAAAAAAGAGAGAAAGATCTGTATATTACCGGAGAGAGAGAAAAATAAACGATTCCTGGTTGTGACCCCTGGTGAACATTGCCGAGTGAGCGATGCGAGGGAATAAAAAATAAAAGAGAGAGGGACGCCGTGAGGAGTTAGACGAGGAATAATAACGCTCGAAGTGAGGGACTCTGGGAGTTTTGCTCTTGATGTATAAGAGGAGGGAGAACCGCGGTCTCGGTCACGGATATGCCCCATAAATTCAACGATTATGTCGGGCATAATGCCCACCGAATTATGCGAGAGTCACCCGAAAAAGTATGTTCCCCCGTCATCGTCGTCGTCGTCGTTATCGTCGTCGTCGCTAACCCACAGGAAACCAGCGGGCATTTTTGTTTAATAATCATATTTATATTCACGAGTCGAAAAAATTAAGTCCCATCTCGACGGTCATACATTCGTCGAAAGGTTAACGAAACGACGATTGAAAGAAAAAGGTCGGAGAATCAAAAATTGATTTAATCTCATTCGAATTAAGATCCGATCAAAAATCCATTGATTTTTAATCTAAAATTTTTTCAAAATTTTTTTTTCGACTCCTGAGATCGCAAGTTTTATCCCGGCTCTTTCAAAAGGCGAACTCTCTTCAAAAAAAAATTGATCGAGACCTCAATTCCAAAGTGGTCCATATTGCCCCACATTTTCGCCAATTTCGATCTCGTCGCGACAAAAATTGCATCTTCGGTTTTCCAGATCAATGAGTACAATTTTTTTGTCCTCGACTGTGTTCGACGAACTTTGCGGCAATTAATTTCGCTGATTTTGTTCAAATTTAACAAATCCGCGTTTATTTGCGCGCGCTCGGTCGTCCGTGAATCTTTTTCCTCGACATTGTGGAAGAACGAGAGGGAAGACAAAAAAAAAGGCGTTGAACGTCTTCACTTCTCTCTGTTTCGCTTCGCGGCGGAGAAACTAAAGTGGAAATGATGTTTTGTAAAAAAAAAAAAAAAAAACGAAAAAAAAACGAAAAAGAAAGAATCTATTTTATCCGTGTTAAATCTCGAGCATTGTTCTCCAAAAGTACATAATAAATATACGCCATGTATATAAATACATAAATACGTAATATATGTATTTATGCATTTGGTGTGAGTGAGCGGGAGGGCAAAAAAGGAGCACGAGAAAAAAAAAATATAGCGAGACTAACATTCAGACTATTAAAAAAAATTGTATATATTTTTAATAATTATAATATTTATATTGTTTTTATTATAAATTATAGTAATACAAATTAATAATAATGATAGCATAATTCTGAAAAAAAATCGATACAAATTTTTTTGGAGGATTTACAACATTTTCGGTGGTCCATATTGCCCCCAAATGTGTTTGGATTCAGTTTTATTGGAACGAAGCTTCCCCCATGAGGAAGCAAAAGAGTGAGAAAAATCCTATTAACTAAAAATAATCAAGATAACAAAAAATCTGGCAAATTTGGGTCTTACAATTCGGTGTGTAATTATTTCGGGTATGTAATTATGATGAAGTGAAATTTCCAAGAGCGTTGAAAATACATTTCAATGGAATGCAAATAAAATAGTCCCGACTCTCAATAGCGATGGGTGTATAAAAAAAAAAAAAAAAAAATTATAAAGAATCACAGTCTATACACACGTTTGGAATCGTGGTCGCGAGAACGTATCCACTCTGGTTTACAAGTATAATGAGACTTGCGAGCTGCATAACATTACATCGTTGCTTGCTCTGGATTTAGATTAACTGTTTACACGAGAAGGCATCGGCAGCTGGAGAGGGAATAAAAAATAGTTCTCTAGGAGAAGCCTCCATTTTGGAAGGAAAAAAAATTGGCTATGACTCAAAATTTCTCTATGAAAAATTTTTATGACAAAATTTCTATATGAAAAATTGTTACGACTCAAAATTTCTCTACGAAAAATGGTTATGACTCAAAATTTCTCTATAAAAAATTTTGAAGTTTGAAGCCAACTTACTGGCAAATTTTGGACGTATCGCAATTTTCAAAATTCAAATAATTTTGCATAAAAAATAAGAAAATAAAAATGCAGTACCTCAAAATGCAATTTTTAGAAATTTCTATAATTCTACAAAAAAAATTAAAACTTATGTCTTGAAATCGTGCTTTTAAAAATGTTGAAGTTTGAAGACGATTCACTGACAAGATTTTGAGATGTCATGAATTTTCGAAATTTCAATAATTTTGCTCACAATATAAAAATACAGTGATGCCCCAAAATTGTCTTTTGAAAAATGTCGATGTTTGAAAATCTACCGTCGAATTTTTTAACGTATCACAAATTTTCAAAATTTCAATGACTTTGCTCACAAGAAAATGAAAATGCAATGATATCTCAATATTTTCGAATTTTCAATAATTTTGCTTGCAAAAAAATCAAAAATCAAAAAGTTATGTCTCAAAACGGTGCTTTGAAAAATTTTGAAGTTTGAAGAGGATTCAACATCAAATTTTTGAGAAATCTCACGCTTTTGAAATTTCAATTAATCTGCTTACAAAAAAAAAACAAAAAAACCAAAAATGCAGCACCAAAATTGCTCTTCAAAAAATGTTGAAGTTTGAAAAAGATTCTGCGTAAAATTTTTCAAGGTATCAAAACTTATAAACCTAAATAACTCTGCCCAAAAAAAAAAATAAGAAACGTGATGTTTTAAAATTGCCCTTTCAAAAATTTCACAAAAAAAAATCGTCTCAAAATTGCCTCATAAAAAAAGTTCAATTTTGAAGCCAATTCACCATCAATATTTCTAAATATCACAAATTTTCGCAATTCCAAAAACTCTCTTTAAAAAAAAAAAAATCCATCTATATTTATAGCAAAAAGGTCGACTAAAAAAAAAACAATAAAAAATTGAAAAATTAAAAATTAAATCAATCGAGACTATAATACTTTTAATGTATCTCCTAATGTCCAAACCGGAAGTGAGAATTAAAAACGTGTTAATTAATCGTGTAAAATAAATCCAATATTTACCAACAAGCTCCGCGCATTCAGAAGTATTTTTTTTTTCGTCTTTGACAAAAGATAAAAAATAAAACGCAGGTGTCGAGCAATCTTTCTGGATTGAGCGCGTGCATCGAGGGCGCGTTCGATCATCGTTTTCGATTTGCGAAGCGTTTTGACCGATGCTCCGCGCAATAGCTTTGGGCTTTTCAGTCGTTCGGTACGATTCAATAAAAGAGGGAGGGATGAAATAAAAAAAAAATGGGGTGGAAAAAAGAGAGTTTTCGATACGGAGGAGCACGGTCGGATAGCTGTAAGCCCGATTTCCGGACGCGAGGAAATGCATCCGCATACACGATGGTTTGCCCTGTCCAATGAATGCCCATACGCGAAGTTCCTCCGATTACCGAGCGGCAAATAGAATTGCCTCCCTCTCTGTGCAAATCCCATATGAACGTATGGCTATGAAAAAAAAAAAAAAAAAAAAAAAAAAAAAAAAAAAAAAAAAAAAAAAAAAAAAAAAATGGCGTATGTCTCGGGAGGATTATCACGGGCTCGGCGTCCCTCTGACTGGTCGGACGAATCGATGGATTTTTCATATAAAAGCCGAAGCGCGTAGAAAAGCGAGAATTCCCGTATAAAAGGGCTCTCGATAGTCTTTTCATCTTCGCGATAAAAATCGACGTTCGCGTGGATGGAACACCCAGAAAAAAGATCTAGTCGTAGGTACTATAATCGTTTATTTGATTATTTTTTTAGTTACTTTAAAGAAAATTTTCCATTAAACCATTAAAATTTAATGGTTTATGGAAATTATTTTCATTAACCATTAAAATGTAATGTTTAATTCAAATTATTTTCATAAACCGTTCAAATTTAATGGTTAATGGAAATTATTTATTATTATTATTTATTATTTTCATTAACCATTCAAATTTAATGGTTAATGGAAATTGTTTTCGTTAACCATTAAAATGTAATGGTTAATGGAAATTATTTTCATTAACCATTAAAATTTAATGGTCGATATAAATTATTTTCATTAACCATTAAAATTTAATGGTTAATGGAGATTATTTTCATTAACCATTAAAATTCAATGGTTGATAGAAATTATTTCCATTAACCATTAAATATTAATGGTTAATAGAAATTATTTCCATTAACCATTAAATGGTTAATGAAAATGCAATTGCTTTAAAAAAAGTAATGCATTATTTACAACCCTGCCAATTACAATGTAGTGTGCAATAGAAAATTTTCCATTACCCACTGCAATGTAATGTGTAATGGACAAAACTTTGATTTCAATTTTGAGAATGGAAAAATATAGATGAATAAATTTTTGCAGTTTTGCATTACATTTTATTGACTTAGGACTTAGATTTTCAGAATTGTAATATAGATGCTTTTTAGAATTTAAGGTGAAAATCTAAGTCCTGAGTCAATAAAATGTAATGCAAAATTGCAATAATTTATTCATTCATATTTTTCCATTCCCAAAATTGCAATCCAAGTTTTGTCTATTACACATTACATTGCAATGGGTAATGAAATTTTGTTCTATTACACACTACATTGTAATGGGCAGGGTTGCAAATAATGCATTACTTTTTTTAATGCAATTGCATTTTCATTAACCATTAACCATTGAATTTCATTAGAAATATTTCCCATTAACCATTAGCCATTAAAAAAGTAATGGTTAATGCATTACTTTTTCATTAAAAATTTCGCAACTCTGCTTCCACTATATTTATTTATTTGAATTCCCTGTCATCGAGAAACAGGCGTTGAAGAAAAATTCTATTCGTTGTTACTAAATAACCGAAAAGGGTCATTTTTCTTTTCCCTTCTGTTAAAGAAAAGACGAAGCTCAACGAAATTGTAGACTTCATATGTGTAACTATACATTCAAAGATTGAAATGTTTAAAAATATATATTGTGTAAACATTAAAAAAAAATTATTTCATTTAAATACATATTTGTTCAGTTTGAAAAAATATTTATTAATATTAAATAAAAATTTATTAGATCGCAATCTATTTTCCTAGTAGGTCATTCAAAAAAAAAAAATTTCGTTGACATTAATAGAGTTGTATTAGGCCGGTTTACAACTAAAAAAATTTATTTGGCTTGACTAGGATTTAGTTAAATGTACTAGATCTTTTTTCTGGGTGAAGAGAAAAAATCCGATAAATGCAAAAAGAAATCAGCAATATTTCCCTGGATAAAAATGGCGCCGTTTTGAGAAGGAAAAAGTTCGGAGAAAGTTTTTTGAGGGTTCAATTGACGTACAACGAAATAACGGAAGTCACGTGAATAATGTGACGAAAATCACGTTGAAATTCGGGGCAAAATGGACCACCCGAAAAATCATTGACGATTCGGAAGATCGTCGTAATTTTTGATTGGGAAATCGACTTGAAAAATTTTAATTTTCAATTTTTTTTTGTTTTAACCTTAACTTTTAATTTTTAATTTTTATTTTTTATTTTTTATTCTTAATTTTTATTTTAATTAATATTTTTATCTCAGCCTATCATTTTCACACTTGGTTAATTAAATTTGCCTTTTAATTTTACACTATTACCTTTCAATTTTCCATTTCCTTTTGGTACTACTTCTTTAAAAAAGCTATAGCTTTTTGGGCTATAAATTGTGTTACATTCGGAACTGCCTTTTCAATAAAAATTCAAAAATACAGAAATAAAAATGCCACGAGTATTCCACAAAGAGAGTCATATATTTTCCTCGGCTTTTCAGTCTCTCATTTAACCTAAGAATCAGGAACCCCTGAAGATTCCTTCCAATCTGAATCTCGCGCCATTTGCAAATGAATGGAGATGCATTTCTCGTTTCCTCGGAAACTTTTCCATCGCCGCAGAGAAAAATTTTCAAACGTATAGAAAAATGCAGGAAAATGCATAAAAATGTGCAAAGGTCCTTAGAGAGGATATCCAGAGGATCCTGGAAACAGTTTGAACGTGTGTCCAGAACTGGAGGCGCAAAACTGATCGGGATGGATAGAGAGAGAGGGGAAGAGAAAAACTTTTGGCTCTCTCGGCCAAATCCATAAAGGGGCGAAACTTCGATCATAAAAGTCTCGAAGAGCGTCGGACGAGCATATGGACGCGTTTTACTCTTCTCATATATCTATTTCTATATATATATTGGGGAAGTAAAACCATAACCATCCAGAATCCCCCTCGGAGCTCTGAGAGACCGATGGACATCGAGTGTGGTCAAGATCTCGCGCAGTAACACGATTTTCCGGTAATATGGGGCAAAATGGACCGAATCCACAATATTGGTGCACGACGAAGCTTACTTTTAAATTTTTATTTCAAATTGCAAACGATTAATTTTAATAATAATAATAATAATAATAATAATAATAATATCTTCAATATTAAGTATCAACTTTTTTCTTTTTTTCAGTTAATATTTTTAAGAAGTAATACCAAGATTAAATAGTAAATAACAATAATAATAAAGATGGTAGAAGTAATAATTCGATATAAAAAATAAAAATAAAAAGTCTGACACTCTCTCCAATCAGTTTTACGCCAAATAGGAGAGAAAATGGTCCTGTATGGTTTAGCCTACAATCAAAAGGTAAATAGCAATAGTAATAAAGATGGTAGAAGTAATAATTTCATATAACAATTAATATAAAAAGTCAGACACTCTCTCTAATCATTTTTACGCCAAATAGGAGAGTGAATGGTCCCGTATGGTTTAGCCTACAATAAAAAGGTAAATAGCAATAGTAATAAAGATGGTAGAAGTAATAATTCCATTTTAAAAACATAAATAAAAAGTCGGACACTCTCTAATGATTTTTACGCCAAATAGGAGAGAAAATGGTCCTGTATGGTTTAGCCTACAATAAAAAGGTAAATAACAATAGTAATAAAGATGGTAGAAGTAATAATTCCATTTAAAAAAAATAAATAAAACGTCAGACACTCTCTCTAATCATTCTTACGCCAAATAAGAGTAAATAGGTCCTGTATTGTTTAGCCTACAATAAAAAGGTAAATGACAATAGTAATAACGATGGTAGAAGTAATAATTCCATATCAAAAATAAAAATAAAAAGTCTGACACTTTCTCTAATCATTTTTACGCCAAATAGGAGAAAAAATGGTCCCGTATGGTTTAGCCTACAATAAAAAGGTAAATAACAACAATAATAAAGATGGTAGAAGTAATAATTCCATATAAAAATAAACATAAAAAGTCAGACACTCTTTCTAATAATTTTTACGCCAAATAGGAGAGTGAATGGTCCCGTATGGTTTAGCCTACAATAAAAAGGTAAATAACAATAATAATAAAGATGGTAGAAGTAATAATTCCATATAAAAATAAAAATGAAAAGTCAGACTCTGTCTCTAATCATTTTTAAGCCAAATAGGAGAGTGAATGGTCCCGTATGGTTTAGCCTACAATAAAAAGGTAAATAACAATAATAATAAAGATGGCAGAAGTAATAATTCCATACAAAAATCGATCAGCGATTCAGATGCTCGTGATCCTTATGTTTATTCATTCAGGGCCGATGAGACTCCGAGGAGCAAAAATTGATACCTATTTCTTTTTTCTTTTCCCTCTTGCAGCCTGTTTAAATGCGAGACTCGGCTGCATCTTGCCGTATAAATCATTCCGATACGTGTAGTCCAGAGGGAAGGAAAAAGTGGACAGAAAAAAAAGTCACCCGAGCATTATTGATGGTCAATAGGGCGGCATTATGCGCGCGTCACCGTTATACATATACGTGTTAGCAATCATGGATTGATTGATCGATCCGCGATGGGGTGAAAACGTAGGAAAAAGAAAGAAAAAAAAACTATTACGCGGGGTGTATCGTGGGGTTCGAAGAAAAGAGAGAATAAAAAAAAAGAAGAAGGTTCGAGTGTATTACGAACTTTGATCGATTCCGCGCGAGGGTCGAACAGGAAGGAAAAATAAAATTTCGCGTCACATTGATAGGCTGAAAATTTATTATTTTTCATATCGGCGAAGTTTTCCTGACGATAAATTTTTCAGCTTGATGCGAAAATCTTGAGATGAAATCCGAACGTAATCTGATTAATCGTCGATTTAATTAATTAGGGATTTAGATAATCGTTTGAATAATTGATTTTTTTTTTTAATGAAGGTTTTCTAATTGAATTTCAAAATGATCAATTGTTATTAATAGTTAGTTATTTATTCCAAGGTATACCCTTTTGAGGGTGTTTACACAGCAATTGTTATTAATAATTTCCATTTATTTTACAATAAACTCAAATAGAATTCAATTTAAACAAATTTGAATAAATTCAATATATTTCAATTAATTATTATTTTTAATTATTAATATTGTTAAAATTATTAAAAAAGTGAGTTTATATCGTACATCACTCGGCGTAAAAACATATTCACGCCCTCGTGATGTAATGTACTATTTTTTTGATAGAGAACTTTGATCACTGTAATAATGATTATTATTATGGTTTGAGAATGTTTATTTATTTTATGATGAATTTTTATAATTATGCAAAAATCGTCCATTTCATTAACTAATAAAAAGGTTTGCATAATCGCTTTAATTGTTAAATTGATTTTTTAAAGGACTTCTTCATTGTTGTAATGATAACTATTATTATGATTTCGATTTGGGTTTTTGGAGAAAAATTTTGGTGATTATGCAAAAAATTTAATTCTGTGAACATTTTGAAAAATTTAATTACTCAATTTAAAATTAAAAAATTAACCAATAATAATAATGAATTGTTAACATTATTAAATTTATTGAAAAATTAAGATATTTAATGGAGGGCTTTAATTATTGTAGTAATGATTATTATTATGGTTTGAGAATGTTTATTTATTTTATGATGAATTTTGGTAATTATGCAAAAATCGTCCATTTAATGAACTAATAAAAAGGTTTACATAATCGCTTTAATTGTTAAATTGATTTTTTAAAGGACTTCTTGATTATTGTAATGATGACTATTATTATGATTTGGATTTGGGTTTTGTGAAGGTTTGAAAAACTTTGGTGATTATGCAAAAAATTTGATTCTGTGAATATTTTGAAAAATTTAATTACTCAATTTAAAATTAAAAAAATTAACCAATAATAATAATGAATTGTTAATAGTATTAAATTCATTGAAAAATTAAGATTTTTGAATGCAGAGCTTTGATTATTGTAATAATGATTATTATTGAGGTTGAAATTTTTTTATGTCTATTTATTTATTAAATTAAGTATTTTTTATTTTTTTAAATATATATATATATATATATATAAATGTCTGGATATAAATACAATTCGTACCCTATAAGTGAGAAACCATAAGAGGGTTCTCTGAAGTCTGCTAACCTCGCGTGTCGTTAATTGACGATACCCATCTATATATATATATATATATATATATATATATATATATATATTTATGTATCTATATATTTATATATAGTGCAACGGTAATGGATAACGCGTGTAACATCGACCAAATTGAGACACCCTAATTGCTTCTTAAGGCATAAGCTTTTTTTCCCCGTCACGAGCGATGGAATCAAAAAATAATTAACGACTCAACGGTAAATTGACATTGACACTGACAACGACGGAAATTAATCGAGGTGTCAGGCTTGAAGAAAAAAAAATGGTTATCCAGTAGTGTGACAATTTTTCGTAAAATAGTCCTCTTCTCTTTTATCCCTCTAATTATTCTCTACAATTTACTGATCTCTAATATTAATTTATTGTAAATAATAATCATCAATAACTCCTACAATAATTAATGAAAAATAGACATTACATTTTTTAAAATTAATTCTCTATCTCAGTTTCAAAAATCCAAATTGTCCACGAAAAAAAAATCAATTGACAGAATCAAATTAAAAAAAAAACATTCTCCAACCCTTAAGGAAAATTAAAAAAAAAATTCATCGAATGAGAAGGAAAAAAAAATCTGGACAGCATTTTTGGAAATTCGACGGAAATTGGTTTCGATTGAGATTAATTTTTGTCTGTTAATGGCGGGGGTTAAATTGAGGGGCGTTTTGGTGAGACGTCATATTCGAGTGTGCGGAGGGGGTGCAATAAAAAATCGTCGACACCTTGCATCGTCAGAATTAAATTGAAGATTGGACGAGAGCAGCGGGGGTGTTTTTGAGGGTGTCCCTGGTTAACACGGAGACACACACGTGCTACTTGCCCATCAGCCACCCCATCGAGTACCATTTCTGGTCGGTCGAGGCTAAAGGGGGTAGTTTTACGAACAGGGAAAAGAGAGATGGGCGGAGGGGTGGGAGAGGGTGGGGGGGGGGGTTGAAGAACCCAATAGTACAATGTACACAAAATTCTGACGCTTTTACAAGAGCCAAAAGCATCCCCCTACCGGACAAAATTGGAGGCATCGTAATTCTCCCTCCCTCTCTCCGTTTCTCGTCGCACGTGGACATTCTCAGCTTACCGAGACAAATCCGCCATCCTGCATGCATAAACTATTTGAGCCGCTTTAAATTTTATTAAAATCCACACGTCATTTCGTAAGTCAGCTTCTTGAACGAAAAAAAAAAAAATGAAAAAAAGAAACAACCCCTGTTCTTCACCCTTAGCGCCGAAATCGTGACGAGCCAAGGCGAGAGAGAATTAGAAAAATTTGTTAAAATTCTTTTTGATATTCGCAGAATGAAACATTCAATAATTTTCTATTTGTTTTTTTATTAATTGTCAATTATCGTTTAAGGGGTGGTTTTTTATTTTCATGAGACATTTAAAATAAAATGCAAGATATCAATTGCTGATATTGAATTTCCCCATCAATTTTTTTTCGAATTTTTCTTAAAATTATTCAAACAACCCCTATTTCCTTTTGCACCCTTAGCGCTGAATAATCGAGCGTGACGAGCCAAGTCGAGGGAGAATTAGAAAAATTTGTTAAAATCCTTTTTGATATTCGCAAAATGAAAATTCAATAATTTTCTATTTGTTTTTTAATTAATCGTCAATTGTAGTTTAAGGGGTGGTTTTTTTATTTTCATAAGACATTTCAAATAAAATGCAAGATATAAATTACCGGTATTGAATTTCCCCATCAATTTTTTTTTACGAATTTTTCTTAATATTTTTTAAACAACCCCTATTTCCCTTTGCACCCTTAGCGCTGAATAATCGAGCGTGACGAGCCAAGATGAGAGAGAATTAAAAAAAATTGTGAAAATCCTTTTTCATATTCGCAAAATAAAAATTCAATAATTTTCTATTTGTTTTTTAATTAATCGTCAATTGTAGTTTAAGGGGTGGTTTTTTTATTTTCATAAGACATTTAAAATAAAATGCAAGATATAAATTACTGGCATTGAATTTCCCCATAATTTTTTCTACGATTTTTTCCTAAAGTTATTTGTCAATTATTGTTCGAGTAATTAGATAGGGGTAGTTTAACATTCAGATGCAACATAAATAATTACCAATATTGAATTAATATTTCCAATGAATTTTTATTTTAAACGGGAAGCATTAGTCGGATTTTTCGATAATTTAAAAAATTATTTTTCCATTATCGTTCGGAGGGGGTTGTTTTTTTTTTCTGGCGGAGGGTGAAAACGTATTACTTCGCACGGATTTGTCTGTAAACTCGTAAAATATCTCTTCACTTTTCGCTCCAAACAGGGGTATATATGAGTGTATATACGAGTAAATATTCTTTGAAAAACTCGCCCCGTTTCGGAGGGTGCGAATCATCATATACGTACACCATAAACGGGCATATGCATACACATATACGGGGGGAGGGGGTAGTTTGAGGGAGTCTTTTGGATATGGCCAGGCACCCCAATATTGATATTGGAGTAGGCAGAAGTAGGATCTTATGGCTGTCGAGCCCCGAGGGAAGCGCGTCGACGCGTTTATATTCGCACTTTCATCCCCTGTAAAACTGAATGGGGGTTGGGGGTGGGATGCCCCACAATGTACACACACATATTTTTCTCCATATCTCTCTCCATGTCTATCCGAGTCCGCTTATCGAAATAATGGTTACATCTTCATAAATATTTGTATTAAGGCTAAGGGTCGTGTTTTATACAACGGGACAGCCGTGAAATCAGTATGGAAATAAGGGTTGAAAAATTTAACGTGAGATTGAGGTCACCGGAGGGCAATGGGGACTTTCAAATATACCTATAAATTTATGTTCCCATGGGAATAGGCTTGTCCCACTTATTTGAGCTTCTCACTCATTTGGGACAATTTCACGAGTCTTGGGACACTTTTAATTTTCAGTGATAAGGGAGGGAAGCCGCGATTTAAGGGATGAAAAAATTGTCAATGTTTGAGAATTTTTTTCACACACATGATTGATTATTAAAGGATCCGGTATGGGTTATTTTATTGAGTGTATATTCGATTTATTCCATAAAAAAATTTACTGAAATTTTTTTAACATCAACGGAGATATAAATGTTATCTTGATAACAACAAAAAATTTATTTTTTACTGTCCCATTGACATTCTGTTGAAGGGTATCCTTAAAATAAAATAAAATGTATTTATTGATGTTTATATGAATGTAGATATTTTTTTATTATTTTCAAAATGGCGACGAAATGAAATTTTTTTAAGGCTTTTTTTAATTCAAGGAGGTTTTAAAAATAGTGAGTATCAAAATTTAGGAGTTCCCATTTTTTAACTCTTTAGTCTGATCTGCTCGAATTAAAGTGACTTTAACTCAGGACATTTTTGCAAAATTTTAACTCAAAATTTTACTTACATCGAAAACATATTCTTTAAAGAGATACCAAAAATAATTTTTTTTGACAGTGGCATTTTCAGGAACCAAAAAACTTTAAGATAGTACGAAAGTAACACTAATTTAACTATAAATGAAGAATTTTTTTTGTAAAGAGATAAAATATTTATTGTTTGGGTTTGGACAAAAGTAACACTAATTTAACAATAAATTAATTTAACTACAAAAAAAGATTTTTTTTTCTGTAAATAGATAAAATATTTATGGTTTGGATTTGAATTTGTACAAAAGTAATACTAATTCAACTATAAATTAATTTAACTAGAAAAAAAGAATTTTTCTCTGTAAATAAATAAAATATTTATTGTTCGAGTTTGGATTTGTACAAAAGTAACACTAATTTAACTATGAATTAATTTAACTACAAAAAAAGAATTTTTCTCTGTAAATAGATAAAATATTTATTATTTGGGTTTGGATTTGTACAAAACTAACACTAATTCAACTATAAATTAATTTAACTGCAAAAAAGAATTATTTTCTGTAAATAGATAAAATATTTATTGTTTGGGCTTGAATTAATACAAAAGTAACGCTAATTTAACAATAAATTAATTTAACTATAAAAAAATAATTATTTTCTGTAAATAGATAAAATATTCATTGTTTCGGTTTGAATTTGTACAAAAGTAATACTAATTCAACTACAAATTAATTTAATTACAAAAAAATAATTCCTTTTTTAAAATAAATAAATAATTTATAAACGTAACATCATCAACATTATTAATTAATAACATTATCACTTTCTACGTAAAATTATTAATTATTTTGAACGCAACATTAATTTATTTATAAATTAATTGAACTACAAATAAATTTTTTGTTCTATAAATAATTAAAACATTTACAACAACAAATGAATATATTGAGCAACAATCAGCAACGACTATTAATTCCCATGTTTATTTTCTCTCGCTTTACTCGCCCTCGCACAATTCCTTTTTTTTCTTCGCAGAGTCTTTGAATTACTGTTTGTGCTCCGTTGGTTCCTTCAGAGCTCCGCTATAAGTTTAACAATGTGAGAGCAAGACCGAAAGAGAAAGAAAGAGAGAGAGAGAGAGAAAGCGATTGAGACTGTATAAACATTTCAAATTAGTATTCAGATGCGCAGCTGTTGACTGCTCGGTGTGGCCGTTCGCTTTCGAGGGCTTCCAAAGGCTTCGTTTAATTGTCAGGCAGATGCCCTCTCTCCCCCTCCCCCTCGCCCCGCGCGCCCCGCGCCTCCACCCCCGTCTTCGTGCTCCCGCCATTTAACCCTCCAAGCCCTTTGCCCTCTTTTCCTCCTTCATCAGCCTTCCTCAGCTCCTTCTTCATGCTGCGTTGCTTCTGCTGCACTTTTTCCTCAAATTTCACCCCATTCACCCCTTGACGATTTTTAGGGGTGGTTTACAAAATGGCGCCACTCACGCGGACGAAAAGTGATCCAGAGTCACGGAAGATCACTTTTGAGCGAGAATTCCCCAATATATACATTTCTTCGGGTTTTCACCCCCTTTGAGTAATTTTCAAACTCACCCCTAGCAAACCACCCTTATGCTTCTTGGCCCCGCATTATGTTCGTGTGGTTTCTTCTGTAATTTAACTCCATCTGCAAATATATATGTATATTTTTTTGGGAATGGATTCCTAGGAATTGACTTTCGTTTGATTCACTGAGAGAAAAAATTACTGAATTTGAGAACATGAATTTATTTATTAAATGAAAGTATTAATTCGATTATTTATTTGTTGAACCAAGAAAATCACTCTTCATTTGAATAAATATTGTCACGAATCTATTACTCCGTTATATTAAACTCTTATTTATTAGTAACATTTAAATGCATGATAGATTTGATTAAATTTGTATTCATTGGATTAATTACATCGATCGCATCATAAACATGAGATTATTTGAATCTAAAAAACGACGTCAATAGGAAATTATTATTTTTTGAAGAAAATTATTTCTTTGCAGTAAATTCATCATTATTTTACTTCTAAAAATATCTTTATTTAAATAGATTTTAATAAATTTGCATTCATTGGATTAATTAGATTTATTGGATCATAAACATGGGATTATTTGAATCTGAAAAACAACTTCAATATTAAATTATTTTTTTCGAACAAAATTATTTCTTTGCAATAAATTCATCATTATTTTACTTCCAAAAATATTTTTGTAGTCTTTTCAATATTTATTAGATATAAAATTGATTGTGGTTATTTGAAAAGAACTGTAGTAAAATAAATAACACATTATTTTATACCAATAGAATATTTGTTTGGAATGATGATTTCTATAGTATACTTTAATAGTATACATAAGTTGTTAAAAATTTGAAAACTGGTTTTTTAAATGTTTTCTTATGTTCGAATCTTCATAACTCCTAACTTTTTTCAAGTGCATAGTAGTAGTCGATAGCGTAATAGGTAGCGTGTTAGGTAGTTAGGTAGGATAGGTACGATGGTTAGGTAGGGTCGAGGGTTCGAATCTCGGTCGGACAGAGAAATTAGATAGGAGAATTGGCGCAGATTTGTCTTTTTTTTTCTATTTATCTCTTTTTGGGGTCACTAAACTATGCATATTAAATTATTTGGCAAGGGCTGTATATTTTTTATAAAATGTTTAGCAACAATTAATAAACACGCATTTGATTGAATCAATCATTTTTCCTGTTGATTGGACTAATTAATTTGTTGATTCAATAAATTTTTTTCTCAGTGCTTCCTGTATTAAAATACGTGCAAGTTTTGAATGATAAAATGTGTTCTTGATTCAAACAACATATTACATATAATTGATAACATATTGTTAGATTCAAGTAAATTCGTTTATTGAAACAGAAATTTATGGAATTGACTGAAAAAAATGAACCAAGTAAATATGTAAGGGAACCAATCTAATATGTTTTGGCAAATAATGAAAAAAATAATTTTTTGCTTTCAAAACTTAATTTCATTGGTTCTAGTAATTTTTTCTCTCAGTGTTGTACTTTAACCATTGAGTTAACTCACCCTCCAAGTACTTGAAATTCGTGCAAAATTTATTGCAGCGTCGTCAGATTTAAAATAAATAGACATTTGTTCGGATAATCAATCGCAAGATCTATCGATAAATAATCAATCGCACGAGAGGCGAAAAACAAAGAGTCAGCGTGTGTGAGTTAAGGGGTGAAAAATGTTTTTGCGCCCTCTCTGGCCCACATTGTGTAACCTATACGTATATTTATATGGATGTGCCTGGCGAACGGGGTGTCCACTCGAGAGTCCGGTTACCCTGCTCACTTGTCACTCGTTAATTAATTTGTTTAACAGACCGAGTTTAATTGACGTTGAATCAACGAGTCCTCTTGCGAATTGAAAAAAAAAAAAAACATTTCGAAATGTCGATAAGGGAAATTTTTGGAAATCGACGACTAACGTGTTGATAAAGAATTAACTACCCTTATCCAGATATATCTGGTGGTTTTTTCATTATCAATTGTAAATATGAATTTTATATTTTTTTAAATTTTCAGTCGTTTTACCATTAAATCATGAAATTAATTTGTTTAATGGAACTAATTTAATTGATGTTGAATTAATTTAATTAAATTATATTTTTTATTTTTATAATTTTTCATAAATTAATTTTTTATTGATTGTAAATATGAATTATATATTATTTGAAATTCTCAGTCCTCTTGTGAATTAAATTTTTTTTTTTAACATTGGTTTAAAATGTCAATCAGGAAATTTTTTAGAAATCGATGAGTAACGCCTTGGAAAAAAATTAACTACCCTTATCCAGATATGTCTATGGCTAATGGATTTTATTATTAATTGTAAATATGAAGTTTATATTTTTTGAAATTCTCAGTCATTTTACCACAAAATCCTGAAATTCATTTGCTTAACAGAACGAATGTAATTGACGTTGAATTAACAAGTCCTCTTATGAATTTCAAACAAATCAGTATTTTTTTTCAATTTTTTAACTTCATTTTAATTTAATTTTTAAATTTTTTTTTTTTAATTAATTTTTTATTCATTGTAAATATGAATTATAATTTGTTTAACAGAGTGAATTTAATTGATGTTGAATAAAGAAGTTCTCTTGTGAATTAAAAAAAAACCAGTATCATTTTTAAATTTTTTAACTTCATTTAATTAATTTTTCTAATGTTTTAAAAATTAATTTTTTATTAATTGCAAATATGAATTATATATTATTTGAAATTCTCAGTCATTTTATCACAAAGTCCTGAAATTAATTTCTATAAATGTAATGAACTTTTCGTTGAAAAAAAACAATTAAAAAAGATGTTTAGACCCTTATATATCATAAAATAAATTTTTCCAAAATTTGACCCCTAAAAATATCAATTTCTCCTACTTTGCAGAATTTTCCTGCACGGTTCTTTCGAGTGGTCCATATTGCCCCGCTTTCTCCCCAATATTGAAAATAAGCAAAAACGTTCGAGCTCGCGCATATATTGAGCTCGATCAACCGTGTAAAACAGTCCATATTCTATTTGGCATTGTGGAAATAGCTCCGGCTTTTATTTACCTCCTATAAATATATATATATATATATATATATTTATGTGTACACAAAGCTGGGAATCAAGTTTCCGTACGAAGCGATACACAACTTAGTACCTGTTAACACTCCTTGTACACGTTACCCATTACCAAAGAGCCATTATTAGATATGTACTTTATTGGGATGTTGACGATTTATTCCATATACCTTTGAGTTCAAATTCGATCGCCTGCCCCCTCCCCCCTCCCTCTCTCTCTTGGCACAGGTGCGGTACTTTTTGCTCTCCAAAGCCAGCAGATTTAATTCAGCCCATGATTTTATTATGAAAGCTCACCACGCCGATTCAGCGAGACACGTTGAATAATTTTGCCGTCCAATTAGAGGTTATGTTCACCTGTGGGCAGGTAAAATGGGTCAGAATTGACGAATTCATTCCCTGAAGTTAATTTTTTTTTATTTGTTTATTATTTATGATTTATGATTTATTATTTATTATTTATTATTTATTATTTATTATTTATTATTTATTATTTATTATTTATTATTTATTATTCAATATTTATTTCTGTATTTTTTTATTTTTTTTTTTAAACATAAAAATTAAGATGATATCTTTATGCAATTGTGTCTTGAATCGAATTTTGAAATTTTTGAAAATATTCAAAAATGCGAGGCTTATCCTGTGGAATTTTATTTCTGTGATTTGCTTCGACTAAGTGAAATGTTGAGACGAGCTGTCCTCGTCACTATCGGAGCAGCTATTAAAAAGAGATTTCTGGTCGTTCAATTCGTATCGGAATGGCATTTAAAATTTTTTTATGGACTTGATTTTATTTGTATTTTGACACCGATTTTTTTTTTAATTGGGAGAAATTAACTTGGGAGTGGCTTTGCTGTCTCGACAGGTCATTATTAAAACTCGAAATTTTTCTAAATATTAAATTTTTACAATAAAATTTAATTTAATAAGAAATAATTAAAAAAAATAAACGCAACTTCCTGACAAGTTCCTATAATTAAGTTAAATTCTTATTTGAAGCATTTTAATTTTGAGACTCTGCGAAAAATATTCCCCATAATTTTAATTTAAAAAATTAAATTATTAGATTAATAAATTATTAAATTATTAATATCATTATATTATTATATAACATTATTATATTTTTTCTACATGATCACGATTGAAAAAAAAGATTTGATATTTTTTATTTAATATTTTTTAGTCACAAGCATAAAATATAGCCTTGGATTTGTCATGGGGTCATTTTTGATTTTTTCAAAATCTTTTTTCATCGATCCAATTTCATTTTAATCTCTCTCAGGCAAAGATACAAAATTTTCGTTGAATGACAATTTTTCGTGACAAATTTTCATTTCCAATGAGAAAAATTTTATCGATGAGCAACGAGATTGAAAATGAATGGTGATTTTTTAATCTCTCTAACTTTTATTGGTGTCTCGACTGCAATCAGCCGCGGATCGCAGACGGTCATAAAACCGGTGGTTAAATCGATTCGCATCCCCTCCCCTCTTTCATCCCACCCTTCTCCATAACGTGTCCGTTCGTCCGGAACGAACTCACCGTTCATTATATTCCTACAATTTAGTCGGTGAATCTGTGCGCAGAATTCACGATAAATGCAACCGAGAATATAATTATTATAACCGCAGTCTGTGCGCGCTAATTGCACGTCAATTTTTTTTGGCTTTTTTCTCCATTAGAACATTCATCAACATTTTCCGTTGATTTCGGAAAAGATAAATGGAAAAACTAATTTTTTTATTTTTATTAATAAGGAAATTTTCAAAAATTATCATTTTTACTCCAAAACTTGTGGGACATAATTTTTTGTCCTATCTCAAAATTAAAATGCTTGAAATAATTTAATTTGATTATAAAATAAAGTCAGGAAATTGATTTTTTTTTTAAATGGGTCATTTTCATTTGTTAAAATAATTTTTGCTCATGCTCTTTTTTTATAAAATTTTTCGCAAAATGACAAATTTATGGTTAGTCGAAAAAATAATAATTTTCATACCCAGCTCTTTTTTTGACGTTTAAACTTTTAGAATTTTCATAAAAATGATTATTATCTAGCAGAAAAAAAATTTAGGTTGTTTTGTAAAAAAATTGTTGCATTTTTCATACAAATCAAATTACAATTCTATTATTACGATAATTATATAAAATTGTAATTAATAATTTCTGAATTTTTTTGTAGAATTATTTACATTCTGAGTTTTGCAATTTTGGCCATTTTTGACCCAAAAATATATATTTAGCGATATTTTTCGCAATCCGCGACCTTGATTTAACGAAAATCCGGAAATATCCAACTGCGAAGCCACGACCCGATTTACCCGACGAAAATGACGATGATATTCCACAGGCATCCTCATTTTGCATATGGCCAATATTAAAACGATCTCTCGCGAGAGCGAAGATTCACGACTGAAACAGTCGCATCGTGATTCGAAAGGATTATACAGCGCTCTCGCATTAATTCAGAATGAAATGCCGCCCTCGTGTTATGACTGTTATACTAAACAGCCGCATGTTTGGCAAAACTCTGTACCTCTATTTATACATGGGCTATTCCGGAGTCGAGGCAATCATTCTCATAATTCGACCCTTTTTGCGAGAAATCTCAATTTCATTTTTAAAAATATTGGAAAATGTTCCTAACATTTTTAATACGATTTTTTTATTAATTTTCTTATTTTTATTTAATATTTTTCAATTATTTTCGTATTTTCTTTTTTACTATTTTTATTATAATTCACAATTTGAAATTTTTCTATTTTTATTTATTATTTTTCATACAATTGTCTATTTTCTTATTTTTATTTATTATTATTTACATAATTTTCTGTCTTCAATTTTCTTATTTTTTATTGAGTATTTTTAATACAATTTTCAATTTTCTTCAGTATTTTTGATATTATTTTCTACCTTCAATTTTTGTCTTTCTATTTAGTATTTTTTATACTATTTTCTATTTTGATATTTCATAGATTCATTTAGGATTTTTAATATTATTTTCTGTTTTCAATTTTCTAATTTTTATTTAGTATTTTTTAATTTCGCTTTTTCGTTTGTTGATAAAAAAATTATTACAGAATAATTAATGGCAAAAAAAAAATTGAAAAAATTCATGTCTTTCAGCCTCGCAAAAATGGTTGAAAAAAATCAGGAAGTAAATTCGAGCCTCTGAGAGTTGACGATTGTTGAGTTGAATTGGAATACCTCTTATGTTATATCTATATTAGGGTGGGTCAAATAAAATGACTAATTTTTTTTTTCCTCGATATAATGAAAAATTTATTGTTTGGCATCTCAAAAAAATCCTCTGCAAGTATTAGCCCTTCATATTTAAATTAAGAGGTTCCTCATAGCAAATTTTTATTTCCCATTTAAATAACATAGGAAATTTTTTTTTATTCGGAATTTTATTAGACTTCAACCGTTGAAGTTGAGAGAGTTTTTTCAGCAAATTTTTGTAGAATATTTGATGAGCATCAAATGTTCTACAAAAATGTGCTAAAAAAAACTTTCCCAACCTCAACAGTTGAAGTCTAATAAAATTCCAAAGTTAAACAAAAAAAATTTCCTGTGTTATTTATATGGAAAATGAAAATTTGCGATGAGGGACCTCTTAATTTAAATATGAAGGGATAATACTTGCAGAGGGTTTTTTGGAGATGCTAAACAATACATTTTTCATGATATCGAGAAAAAAAAATTAGTCATTTTATTTGACCCACCCTAATGTATATATATAGTGTGTGTGTGTGACGAAACCAGAGCACAAACGTGAAACACAGCAGCGAAAATGTGTTTGACGTGTGTTAGGGCAAATGTTTAGCTATATACTCGAAAGAGAGAAAGAGAGAGAGAGAGAGAGGGGGGGGGGGGGAGAGAGAAAGGAGCTAAATAAACCCACGTTATTAACTCGGGCAAACACGGCTGAAGCAACAAATAAAATATTCCAGACATATCTCACGAAGAATTATCGCTTGTGTACCCAATGAATCGTGAATTTTCCGATTTTACGGGCAAATTTGATATCCTCCCCAAAAATCAAAATTCCTACAACCAAATCATCGCACGGACATAATTTAAATTCGATTGTATTTCCGCGATAAAAGTAAATTGCAATTTTTTTTAAATTAAAAAAACTCAAAATTATAAAATTAATCCATTTCGATTTATCATAATTTTTTTAATGAAAATCTAATCCAAATCATCATTAATATATTATTGGCACAAAGCTACAATTATTAAAAGTAACTTTTATTTAAAAAAAAAACATAAAGTTGATTTCTACATAACTCTCCGTCTGTACATTAAAATTTTGGGACACCGTCTGTACTCTGGGTCGTTAAAGTCCTGCCAATGTTTATTCTAAGAAAAAAACGTCATAAAAATCTGAAAAAATTCTGAATTATCGTTTATAATCAACAACATTTTTTTACAGTTTTTCTAATTCCATAGATATTCGATTTGAAAATTTGCCTTGTGCCTTAAAAGACCCAGTGTACAGACGGAGAGTTAATAATGATTAACATACTCAAATATGATATATATATATATATTTTTTTTAATTAATTATCGAATGATTAATATTTGTTAACGACGACGAATTAATAATAAACATTTTTAATAATTTATTATTATTACTATAATAATAATAATAATAATAATAACAAATTATTAAAAAAATTTATTATAAATTTTTCTCCTGATGATACGTCATTATTATTATTACTACGATAATAATAATAATTATGATATAATATAATATTAATAATATTTTAACGCCAATGAAAAATTAATGAAATTGATTTTAATTAGAAGAAATGGTGGAAATTAAATCTCCCAGAATGTTGTAAATCGCGAAGGAGCGTTGAGCCGTGAAATTTGAGTCACGCGATTATAATTCCAATTTGTTTGTTTTCATTTTTCCCCGAAGCAGAAGGATGTTACAAATTGGCTTTACGAGGTAAAACCATATTTTTCATTTTACCTTATCGGTGTCACAATCGTGTTTGTTGCTGCTGGTGCCTCACGTGTTTGACTTAAGTTCATTCGCTTTGGGGTTTTATTAAAAAGAGAAACGAGGTAAGTGCGTCCGAGAGAGAGAGAGAGAGAGAGAGAGAATGTGTGTGTGTGCGCGCGCGAGAGAGAGAGAGTGTGTGTGTGTGTGAGAGAGAGAGAGAGGGGGGGGATAAGATCGGCGGAAGATCGTAGATCAAACACGTAAACGCATTTAAGGGGGCTCAAAAATGGAGGGTTGGCTCCGATGCACTTGTGTTATATAGCTCGCGTTTTACATCGTCGAGTGAGAGGGGAATCGCTTTTATTATGCATTACGATAAGCAAGAATGAGAGATAGAGATAGAGAAGGAGAGAGAGAGAGAGAGAGAGAGAGAGAGAGAGAGAGAGAGGGAGAGAGAGAGAGAGAGAGTTGAAGGGCTCACGCTTTTCATGATGGTTACACGAGTAAAGGGGTAGATATGTCCGCGTTATAAATGCCAGTATTATACGTGAGGCATCTTTCCTCCCTCTTTCCCCTCCTGTGCCTCGGATCGGGACTTAAACTTGGAAAATCTAATTGCCGAAGGCAAGCGAGGCTCGAGGGAACGGTGCGAAGCTCACAGAGGCCAATTGTGGGGCAATATGGACCACGCTGAATCGTCAGGTCATTAAAAATCAATTTTCGGGGTTTGAAATTGGATTCTCATGGCATTTAATTTTTTTTTTTGAGCAATTAATGATTTGTTACATCTCGTAATATAAATTCAGCAGTTCAAAAAATATTTTGTAATTTTGTCACTTTTTCATGTATTTTTTTTTGCAGCCAACAATTTGATTGTTTTTCCAGTTTTGGATGTGAATTTTTTGCGAGGTTTTTTCTTTACTTATCAGAGGGTAGTTTTTGCAGACAGGGGTGGGCCTGAAAGTCCCAAAATTCGGATCTGGATGACCAAGAATTCGATTTTTCCATTTTTCTACCCTCTTGTTTTTTGTGTCGCTCTTGAATTGAGGGATGCGGATTCGATACATTTTTTGCGGCCTTGTAGAATTTTTGTAAAATTGTGTGGGAATTTTTGGTGCAGGTTTTTCGGTTTAAAGACTGGTCCAATTTACCGACATGGTCCATATTGCCCCACATTCGCCAATAACGACCGCTGAAGCCCCGGGAAAAGCGTATTCCGCTTCTTCTTACGTGTTATATTGTTAGAGATACGCCATTTTGATTCTCGGACCTAGATTTCACATATTTATGCATATATATGTATATTACGCAGCGCCAATCTTACGAGCCGGACACGTAAATCAATCCGGGCGCTCGCGAGACTCATCGCAATATATAAACTCAGTTTCTCGTACCAAGACAAACGTTCGCGATGAGATAATGCTCGTAAAAATTCATTTTATAATTGCTCGGTAATCGCTCGCACGATTCGCCGATAATACTTTTTACGGGTTACGCAATCGTGACAATCGAAGATTAATCGATTGAAGTAATAAAAAAAATAATTACAAAATATGTATTTTTTAAATTTTATTTTTCTGAAATTAGAATTGATATTTAAAAATTTTTTGATATTTAATTTAATACAAATTTTACAATTTTAATTTTTTTAGAATAATATACAAATATAATATATTTAGATAGATAAAAAATATAATACAAAAATATTAACATTAATATAATGGAATTCCTCTGCACTAAAATTTCTGATTTTTTTTACTTCCATAAAGAATAAATAAATACTGTCGACTCCTTTAAAATTTAATCAACTCAAATTATTCTTTTTTACAGAACTGAAATTTTGAAATGATTTCTATGTGATATATATGTGATATACAGGATGTTGAGCAATTGGATACCTGACTAGGTTCGCCGTGTAGAGCGTATTAAGACAAAAATTTGCTTTTTTTTAAATTTCTGTACGATAAAAATGGGCTGAGTTATCAATGTTTTTAAAGTTGACCAATGACGGCTAGAATCTAGGAGAAATGCCACTGCTGGGGGGTTTTACGCCACGCCCACCGTTACCCCCACCACGCGGCTCACCAGTAGCATTGCTCCTAGATTCTAGCCGTCATTGGTCAGCTCAAAATATTAATAACTAAGCTAATTTTTGTTGTACAACAATTTAAAAAAAACGTAATTTTTCGTCTTGGCGCGCTCTACACGGTGAACCTAGTCAGGTTATCTAGTTACTTAACACCCTGTATATATGATATATGCGATAAACAATGCAATCCTTTAAAGAGCTAAAAATTGCGTAAATATTTCGAAGCAGAATTTTCAACAGTGCAAAGTTTCTCGCGTGTAACAAGGGAGCGTTTTTTTCTTTTATAAGCTCGCGCGGTTAGACGAGACGATCGGATTCGATCCTATCGCTTTTGCCACCCGTGGCTTCCCTTCCGTTTCCCCCTCCACAAAATATGCAGAAATGCATCCGAGTTGCGAAAAAAAGATGCATGTGCATCTGTGTGACCGATTTCCTTTCTGTGAACTTTTTCCCTCCCTTCATTTTTTTTCAAAAATTTTTCTCAAACCAAAAATAAATTTTGACGATGTTTTTTTTTTTGAAAATAAATTTGGTCAAATTTTCTTTTTCTCAAAATTTTTCCTCAAACCAAAAATCAATTTTGTCAATAAAAAAAAATAACATCCTAGTATTTGGAATATTCATAGATAATAATATTTTTTTTCACTGAAATCCTTCCATTTTCAGTCACCAAATATTGTTTTTTTTTAATTTGACGAGGATTGAAGATTTTTATTATTCAAAAAAATGTCCTATCCAGTTTTGTACAATTTTCATCACGTCACGAGGGGAGACGGATATTATACTCGTGACCAAACTCTCAGCAGAGAATATAATACACGTCACGTTCGCGATATGAAAAAAAAAAAAAAAAAAAAAATACGAATGGAAGAAAAGAAGCAAAATGCAGGCAAAAGAGTATCGCGTAGCTCCCAGGATGAATGGATATGATATGATATAATGTATGTACGTAAATATGGGCCTCTCCGTGTCAGTAGGACTTTCGTCTGGTTCTCAATCCCCTCCACGCGATTTTTAATTAATTATGCAATCTTTAAGGCACCCCTGAATTTTCAAAATATGTTTCCCACCCTCATGGAAAAATTGAAGAATCAAATTAAATTATTTAAATTAAGAATAAAATTAAAAAATTAAAAAAAATTAAGATTTATTTCACGTAAAGGATTCATGAATTTGCATTAATTAATCTATGCCCATTATATTTCTCCCATTAATTACATTTTATTTTTTGTTTTAAAAAATCGATAAATTCATTTTTGAAAAATTAATGAAATTGATATCAAAAGGTAATATTTTAATTTTTCTTTGTCCGAAATTTTTTTTTTCATGTTACGACGTAATGGAAAAATTTTGAAAAAATTACAGAGTGCTCATGAGCTTGTTACAATGGCGGGAAAAAATTGCGGACAAATTACAGGAGGGTGAGGATGGGACGTTGGTTCATTTGGCATGGAACGCCCCATGTGCGTGTATATAGATTGTGGACACACGATATTACGCTTCCCGTTCACGTAAAGTCAAAATGTTATGGGTGGGAAAGTGACTGTCGCCCGTTGTGATGGTCAACGGTGGTCCGAAACGACAGGAAAGAGGTCCACCGCAACTATCATAATACCGGGTGAGTATCCGGGGTGTGTATATATACATACGCGGTGTCGACCGCGTGACACAGCCCGCGGACACACGATCAGAGCTTTTCCCAAGTTAAATCGCCTCTATGTGTGTGTATATTTATATATGAGCTGTTAAATCGTGGTGATGTGTGATGATCAATGGGAATCGGAAAAAAAGGAAAAACGACGAGAAAATGATGTGCAAATTGCAAAAATTGAAATAAAAAAATTTGCACATCACTTTCTCATCGTTTTTTCGTTTTTACAAATCATTCTCTATGAGGAATCCAAAACTGTGAAAGCTTCTTTGCAAAAATCAAGTGATGTGTAAATTTTGAATTTGCACATCACTTGATTTTTCCATATTGCACATCTTCCTCAATGAGCAAGAAGTTTAAACAATTTTGGATTTCTCATAAAGATTCGTAAAAATGAAAAAAAGATGAGAAAGTGATGAGCAAATTAAAAAATGGCACATCACTTTCTCAAGCGATGTGCAAATTTTAAATGTGCACATCACTTTCTCCTAATCTTTTTGATTTAAAAGTCTTCCTCTATGAGGAATCCAAAACCGTGAAAGCTTCTTTGCGAAAATCAAGTGATGTGTGAATTTTGAATTTGCACATCACTGGATTATTGCATATTTGCACATCCTCCTCAATGAGCAAGAAACTTGAACAATTTTGGATTTCTCATAAAGATTTGTAAAAATGAAAAAAATGATGAGAGAGTGATAAGCAAATTAAAAAATGGCACATCACTTTACCAAGTGATGTGTAAATGTTTAATTTTCACATCACTTTCTCATAATTTTTTGTTTTTACAAATCTCTCTTCATCAGGAATCCAAAACCGTGAAAGCTTCTTTGCAAAAATCAAGTGATGTGTAAATTTGGAATTTGCACATCACTTGATTTTTGCATATTAGCACATCCTCGTCAATGAGCAAGAAGATTTAATAGTTTTGGATTCCTAATAGAGGAAGATTTGTAAAAACAAAAAAATGATGAGAAAGTGATGTGCAAATTCAAAATTTGCACATCACTTCCTCATCATTTTTGCGTGTTAGCAAATTCTTCTTAATGAGCAAGAACCTTCAAGAGTTTTGGATTCCTCATAGAGAAAGATTTGTAAAAAGGAAACAATTATGAGAAAGTGATGTGCAAATTCAAAACTTGCCCATCGCGTCCTCATAATCTCTAAATAAAATTTACCTTGAAAATGAATTAAAATAAACAAATCAAATATATTTTCTAATTATTTCTCCATTTATTTTCTGGTTCTTTTGAGGCCAATCAAATGAGCTCGATTTCAAATTCGAATTCAGAGATGTAACAGCCTCGAATTTGTCACTCGAGATTGATTAAAGTATGATTGAAGTTAAACCAAACTTTTAATTAACGTTGGATGAAAATTTTTCCAAAAAGCTACCGCTATGAAAACAGATTCGAGTTTGTAAAATTCGATCCTGATTACACAATCTGTATACAGGGGAAAAGCTATATCGCTCTCGCTTTCGTCGTAGTATTTGAGCATTAAGGACGAAGTTTGATGAGAATCGCGCAAGAGCAAGTTTGCTTAGCGAAGCCACGAGCTAACGTTCATGCCTTTACGTGCAATCTATGAAGTACCTTATCCCTTCCTCTCTCTCTCTCCCTCTCTCTCTCTCTCTCTCTCTCTCTCTCTCTCTCTCTCTCTTTCTCCATGTCTTTCTCTCATGGAGGTGTATAGCATCGTCGAACTTACCAACGGCATGCACCCACGCTATTAACGCCGCGGTTACGTCGCGGTTACGCCGCATCAGCACAACACGTTACCATGTATTCCATACCCATAAATCTATATATATGTGTTAATTCAATCCCATACCTTTGGAAACAGGGTTTAGTTTTTTTTATGCTGTTTAAAATTAATAAAAATGGTTTAAATATATTTAATCATTTATATATGTGTTAACTTAATCCCATACCTTTGAAAATAGGGTCAAGTTTTTTTTTGTATTTTGGTTAAAATTGATAAAAATTATTGAAATGAATTTAATCATGAATCATGAATTTAATCATTTATATGTGTGTTAATTTAATCCCATACCGTTGGAAATGGGGTTTAGTTTTTTTGTATTGTGGTCACCCAAAATTAATCAAAATGGTTGAAATGAATTTAATGAGAGAAAGAGGAAAAAAACGTTGAAAAAAACGATTTCAATGAAAATTCATAAGAGTTCTGAGTTTTTGAAAAAATCATGATTGGATTTGTGCTCAGAGAGGGAATATACATCGATATAACATTTAAAAAAAATTAATAAAACAAAAAAAATGTCTTGCATTTTGGTCAAAATTTAATGGGTTCACTCAAATGGCTGTATTTTTTTTTCTAGATAAGATTTCGACTTGAACGTGAGCTTATTCTCTTCGTAATCTCTTAACCTTCAAAATGCCGCTTGGTTCATCAGATTACGATCATTTTTCGATGTTTGGCAGATTTTTAAAATTCTAGCATCGGTTTTTGCTAATTTTGGCATACATACCCTTTCCATTTTTTTTCAGCGATCTTCAAAGTGCTCTCATTTCTACAAAAATGAAGTTGTCGGAATGAACTTAACGCCATTCTTCAAGTTCAGTGACAGCCTTTCAGTAGTAAAGTGATGAGCATTTGAAATTTCGCTATTTTGAGGTTTTCAAAAATGGGCCAAAAATTGAGCGAAAATGTTTTCCATGAAAAATCATGAAAATTCTGATTTTTTTGGAAAACCATTAGTAGATTCGTATTCCGGGGGGGGGGGGTGGGGGGGGGATATATCGATATGACGTTCTAGAAAAATAAATTAAAATTGATTTTTTTTTTTTTATCTTTACAAAATTATCTTTTGGTAGGAAATTTACCGTTGATTTCAAATCACACATTTCTGTTCCCAGAAACAAAATGGCGATGTTGAAAAAAGCTTTGAGGATCGAATTAATCGATCATGGCCGCCATTTCGGTTCCCAGAAATTGCAAAACAAAATGGCGATGTTGAAAAAAAAGCTTCGAGGATTAAATTAATCGATCATGGCCGCCATTTTGGTTCCCAGAAATTGCAAAACAAAATGGCGATGTTGAAGAAGAACCTTGAGGCTCAAATTAATCGATCACGGCCGCCATTTTGGTTCCCGGAAGTTGATATTTCACGTGCACAAGTATATTCGCGGTATATATACAAATGGATTTTGCGGAGGACACCTTCGCACCTACATAACCTCTCTCCTCCACACCGCACAGGTGATATATTATTTAAGAGCGTTATGCTAATACACCCGCGAGCGGCTGGGCTGCAAGAACATTATTTCTGGAAGAGAAGCGTGTATATATAACGACGTCGGGACGCCGGAGAGAGAGAGAGAGAAACAGAGAGAGAAAGAGCAGGAGAGATAGAGAGAGAGAGCGAGAGAGAGAGAGAGAGAGAGAGAGAGAGAGAGAGAGAGAGAGAGAGAGAGAGAGAGAGAGAGAGAGAGAGAGAGAATCGTGCCAGAGGCGTCGGAAATCGTGGTGTGAAATGAATAATTTCCATCAAGACTACGAATGAACGAATCGCTCTGGCTGGAATAGTTGGTTTTGCTGCTCCCCCCCCCCCCCCTTCCCACCACCCCCCTCCCCTATGCCCAACATTCGCTGGTTACTTCCCCGCGGATTTGAACCAGGACTCGACTGTAATATATATAACAAATACCAGGTGAATTATAGCGAGAGCCCGGGATAATATATAATTATATTCGTTCCCACGGCGGAGAGTTTCCGGAAATGAGGAAAACGAGAGGATTTTTTTTTTTTTTTTTTTTTTTTTTTTAGAAATACAGCATCGAGGGAATTGCCTTCCTTGAAAGAAGAAAAAGAGAGAGAGAGAGAGAGGATTATTTCAAGCATCGTAGAGCCTTTTCGAATTTGAATTCCCAAATTTGAGTTTTTGATTCGATTCAAAATTTTTGATTTCTCTATTTTTATTTTTTAAATTCTTTTATTGTATTTAATTTGATTTACAATCTGCCATCATTTTTTTATTGAAGAAAATATAAATATTTTCGAAATAAATAAAAGAAGCGAGAGAGAAGAAAAGCAAATTTGAAATTTGTTTCAAATTTGAGGAATATCGATTTTTTTGTAATGCTCATTTCCAAAAAGAATTTTTTGTTACCATAAATTGACGTTTTTTTCTGTCAAACTGAACATGGTTTTTGGGCATCACCCTAATGTGTATATTTATAGACATATAAATATATGCAACAAATTAGTAATGTGCATATTCGTCGCACGTTCTCTTTACTCGGAAATTGATGCGGGCGTCTGGCGCATAACACATCCGATTCTTATAATAAAACCTCATCGCTCTCTCTCACTCTCTTTCACTATTTTTTTCTCTCTCTCTCTCTCTTTCTCTCTCACTTCCCAGAACGCGATGAAAAATATGTTTTTGCGCGCATCAGTCACGCGTGATACGCGTACCGATTATTTTATATGCACTTTTCTCCATCTTTCTCTTTTACGTTTAAATATGCTCGGAATCCATGGAGGATAAACGAAAAATTAAAAAAAAGAAACACTAATAATTGGTACTATTTTTCTCGCCAGAGTTGGGATGGAAATTCAAGTCCAAAGATTGTTACGAACATAATTAACTTTTTTCTGAAGAAATTAGAAAAATTTTGAATTTTCTAAAACAGGTTATTAATTATTTAATTTTAATACAAAAATAATTAACCGGTGTCAGGAAGAATTTTACAATTTTTCGCCACTGGGATTTTTGGGAAGGATTCTGAAACAGCTTATGTATTAATTAATTCTAAAACAGAAATGATTGAAATTTCGACGCTTGTATCCAATGATCGTGACTTCAAATTTAATTCCAAAAATGGCCACAAATACAAGAAACTTGTTTCAGGAAAAATTGAGCACTTTTTATTTAGAATTTTTAGAAATAATTCTAAAGCTGCATATTAATTAATTCATTCTAAAACAGAAATTATCCCACAAACAACACTAGTCCAAAAACTGTCACAAACATAAATAACTTGTTTAAGGAAAAATTGTCTAATTTTTTCTAACGATTTTTAGGAACAATTCTAAAATAGCTTACTAATTACTTATTTCTAAAACAGAAATTGTCCCATAAATATCACTGCTCCAAAAATGGTCACAAACATAAATAACTTGCATCAGGAAAAATTGGACAATTTTTTCTGACGATTTTTAGCAATATTTCTGAAACAACTTACTAATCACTTAATTCTCAAACAGAAATTATCACAGAAGCATCACCAGTCTAAAAATTGTGCCTTAAAAATAACTCCAAAAAATTCCACAAGCATAAGTAACTTGTTTCAGAAAAACCTGGTCAATTTCTCCTGAGGATGTTTAGCAACAATTCTAAAATAGCTTATTAATTAATTAATTCTAAAACAGAAATTATCCCACAAACATCACTACTCCAAAAATGGTCACAAACATAAATAATTTGTTGCAGGGAAAATTTTACATTTTTTTCTGACGATTTTTAGGAACATTTCTAAAACAACTTACCAATTACTCATTTCTAAAACAGAAATTATCCCACAAGCATCACCAGTCCAAAAATTGTGTCCTAAATTGAACCCCAAAAAATCCCACAAACACAAGTAACTTGTTTCCAGAAAAATTGGTCAATTTTCCTGGCGATTTTTGGGAATTCTAAAACAGCTTATTAATTAATTAATTCTAAAACAGGATGTATCTCATAAACATCACTGCTCCAAAAATTGTCACAAACATAAATAATTTGTTTCAAGAAAAATTTTTCATTTTTTCTGACGATTTTTAGAAACATTTTGAAAACAACTTACCAATTACTTATTTCCAAAACAGAAATAATCCCACAAGTATCACCAGTTCAAAAATGGTGTCCTAGAATTAACCTAAAAAAAATCTCACAAACACAAGTGACAACAGGAAAAATTGACCAATTTTCCTGAGGATTGCTATAAATTCTAAAACAGTTCATTAATTAATTAATTCTAAAACAGAAATTATTCCGCAAGCATCACCAGTCCTAAATTAACATGTCCTAAAACAATGTCCTAAAATTAACAACGAAAAAATCCTGCAAACACAAGCAACTTGTTTCCGGAAAAATTGGCCAATTTTTTCGAAGATTTTTAAGAATTCTAAAACAGGTAATCAATCAATTAATTCTAAAGCAAAAATTAATCCGCAAGCATCACCAGTCCAAAAATGATGTTCCTAAAATTAGCCCCAAAAAATCTCACAAACACGAGTAACACGAAAAATTGGCCAATCTTTCTTGGATTTTTAGAAATTCTAAAACAGTCAATTAATCGGTTAATTCCAAAACAGAAATTATCCCACAATCGATAACTACGAATACGGAGCACACACGAAGAGGCCACGAGAACGAGAGAAAGACGAGATGGAAAAAAAATCTATCGATTTTTGTATAGATTTGCTAAATAGATTTGGCCGCAAGGCGTGTGCGCAGAGCCCAGTTTAATAAATGCCTCGGGCCCCGCCTTATCCGCCCGAGCGTGTGTTTCACGACTGTTCCCGATCCACGAGATCACTGCGGGGACAAAAAAAAAAAATAGAGACACGCTATACCTCAAAAACGGAAGTCAGCAATTTGTTCTCTTTTCTTTTTTAGAAAATTGTTTTGCTCCCAGATTCGCAGTCCATCGCGTTTTGCCTGTCACAGGGGCGTATGATTTCGCATCGATTCTTCGTTTAGCGAATGTGAGTGTGTGTGTGGTTTTTTTTTTTTTTTTTTTTTTCCCTCGCTCGTCCCTCGTCCTGTATTAAAAGTCATTAGGCATGGGAAGGAATCAGTCGACGTCGTCGTGTGTGCGCCACATTGAAGCGATGCCTTTCATCCGGCTTTTATATTATTGAAACTCGAAGCGCGCGCGCCCGTTTGCATTTGTCGGCGATGATTTTGTATCTGTGCGCGACTATTATAATGGCACGATCAACGAACGACGTAGCTATTATGGAAAAACGGATAAAACAAATTTTATTATTCCATACGCGCACCTTTTTCCAATGAAAATAACCATTTATCACGACAATGGAGATCGAAGAGTCGATCCGGTGATTTCGTGACGATGAGAAAGCGCGTTGGTTCGATAATTTTTTTTTCCAATAAACGTCTCAAATATTAATCACAAAAGAAATGATTTTATGAGGAATTATCAGTAGCCTCGTGTGAGAAATTTTTGCCTTAAATAATTAATTTGGTTGATTAATATAATTCATTTAAATTAATTAAATCAAATGCCTTGCAAAAATATTTTGTCTAAAATGTTTATCCTTTTAGTGTCCTTTATCCTTCAGTTTCCTCGTCATTTGAAAGTCTGTCCAGGATTAAATCAATTGAATCAACTCCATTGATTTACTAATTTCAATAATTTAATCGAATTAATTAATTTAGTATTTATATTTGATTTTATTAAATCGATTAATTCTTTTAGTTTCCTTTATCCTTTTTTTTCTAATTTGGAACTTTGATGGGAATTAAATGAATTAATTCAACTGAATGATTCACTACCATTATTTATTAAATTCATTCATTAATTCATTATTTCATTATTTCGTTATTTATACTCGATTTTATTAAATCGATCAATCCTTCTAGTTTCTTTTATCCTCTAGTTTTTTTGAAATTTGGAACTCTGATCAAGATTTAATAAATTAATTCAACTCCACGAATTTACTAATTTTTTTAATTTAATTGAATTAATTAATTTATTATTCATAACCGATTCTTTTGAATCCATTAATTAATCCCCCAAAATAATTTTTTTTGCATTTTTTTCCAACTTAATTTTTTTCCTATGCCCTGTTTTTATTTATGCTCTATAAGTATATAATTGTATACATAATTTTATATATAACTTTATACAAAATTTGATATATCGCGTTACAGCTGCCATAAGGGCGAAAAGTGACCGAAAAGTATAGAACCGATGAAAAAAAAATTTTCCCAATTTCCCAAACGGGATTTTGAACCTTAAAAAATTTACAAAAATCTATTGTTGAACTTTAAAAATCTGCCAAAAATCGAAAAACGATCGTAATGGGATGAACCAAACGGGATTTTGAAGCGTGAACGATTACGAAGAGAATGAGCTCATGGCTCAAGCCGCAATTCTATCTAGAAAATAAATTGCAGCCATTTTAGTGAACCGATTGAATTTTGGCCAAAATGCAAAAAAAAATTTTTTTTTTGTTTTTCGGCTCTCATATCGATGTATTTTTGCCCCCTAAACACGAATCTATCAATAGTTTTTTCAAAAAATCAAAATTTTCATGAATTTCGATAAAAAACTGTTTTGCTCAATTTTGGGCCTATTTTCAAAAACCTGAAAATAGCGAAATTTCAAGTGCTCATAACTTCGCTTTGGTTCAACCGATTTCAAAATTTGTTTTTCGTACGCAAAGCTTGTGACCAAACTTAGAGAATGCCTCTAACTTCATCCCGATAACTAATTTTTTGTAGAAATGAGAGCAGTTTGAAAATCGCCGAAAAAAATGGAAAGGGGTATACCTTAAAAAATTTACAAAAATCTATTGTTGAACTTTAAAAATCTGCCAAAAATCGAAAAACGATCGTAATGGGATGAACCAAACGGGATTTTGAAGCGTGAACGATTACGAAGAGAATGAGCTCATGCTCAAGCCGCAATTCTATCTAGAAAATAAATTGCAGCCATTTTAGTGAACCGATTGAATTTTGGCCAAATCCAAAAAAAAAAAAAAAAATTTTTGTTTTTAGGGCCTCATATCGATGTATTTTTGCCCCCTAAACACGAATCCATCAATAGTTTTTTCAAAAAATCAAAATTTTCATGAATTCCGATAAAAAACTGTTTTGCTCAATTTTGGGCCTATTTTCAAAAACCTGAAAATAGCGAAATTTCAAGTGCTCATAACTTCGCTTTGGTTCAACCGATTTCAAAATTTGTTTTTCGTACGCAAAGCTTGTGACCAAACTTAGGGAATGCCGTTAAGTTCATCTCGATAACTAATTTTTTGTAGAAATGAGAGCAGTTTGAAAATCGCCGAAAAAAATGGAAAGGGGTATACCTTAAAAAATTTACAAAAATCTATTGTTGAACTTTAAAAATCTGCAACAAATCGAAAAATGATCGTAATAGGATGAACCAAACGGGATTTCGAAGCGTGAACGATTACGAAGAGAATGAGCTCATGCTCAAGCCGCAATTCTATCTAGAAAATAAATTGCAGCCATTTTAGTGAACCGATTGAATTTTGGCCAAAATGCAAAAAAAAAAAAAAAAATTTTTTTGTTTTTCGGGCCTCATATCGATGTATTTTTGCCCCCTAAACATGAATCTATCAATAGTTTTTTCCAAAAATCAAAATTTTCATTAATTTCGATGAAAAACTGTTTTGCTCAATTTTGGGCCTATTTTCAAAAACCTGAAAATAGCGAAATTTCAAGTCAACGTAATTATGACCGAAACGTATAGAACCGATGAAAAAAAAAATTTCCCAACTTTTTTTTTTTTATACGCCCTTATGGCTTTCCGTGTTGGTGTCGAAAGCCATAAGGGCGTATCGAATTTTTTTTTTTCATCGGTTCTATACTTTTCGGTCATAATTACGTCGATTTCTGAAAAAAAAAATCGATACGCCCTTATGGCTTTCCAGCCCTACCTTTGGCTGGCATACGCCCTTATGGCAGCTGTAACGCATTTTACATTTCATATAAATTTTATATGAATTTTTTTACATTATTTTGTATACTGTTTTGTATAAGATATTTTTTTAATTCCTTGCACTCATCCTGAATCCAACACCCACAAAAAAAAACTCACAATTGATAGTGTACGATATCTTTCCCATAAAAAAAAAATATTCACGCAAAAAATAACAATCAAGAGAATAAAAAAAATCCAGGGGCGCGAAAGCTATCGGTGAAAATAATGATACGTGCAGCTGGCGCCCGAAGGGTTTTTTTTCGTGGGCCAACGTTTCACTTTGGGTTATGCATCCGCCACCCACGATATAAATTCAGCTTGACCAAAATATAATATCTACATATGGGCTATTCGAATTCGTCAAATTTCAAAATACTTTGTTTAAAAAATTAATTCAATTTCGGAGATGAAAAAATTATTGAAAAAATTACTATTTTTGTCTAATTAATATTATAAAATTTTGTATTTTTTGTAATTTTTTTTCTCTTGTATTTTGTTCGGAGAGAAAATTATAAAAAATTAAATCGACGGAGTAAATCTATAAAAAATCGGAGATGAAGTTTCTACGTCGAATTTGGAGTGCGCATTATTAATTAAATTATTATAGCATTAATAAGTAAATTAAACAAAAATAAAAATTAATTATTTTTAAATTATTAATTATTAATTAAATTATGATTTTACTCGGAACGACCCTTATAGGAGGGAAAGAATGGACGCGCTTCCGAATGCTCGCGCATCCGCGATCCCTAATTCATATTCCTGCACCTGACTGACCTCTGGTTCCTCTTTCGGAGTCCCGAAGTCTCATTTCACACCCCCGCGGGCGTTTATTTTTTTTTTTTAATTTTTTTTTTTATTGTTCGCGCATGCTCGAACCACTCGAGCTTACTCTCGTTTGCAACAAGCGCTTTATTTCCATCCATATCGGAACTACAATGCACCTCTCACCTGCGCCCTTTCGCGCGAAAAGGGCTCTCCTCGCCCTCGCGATTCATCACCAACACGTGCTACTTTCGTTTTTTTTTTTTTTTCCTCTTTAATTCATTTTTTTCTATTTGAATATTATTAAATGCTCCGGGGCGAGAAAGGTGCGCCAAAACGCGGAAAAAATAAATATCGAGGTATTGCAATGGAAATAAAATCAACGAAACGTATTAATTTTTAATGTCGAATTAGAACAGAAAACAGGTGGGTCATTCCATGTCAAATCGACCAAGAGTTGGAATCGACCCCTTTCAATTTCAATGAAATTTGGTAAGAAGTTTTCGTTTTTGATAGAACGAAGTTCTACCGAAGGAAAAAAATTTAAACAATTTTTTTCAAAAGTTATGCAAGATTCAAAATTTCACAATTTTTTTTAATTTTTCGCGTTTATTTTTCAAATATCTCGAAAATTATTATTGTTACGAAAAAATCGTTTTAGGTTCGTCTTGAAGAGTATACTTGTCGCTACGAAAAAAAATATTTCGAATTTTTTTTTTTGAAAAATGATGAATTTTGAGAATTTTGAATTTTTAAAAATCGTGAAAATCCACTATCAACATTGAATTTTTGGTTCTATTTTTTTTTACATAATACCTTGTACTGATCTTGAAAGATCCTGAAATTTTCAGAAAGGTTTTTTTTGTTTTTTCAAAAATATGAATTTTTGAACTTTAAAAAATTGTCTAAATCCACTATCTTTTAATATCAGTAGAAGGTATTTTTTTCAAAAATCGTGAAAACCCACTTTAAACATTAAATTTTTTGTTTATTTTTTAAATATAATACCTTGTACTGATATTAAAAGATCCTGAAAATTTCAGGATCAAGATATTATATTAAAAAAATAAACCAAAAATTTAATGTTTAAAATGGGTTTTCACGATTTTTGGCAATTCAAAATTCTCCGAATTCATGCTTTTTCAAAAAATTTGTTCAGAATATTTTTTTTTTGTAGCGACAAGTATACTTTTCAAGATGAATTCAGAATTTGAATTTCAGAACGATTTTTTCGTAACTATAATAGTTTTCGAGATATTTAGAAAATCAACTTGAAAGATTTAAAAAATTTCGAAATTTTGAATCGTGCATAACTTTCGCAAAAAAAATTTAAAATTTTTTTCCTCTGGTAAAACTTTGTTTTATTAAAAACGAAAACTTCTGAGCAAATTTCATCGAAATTGAGAGGGGTATATTCCAACGCTTGGTCGATTTGACATGGAATGACCCAGATATAAAAATGAAATAAAAAAGAAATAAAAAAGATAAATAAAATAAATAAAATAAATAAAATAAATAAAATAAATAAACTAAAAAAAATAAATAAAATAAATTAAATAAATTAAATAAATTAAATAAATGAAATAAATGAAATAAATGAAACTAATGAAACGTACGAAACAAATAAAACAAATTCAAAAAATTCGATAAATTCAATATCAAATTTAAATCTGAATGGATAATAAAACCAAAAATCAATGAAAAATCGTACAATATTAGAAACCGAAGATCGCGTGGATGTTTCGTGTTTATGAGGGTGCAAAAAGGGTTATCATATCCGTGAAGGTGTCGCGGGAGACAAATAACACGGGCTGTGAAAACGAGAAGCGAAGAAGTCGTGTAAAAATGCGCTCGCCCGTTTGTGTGCGTATTATGAAGGTATCGGGGAACTTTATACCGAGTCCATGCTCGGTATCACCATTTCCTCACGTGCTCCACGAGCATAACCCACGTAGAAAGATCCCTGGAGGTTCTATATATATATTTATTTGAAAAAAAGAAACACACATGTGTATCTATATATGAGGCATTCCACGCCATTTCGATCAAAATCTTGCCTCGATGATTCCGCGATTTTCCTCTAAATTTTTTATATAAAAAAACACATTGAAATACAGTTTCCCAAATTTTTTCAGAATTTTTAGGTGACGCATTTTTTGAATTTTTTTTTTTTTTAAAAGGACCACTGTAAAATCGGAAAAAATTCAGAACAATCTAATATAACAAAATCTCCATTTTGGAACACAGCCCAAAAATTTTGTTATATTTTATTAGATTATTTTGAATTTTTCAGATTTTACAAAAGGGTCCCTTTAAAAAAAAAAAATTCAAAAAACGCGTGACCAAAAAATTCTGAAAAAATTTGGAAAAATGTATTTCAATTTTTTTCTTAATATAAAAAATTTAGAGGAAAATCGGAATCATCGAGGCAAGATTTTTATCGAAATGGCGCGGAATGCCTCATATATATATGAACGTTTGTGAGCTCGGGCTGGAATTAAAAACTCGCTGGACAGGTGCAATCGACGACAGCGCGGAGGTTCTTTCTCTCTTTCCTATCGCTCTCTCGCTCCTCACATTTTTCTCGTTCCGTCTGTCGACGAACGTTTCACGCGTTTGTAACCACTAGTTTTCTATACAACAAGTGGAATATACAATCGCAACTGGATAGAATAATTCCAGGATAGACGGGTCATTCCTTTTCGCCTTAATTTGGCGAAAAAAAAAAAATAGTAAAATTTGCGATTTTATTATTAATAATGGGCAGAGAAAATTTTTTGGAAAATTTTCCATGGAAAATGGAAAAAAATGAAGAAGAGAAGAAAATGGAAAAAGACTCAAAAACAAGAATTTATCGACAATGAAGTTTGCATCGTTGAAATTCAGCGAATGTCAGTTTTTTTTTTTTTTTATAATTTTCAATACATTTTTAAAGGGAAAATCAATTGAAAAATGACTATTTTATGAACTATCTGATTATTTAAAAAATTATTAAACCACCAACATTTTTATTAACATATTTAGAAACGAGCAACAATTTTCCATCGATTGAATTTTCCAATCTGGAAAAATCTTTGGATATTTTTTAATTCGACTTTTGCCCACTTTTCTCTACTCTTAAGTTTCAAAAGAAAATACGAAATCTCAAGTTTCCTTGGAGAAAATATTTGCAATATATTCGTGATATATTTTCAACGCACATTGGCCATTATTTATTTTCTCGAAGGATTCTCCTTGTGACGAAAAGATTCGAAGTTACGAACCGAATCGTATCTCCGTTTCGTTCTCCGGATGCGCGATATTGCGCGTTACGCTCGTAATTCACGCGATTGTCTCTCGGACTTTCGCAATGAAAATTCGCAATGAAAGGCGCGAAAAAAATGGGTTCCCTCTCGCCCCGCTGACTCGCTAATTAATAATAATCAAGACGTTGAATTAGCGAAGGGGTTGCGTTGCAAAACTAACGCAATTGTAATCTCGCAACACGCGCAGTTTGTGCAAAATTTCGCATTTGCGAAAAAGCATGATTTTATCGCTTTCGAAAAATAGTTGGTAAAGGGCAGTAAAAAAAAATAATAATAATAATAAACCGGTGGAAAATATTCGTTGGAAGAAAAATTACAAGTTCTTCATCAAATTGAAGAATATATATTTTTGAAGATATCCCAAAAATTATGGGATTCGTTGTTAATTTTTTTATTAATTAGAGTAATCGAAATTATGCCCGAAATTAATTAATTTTAATGCAAAGATAAAAAACAGAGCTGACGATATTATGACTAAATTTATCGGCTCTTGAGAGGGGAATTTTTTTTTATCCCATAGAATTCATAACAATTGTCAGCTTGTTTATTTATGAAATATAATAAAAGTTTCTCTTTAACAAATTAAAAAACGTTTTCACCTCTTTAAATTGAACTACTCCGAGGGAAATTTTTTTTTCTTAGCAGGATTCATGGAAATTGTCAATTTGTTTATTTATGAATATTTGACACAATTCTGGAGTGACAGAGATTTTATTTTAAAAGACATACTTGAATAGGAACGAAACTCATCGATTTCGATATGACCTTCTTATAAATATAAAATATTAAAATGAATAATAATAAATTTATCTAAATATATAATAAATAAATATAAGTTTGTCTTCAACAAATTGAAAAACGTTTTTGTCTCTCTAAATTGAACTACTCCGAGGGAAATTTTTTTTTTCTCAGCAGGATTCATGGAAATTGTCAATTTGTTTATTTATGAATATTTGACACAATTCTGGAGTGACAGAGATTTTATTTTAAAAGACATACTTGAATAAGAACGAAACTCATCGATTTCGATATGACCTTCTTATAACTATAAAATATTAAAATGAATAATAATAAATATATCTAAATATATAATAAATAAATATAAGTTTGTCTTCAACAAATTAAAAAACGTTTTTGTCTCTTTAAACTGAAATACTCCGATTAAAAAAAAAAAATTTCTAGCAGAATTCATGGAAATTGTCCATTTGTTTATTTATGAATATTCGGCTTAATTCCGGAGTGACAGAGATTTTATTTTCAAAGACATGCTTGAGGAGGTACGAAACTCATCGATTTCGATATTACCTTTTCATATCCTTCGCCGATAGAGCCAATATTCGTTGTATTTGCGTATCGTGAAGCACAGATAAATCTATTCCCTATACTTCGTCCTCATGTGTACGAAATTCGTAGTATATCAACCAATCTAAATACATTATATATATACATTCACGTATTGGAAGCTTGACGGAGGGCTTTATCAAATATGCATGCGGATCGGGCGAATCTCTCGTCGTAAATGGAAACTAGCAAATATCTGGTTGGTTGGAATTGCAATACGCGAGCGAGAGAGAAGACGATCGATTTACGTCATATAGTTACAATCTGAACGTATATCGTGATTGTCTGGATTTCCAGAGCCTTCCAAAGCGCGATTGAAATTAACTTCAATTTTCAGAGTTTCTAAAATCACAAAAATGCCATAAAAATAATATTTTATTCAGGAAAGACACCGCCTTAAAAATTCTTAGGAACATTTTCCAAAAGCTCATCGTTCTGACGATATTCCCTCCAAATTTCGTGAAGAAACTCCTAAAATTGACGGAGTTAGAACACTTTCCATGCTGTTGTTTATTTTAATAACGATTTTCGCTAAAAATATTTTTTAGAAATTAAAAACAAATTTCGTAGTCAAAATTGAGCTTCGGTATTGGCGATTGATGTAAGGCAGTTCGTAGAGATGATTTCTAAAATTTAGCAATAATTCGACCAACTTAAAATAATAAATTAGCCTGAAAAAATTAATTCTAAAGATATAAATAAATTTGCCAACTTTCATCGCTTACTATAAAAAAATAAACAAATGTAGGGTCCATTTTGTCAAACTTTACCGTATTCTTGTTTAATTAATTGGATGATTTTTTCATTAATTTACACTATTTACAGTTCCATTAATTTTTCGCTATTCAGGCTATCCCAGAGAAAATTTCCTAGACGAATGCCAAATTTTCCCAAATTCTAAAATTGTCCTTTTGGCAATTGATAATTATGCTCGAAGCCTGGAAACATCGAGCGCTGGAAGATGCTGTCCCTGGACGGGGGATTTGGACAGGAAAATGTCACTCTTGCAAGCGCTACGGGACTTAAGGCCGTCTAGTAGAGCATCGAAACAACACGGAGAGCAAAGCTTGGGAAACACGTCCGGGTGGGTATCGTTTATGCACGGTTAAACCTAACATCCACCGTGTAGTTGGAAGGATACGCCCCGTCGTTCATCCGCACCAACGAGACATCGTCGTTCGACTGAAAATCCCTGGATATTTACCCATCGACAACGTAAACTCGAACAAAAATCGAAAATAAATATCTAAGGTCCATTTCTGACATTTAGAACAACTTCTAAAATGATTGGGGGACATTTAAAAAAGGACCCAGGACACTCAGATTCATTTGATTCCTATGCGATCAGTGCAACTTCTAAAATGACAGAAGGCATTCAAAAAGGGACCTGAGAAACCTAGATTCATCTAAACATGAGACATTTAGAACAACTTCTAAAATGGTTGGGCATCATTTAGATAAGGACCCAAGACACTTAGATTCATTTGATTCGAATGCGATCAGGGCAACTTCTAAAATGACAGGAGGCATTCAAAAAGGGACCTAAGAAACCTAGATTCATCTAAACATGAGACATTTAGAACGACTTCTAAAATGGTTGGGCATCATTTAGATAAGGACCCAAGACACCGGACCCATTTAATTCGAAGGTATTTCATACGACTTCTAAAATGACAGTTGTTATTCTAAAAAGGACCCAAGGCCTTCAGATTCATCTAATTCTGAGGCATTTAGAACAACTTCTAAATTAATTGGAGGTCATTTACACCATGACCCAGTTCACTCAGATTCATTGGATTGGAAAGAATTCAGACCAAGTTCTAAAATTAACGACGCCAGAAGTGATGTCAATGACAAAAGGACCCGAGGCATTGATTAATTCAGCAGGAAAGTTGATCAATTTAGATAAACACTGAAACGGGGTCCAGCATTTGATTTTGGGAGCAACTCAATTCTAAGATTCCATTATCTCAAAAATTGGTACAGAAGGACGGGTTTGGTCAGATTCAAAAGTCCTGGGAAGACTACTTGACGTGGCCATCAGAGGGACAATGACCGTTTTACCCTGTTCGAAAGTCTCGATACACGAAGAGATGGACAGAGGATGTTACGCCCGGATCTTTGATGAGAACGACGGTGGACGGGTGCGCGATCCCACCTTGACGTGTACGTAATACATGGGGATAGGAAACCCGGCGTATTAACGGGGTCAAGTGGGGTTGGCGAGGGAGGTGAAGGGACATACATCAGCAGAAGCACTATGTGAGGCACATCAGCCGATGCCTCCTTCTTGGTTAACATGGTTTCTGCATTAGATCGACCTGTTCTTCATTACAGAACAATATGTACGAAAGTCAATGACCTAAGCGCCATAAACCATTCCGAGAAACTCACTTGGCGCATAGAGAAACGTCATTTAAAGAAAGAAATAAAAACGACGAGGCAAGTGGGCATGAGGAAACGGTTTTGTGTTCGTGAGATCCCGGTTTGCGATGCTTCCTGCCATGGCGAATATTTTTCCACGGGCCTGAGGAAACCAACAGGACTGTATCGACCATTAAAATCCGGGTTCACGGTTAAGTAAAGGGAATATTAAAACGCAGGTGCATAAGAACATTACCGGCAAACATTTGCCATTAGACGATGTCTCAAATGCCTCCTCCATAGTGGTAATTGCTGGTGGGTTATCGTTGAAGGAAATAACGGGAATTGGTGACGATCGTGTATCAATTAGAATCAAATCCTTTGATTTCGAACTCAGATTCCCTTCGTATTGATCTAATTTGTTGAATCAAAGGGTGTCTGTTGATTGATTCAGATATTAGACCTACTTCTGCGACAGTTTCCTCTTGGGCGAGGTATTTCCCGAAAGGGTTTTCGGTTATTTTTTTTGATTTTGCGTACAGATTCTCTTGATATTGATCTAATTTGTTGAATCAAAGGGTTTCTGTTGATTGATTCAGATATTAGACCTACTTCTGTGACAGTATCTTCTTTGCCGAGGTATTTCCCAAAAGGGTTTTCGGTTGTTTCCTTTGATTTTGCATGCAGATTCTCTTGATATTGATTTAATCTGATGAATCAAAGGGTGTCTGTTGATTGATTCAGATATTAGACCTACTTCTGCGACAGTATCCTCTTTGGCGAGGTATTTCCTGAAAAGATTTTCGGTTATTTCCTTTGATTTTGCATGCAAATTCTCTTGATATTGATCTAATCTGATGAATCAAAGGGTTTCTGTTGATTGATCCAGATATTAGACCTATTTCTGCGCCAGTATCCTCTCTGGCGAGGTATTTCTCGAAAGGGTTTTCGGTTATTCTCATATGAGTGATAATAATGGCTTCTGATAACTCATAGTTTGAGCTTGGGGATGAAAGACCGGAAAGGAGTTCCACGGGTCAAGATTGAAAACTAAAGGGTGGGACAGGAACGAGAGGGACGAGGAAGAAGTATCTGGGTGGAATGAATGTCCAGCAATCTTGATATAAGTAATGCATTTCTTTTATGTCTCCTCGAGATAAAGAATAATGGATGGCAGAGTCCCGAACTCACTTCGACGTCGGGTGCTTCCCTCTTCCTACTCCGCTTCTCTCTCGGACGGATAGAAATCCACGGGGACAATAATAAGCCGTGAAATCCTTGGACGTCATAAAAATATATCACTTGAAAATAATATTTTATCCCCTTCGTGAAATCGATAGCTACGAGAAATACTCCCTCTCTCTCTCTTGCGGGTCCCTTGTAATAACCAGGATCAATGCTCGCGCATAAATCAATATATTTACGAAGATGATGCGATGTCCTGCGAGATTGGAAATCGTCGGGTAATCCCAAGGTTGTATCTTAAATTTATAACTTCCCGTTTAGGTCAGTGTCATTCGCTTCTCAGAGGTCACTTTCAAAATATCAGATGAAGGACACCGATCACGAAGATAGAGAAAAAGGGCCTCTGAGTTGATGTGGTCCCCATTCTTTTTCATCATACAATGAGGTTGGGGGGACAATGGGATTGGGTCAATGGGTCAACTGATGGGCTCTCAGCTGATCCGCTAGTCATCAGGAATATAAAAGCCATTCTAGAGCCTGATAACGAATTGATTGGTGATTAATGAGGGAGGTAGAAGTACTGGTAATTAGTCGAATTTATGGTTGGATTGGAAGTAAGTACAATAACTACTGCCAAATAAAATGGTGCAAGCCCTTTGAATTCGAGATCCACGGCAATCCTTTTTGTTCGCTCACCAAAATGTATGTACCCTTGTTACAAATGTCTCCCTGTTTCACGTATGAGTTATGCCGACCCCGGCATTAGCAGCCTGGTCTTGTTCCGGGTGGTTTAGAGGAATACGAGTTAAGAGCCAAGAGAGAGAGAGGGCCGGTGTTGGTGGACATGCGATGGGAAAACGAACGAGAAGGAGACTCGTGGGTGACATATGGCCAGGCTCTGGGCACCGGAATCACCCGAACGGACGGGGCTTGATGGAGTACCAGAGGCATTCGCCACGAGAGGCTCCCTCACGGTCAACCCTTAAATCGTGCAATATCGCGTCAACTCGCATGGTCTTCTACAATCAAAAGGCAACTTCCATCCAGCTCGAACTATCACATTGATAGGTCACCTCAGAATAGGGCGGAAGGCGGCTCACCAGACACAGGTCACTTGGATCCAAAACGTACAGATTGCCAAAACGTATTAAAATTACCACAGGATTTAATTTACTGGTCACTTAGCAAAACTCTATTAGTGTCCTTCCCAATTGTTTCCATCCCCATTCCTCTATCACAGTTCCAACTGGCCTAACATGCTTGAAGTATCCAATCCTGAATTGGGTCCCATTTCCACCAGGAGTTGAATCAATGAACACCAAAAGGCCCCTGTTGGACTTGACCCTAGAAAATGGACCCATAGTTTCTCAGACTACAGCCCAATCCAGATTGGAGTCATCATGAGCGTTACTTCTCTCATTCCTTGACTAATCTTTGATGTCCTTGCCTAAGTTGGCAAACGTTTCAACAAATCCTGAATTGGGTCCCATTTCCACCAGGAGTTGAATCAATGAATACAAAAAAGCCCCTTTTGGACTTGACCCTAGAAAATGGACCCATAGTTTCTCAGATTAATGCCCAATCCAGATTGGAGTCATCATCAGCGTTACTTCTCTCATTCCTTGACTAATCTTTGATGTCCTTGCCCAAGTTGGCCAACGTTTCAACCAATCCTGAATTGGGTTCCATCTCCACCAGGCGTTGAATCAATGAACACCAAAAGGCCCCTTTTGGACTTGACCCTATAAAATGGACCCGTAGATTCTCAGATTACTGCCCAATCCAGATTGGAGTCATCATCAGCGTTACTTCTCTCATTCCTTGACTAATCTTTGATGTCCTTGCCCAAGTTGGCCAACGTTTCAACCAATCCTGAATTGGGTTCCATCTCCACCAGGCGTTGAATCAATGAACACCAAAAGGCCCCTTTTGGACTTGACCCTATAAAATGGACCCATAGATTCTCAGATTACTGCCCAATCCAGATTGGAGTCATCATGAGCGTTACTTCTCTCATTCCTTGACTAATCTTTGATGTCCTTGCCTAAGTTAGCCAACGTTTCAACCAATCCTGAATTGGGTCCCATCTCCACCAGGCGTTGAACCAATGAACACCAAAAGGCCCCTTTTGGACTTGACCCTAGAAAATGGACCCATAGTTTCTCAGATTACTGCCCAATCCAGATTGGAGTTATCATCAGCGTTACTTCTCTCATTCCTTGACTAATCTTTGATGTCCTTGCCCAAGTTGGTCAACGTTTCAAGCAACTTCACCTTTGGCAATGCGTTTCTCGCCTGTTTCTTCCATGAAATCCATACTGATCGGGAAAGCCAAACGATCAACGTCGAAGCAATTGACCCGGGAGTCTCTGATCGATACTGAAAGGACTCCGGGAAGCGGAGTCCAGGATTCCATGCCGGGATCACTGAGCCCTGAGTAACTCGGCTTTCCCATCATCCGTTTCGCCCCGCTTTTCCACTTCGAGACTTCTTATCGTCGGAAATATCATTTTATTTCATTTATGGCGATATACCGATGGAAAGAGAGGGTCCGAGAGACAGTTTGCCCTCGGACAACGACACTTATATCTACGCCATATACGGCATGATGTTTTATGGGGTTCTTCCGAGTTATTGATACACACGAGTATGGATACATAGATATATATGTTTATGCTGGAAGGAGATTTTGTAGTCCGGGACACTGTCGCACGCTCCAACGGACTTGGAGCTACGTGCGTCCATCCCGCGAAGACTCAACCGGGATTTTTCCTCCTTTTTTTCGCTTACCTTCTCGATGCAATCGTCGACCAACAAAATGCCAAGACTTCCATCAATTTTTCTCGTCCTATCCCGAGAGTTACGCCCTTTTGCCGGTCAGCATCTCGATGGATTGGCATGTGGACGGTCAAGGGCCAAAACGGGCCTCAACTCTTGTTCCTCCGCGTCCTCAGATGCGCCCTTATTGACCTTGAGCCTCCCTTAAGGGAGTTTGTGATCGGAAAAAATATTGCAACGTTACTGCCGCGATAAGGTAAACGCTTCGGAAAATGCAATCCGGAGTGAAAAGGATTTCTTTTGATTTATTTTATTTTTTCTTTATCATCGCCTCGACTTTGTCTCCGGGACAATTTTTACAAATACAGTCACGTCTGATTTTTTTCTCTCTCTTCCCTCATATTACACGCACTCGTCATTGTTCCTTTATTTATTTCATTCTCATTGAAATTTCTCTCATTTCGTGATCGGTATTCGTAATAAATGCCGAACGATCGAGCTGGGACGAAAGTTTTTTTTTTTTTACTGAAATTTCCTGTTATTTTTATTCTTTCCCATAAAATTACCATTATTCGTGGGAAATAAAAAAAGGACAATTTTTTTGTGATATCAAAAATATTTAGTTTTTCGCAAATTATGCTTATGGTCGATTATTTATTCAATTATTAAAACAAATAATTGGGTATTAGTCAAAAAAAATGCTAAATGTTTTATTAATTGCAAAAACTTTAAGTGGATTATCACAAGTCTTTTACCTAAAAAAAATATAAAAAAATAAAGAAAAAAAACTTGTCATTTAGTGGACGTCATTCGACGCCAAGGATAAATTAGCATGAAGGTAAAATTGATCAATATAAAAGTTTTGCAAAAATAAATCAATGGAGGGAAATAAATAACGAGTACTTAATTTTTAATGAGCTCCAAAATTTATGGGCGAGATTAGAGTTCGCGGAATAATGGCTTTTACTAAAGTTTCGTCTGTTCGAAAATTCGAGTAAAGTGTATAAATAATAATAAAAAATGAATAAAATAAATAAAATAAATAAAATAAATAAAATAAATAAAATAAATAAAATAAATAAAATAAATAAAATAAATAAAATAAATAAAATAAATAAAATAAATAAAATAAATAAAATAAATAAAATAAATAAAATAAATAAAATAAATAAAATAAATAAAATAAATAAAATAAATAAAATAAATAAAATAAATAAAATAAATAAAATAAATAAAATAAATAAAATAAAATGAAAAATAATGAAAAATAAAATAAAAGAATAATTTCGACGATACGACGAAAACCGACGTAAAACATTCGCCGTTTGAGACTCGTATATCGATCGGTATTCGATAGATTTCTCCGGATTCAACCTCGTTTTGACTAAATAGGAATATATCGGCTTTTATAGAAATCCAGTCGTACGATAAGTATACGAGGGGCCGCGGAGTTCTCCTTAACCGGGAGAAAACGTCAAAATTGATATTCCTCGCTCGCGCTCACCTCCCGGGAGCTCCCTCGTTCGCGTATAAACCCAGAATTCGATATTTCACGTATAGTATAATGTATAATGTACGCATATACATATACGTTGGCCATTCCATGACGATCCGATTCCCCAGACCAATTTAATTTTTCTATATTTAATTCTTAATTTTTTATATTTTCAATATAATTTGCAGAATTTTTTTTCCCTAGAAAAAATCTTCAATTTTTGCTAATTTTTCTCAATCCCCATTATTTTCTCTCGAAAAAATTCATTTCCGGTCAATTCAGCTGGAAATTTGCTCCACTTGTTGAATTTGTCAATTTTTAAATGCGTCGAGGAAAATTTATTCACACAAAAATAAATATTAAATTATTGCACATTTTTTCTGATTCCGCATAATTCTTTTTGATGACTTCCGGAATTATCAGACGCATTTCCGGTCGATATGACGATAGTTTTGCCTAATTTATTGGAACTTTGAAATGCGTTGAGGGAAATTTTTTTAAATGAAATAAAAGCAGATAGAAAAAAATTAAAAGTAGAAAATGATATCAAAGCCAATGATTTCTCGGATTTTTGAAAATTATTACAGTCAACCCTTGTTGAAATAAAAATTATCAAACACAAAATACGAATTCCAGAAATCTTACAAAAATTTACGAACAATAAAAATTGTGGGAAATTGGGAAATAATTTTTTTAATACTTTTAACTTGAGCGATGCCGTTAACGTTAATTTTTTTTTATGAATCAACAGCTGATGGAAAAAAAAAATGGAAAATTATACGAAAGCTAATGAATTCTCAAATTTTGTAAAATTATTACAATCGACTCTTGTTAAAATAAAAATTATCAAACACAAAATACAAATTCCAGAATTGTTAAAAAAATTCACAAACAAAAAAAAACTGTGGAAAATTGAAAAATAATTTTTTAAGACTTTTAACTTGAAAGTTGTCCTTAACGATCATTTTTTAAAATAAAACAACAGGTGATAGAAAAAAAATGGCAAATTCTACCGGAAAATCCTCAATTTTTAAAAAATCATCACAGCCAATCTTTATTGAAATAGAAATTATCAAACACAAAATATCAATTCCAGAAATCTTTAAAAAATTCACAAATAACAAAATTGTGGGAAATTGGGAAATAATTTTTTAACACTTTTAACTTGAACGTTGTTCTTAACAATATTTTTTTTTTAAATAAAACAAATAGCTGTTGGAAAAAAAAATTTAACCAAAGCCAATGAATTCTCGAATTTTTTTAAATGATTACAAATCAATCCTTATTAAAATTAAAATTATCAACATAAAACACCAGTTCTAAAAATTTAAAAAAAAGTTCATAAACGAACTAAAAAATTATGGCAAATGGTAAAATATGTTTAATTCTTTTAACTGGAACGTTGTCCTTAATAATTTTTTTTCATAAAATCAAAGCAGATCGAAAAAAAAACTTCATTGAATATTGCTCATCGGGGTCAAAATAATTGTGGAAAAAATAGTAAAATAAATACTAATCAATAGTACATAAATCAATAGTAAATAAATAGTAGATAAATAGTGAATAAATAGTGAATAAATAGTAGATAAATAGTAAATAAATAGTAGATAAATAGTTATTAAATAGTAAATAAATAGTAATGAATAGTAAAATAGTAAATATATTTATATACATTTCGATGAAACTCGCGAGAAATTCGACGTAGATTTGTGCGGGCGTATTTATAAGCACAACGAAAAACGTAATCGAGATAGTTGGCAGGAAGAAGAAGGAAAGGGAGGTTTGTATCCGTCTGTCTGGTAACGTGTTTGATCGGGAAATGGCAGTAGAGACGGCACGGGTGAAAAGACCGCCCAGAATCGTAGAATTTCAACGTAAAATAACTGGTCGCCCTGAAGTACAAATGCATATAAAATAAAGTAGTGCACGAGCGAGTGAGAAACGAGAGACACGACATACCGTCGCTTTTCTATTCCCCAGACTCGCGAGCAAGATCCATAAATTTATGTTGGAAAATCATGGAAAATCCAGATTTTTTAACCCGTCAAACTCGTTCGAGAAAAATAATGATATTCGAAATTCTCACCCCGATTGGAAAATCCATGTTTCTAATTTCTTGAAATTCGATCCAGTTTTATTCGTTTCCTTTTCGGGTCGCACAATTTTCATTTTCATTTGTTTGGGATTGATAGACTAAAATTGAAAATTATCATTCTTATTCAAATTCTACTTTTGAAAAAACATTTTTTCATTATTTATGAAATTCAGTCGTATTAAATTAAATTTTTTCAATTTTTGAAAAAGATCCCTTTCAGATTTGAGAAATTTTTTAAATTATCAGTGATTCATCGAGTGAGTATAAAATCAGTTTTTTTTTCTTGATTTCTAAAATTTAAAAATTATCAAGTTAAATTTAATTTAATAAAATTTGTTTACATTTTTAAAATTATACTTTTTAAAGATTTCGATTTTTTCTTAAATTATCAGGGTTTCATCGGTTGAGTGTAAAATCGAAATTTATCATTTTCATTGAGATTCTATTTTTTTTTAATATAAAATTTTTTAAATTATTAAATTAAATTAAATTGAAATTATTTAAATCGATTCTTCGTAATTTTTTAAACTTGTATAATCTTCCAAAAAAATTACCTCAGGATTATTATATTACAATATAACTTTTAAAGAAAAATTTTTTTTTTTAAATATTTTATTTTGTTTTAAATATTTTATTATTTTTTTAAAATTATTTTTGAATAGTTTATGCATCATTTTGACCGAAAAAAAATTATTTAAGAAAATCCTAAGTAGTATAACCCCTAAAATTATAATTCTATTGTCGAAGAATATTTCCAAGAGCTTTTTGGGGATGGAAAGTGCATTTCTCTCGATTTTCACGAATATCAGTGCGCCCGATTGGAAATTGATTCTCTGGGCTTGAGGCACATCGAAGAGGTTTGACCGCACGTTTCGCAAAGAAAGATCAAGAGAGAGAAGGAAAAACGACATGACAGGAAAATATGGAGCGAGGTGGAATTCCACAAGCGATCAACTCTCAAGCTCTCTCTTTCTCTCTCTCTCTCTCTCTCTCTCTCTCTCTCTCTCTCTCTCTCTCTCTCTCTTTCTCTCTCGATTAGGTCAGCCCGTTTGTAATACCGTGCTTGAATGGTTTATCCCCCACCGGATCAACCTCACCTTGTGTTCCTCCCCAAGCGCATCAATTCACGTTTTACAAACATAAATGCATGCTTCCTTCGATGACGCCTCATTTTGTATTCCAGGAAGCGCGCCCTCTCGATATTTTCACGTTCGATCAATGTTCGAAGGAATTTTTGGCACGATTTTTGGTCGCTTGACAAAATCCTAAAAAAATAAAAATCTTTGTCGCCCTCTTTCTTCTTATTTCGTAAATTTCAGACTTAAACCCAAATTTTCGAAGCCAAGTTAAAGCTAAAACAGAGCGATTGAAATTGAAGACCGTAGATTATTTGTCAGGAAAATTAATTTATCGTCACATTTCCATTTTTTCCAAATTTTTATGAACAATTCTTTTCAAAAGTCTCTTCAAAATCTGAAAATCTTCAAACTCTCAAAAGCTCAAATTTTCAAAGCCAAGTCGAAGCTAAGCCAGGTTAATTAGAATTGAAGACCGCAGATTATCTTTCAGGAAAATTAATTTATTGTCACATTTCCACTTTTTCCAAATTGTTATGAACAATTCTTTTCAAAAGTCTCTTCAAAGTCTGAAAATCTTCAAAATCTCAAAAGCTCAAATTTTCAGAGACAAGTCAGAGCAAAACCAGGTTAGTTATAATTGAAGATTATTTTTCAGGAAAATTAATTTATTGTCACAAATTTTTCCAAATTTTTATGAAGAATTTTTTTTCAAAATCTTTCGAAAACTTGAAAAATTTCAAAATCGTAAATTTCATATTTTCAAAATCTTCAAAATTCCTCTTCAAAATCCCGAAGGTTTGAAAAAAGAATGAATAAAAAGGGAATGCGCATGATGCAGAAGGGAAAGCGATGCACTAACTGCACTCCTCTGAAAACAATGCGATACCAATACGGTGGAGGGAAGAATGGAGGAATGATAGAGAGATAACGAGCGAGGAGATTGAGAGATCTTGAGAAACAACGCGGACAGTGCGATTTACAAATATATATATGTATGTATGTAGAGATACAAATGCATACAATGTGCATTACAATAGCAGGAAAGCATTGTGAGCATCGTGAAAAAGTACACAACGTACAAACAGAACGATTTTTCATAAATATAAATAAATACGAATTAAATGGACAAAAAGAGACTTTATTTTTCACTCGCAGGCAAATAATGAAAAAAGAATTTTGACTAAAAATTGTTCAAAAATTTTTTTCTAAAAAAGCATTTTAATTTATCAACGTAAAAATTTATATCCATATTTTGCTAACCTTTGACTTTATTTTGAAATTTTTCCTTTGAAAAAATAATGATTCTCGAAGCCGCTGTAGCCGATCTCCGGAAGTTCCTCTAAAAAAAAGGCGGTGACGACGATATCTCTAAATTGGATCATTCAAAATAAAAAAATAAAAAAGATTTCGTTAATATAAAGTATAATCCAGTATTTGATCAAAGGAATTAGCAAAATATTCATTTTTGACAGAATGGCGGCTTCTAAAAAAAAATTTTGATTTTTGATGAAAATTTGTGCCTTAAATTGTTCATAAAATAGAAAATATTTATTAGTTAAAAAAACCTTTGATTACTAAAAAAATATATTTATAAATCTTGTGTACATTATGAAAATGAAAAAAAAATCGATTTTTTTTAAATCCTGAGTGCGTATAACCCCTTAAATTAGCATACAATATTTTAGCTTCCATCTTTTTTACCTAATAATAATTGTTTTAGTATTTCAACATTTGAGGATTATTTAAGAAATTCAAATAAAAATTAAATCTTAGCAAATGAATAAATAATGTAAATAAATAAATTACATTATAATATTTAAAAAAAGAAATTCAAGTTTTTTGGAATTTCTAACCATCTTAGATTTTACAAATTAGTCAAATATATTCAAATATTTGACTAGTATATATTTATAACTAAATACACATCTATATGAGTATATTAATATATTTTATAATATATTAATATATTAAATATATTATTGTATTAAATATATTATTATATAAAAATAATAATAAATATATTAATATATTTTGATAAGTATGGCAAATTTTTATTAAATTCAATTTTTTATAAACCCTCTTCCTCCCTTTCTTAGAGGGCCTTTCGTGATTCCGCCGGCTCTTTCTCTCCCACGCAGGGAGGACTTCTGACTCTTTTTCTCAGATCGTGCGAGCATTCCAGCTCTTCTTAAGCCGCACGTCCACCACATACTTACATATCTTATGTCTCCTCGAAGGGAGCGCGAGCGCAAGCCAGATTTTTCTTTTTCCGGAACGTGTCGAGCCGTGTAGGTAAATATATATATTTATATATATGGGGCATTCCATACCAATTCGACCTGGGTCTGACCCTCGACCCCTCAAATCTGGTTCTCGATTTTTCCTATCATTACTCTCACTCTATCAAGCAATTACAATTTTTTTTCAGATTTTTCAAAATAAATTTGGGCGCGTCATGAATTTTTGAATTTTTTTTTTGAACACCTCGATGGCCGTAATCGAAAAATCTGAAAAAATTCCCAAAAATACAGTGTCAGATATAAAAAATGTTGGTGTAAAATTCACAATGTCTGAGCTTTTGCTTCAATCCGTTTTTTAGCTTTTTGAGAAAAAAAAAATTTAAAAAAAATTAGCAGCAGAGGTCAATTTACTGTAGACTTGTATTATGCATACAAAATTTTGAGCAACAGTCTACAGTAAATTGACCTCTGCTTCTTATTTTTTCTATTTTTTTTTGCTTAAAAAGCTAAAAAATGGGTTGAAGCAAAAGCCCAGACATTATGAATTTTACACCAACATTTTTTATATCTGACACTGTATTTTTGGGAATTTTTTCAGACTTTTGGATTACGGCCATCGAAGTGTTCAAAAAAAAAATTCAAAAATTCTTGACGCGCTCAAATTTATTTTGAAAAATCTGAAAAAATTGTGATTGCTTAATAGAGTGAGAGTAATGATGGGAAAAATCGGGTACCAGATTTGAGGGGCCGAGGGTCAGACCCAGGTCGAATTGGTATGGAATGGCCTATATATTGATGTTAAAATAGTGTTGGTTGAAGGTTCGTGTTAGCACGCCGCTGCGTCAGCCAATCCGGTATTGGCCGCAAAGCGTACGCGATAATTGCAGCTGCGAAAAGGGCGAAAGGGTGCGAGGGGCACCTCACGACAAGGGTGAAATTCCCCCCACAGTTTATGACCGTACAATCGCAAAAATTACGCGACAAGAATGCTCGCCTCACGATTTTTGAAATTTTCATGATAAATTGTGTCACGAATTTCTAGAAACTAATTTTAATGATTGTCAGAGAATTTTATTTTTTGAAATTGTTATAGGGATGAAATAAGGGACCAATCTTTCTTTTTTCGATTTTTCTCGAGGTTAAATTTTTTTCCGATACAAACTCTGCGTGATTTGGAAGCAGCGGTAAATTTACTATTGAACTATAGTTTTCAAAGTATGAAAGACATTTTTTTTTTACTTGATTTTGGGCGAGTTTTTAGAAATCTCGAAAAAGCGAAATTTCGATCGCTCAGAAATCCACTTCGGTTCATCCAATTTAAAAATCTTTTTACTCCACTCAAACATCTTGAATCAACTTGAAGTATTGCATTTGAAAGAGAGGGGGAGGAGAGAGAGAGAGAGAGAGAGAGAGAGAGAGAGAGAGACCTCACGCCAGGCCTAATTTGTGTCTTCCTTAACAACTTATAATTCAAGCTCGCAGACTGGAACCAAAGCTGAACCGTTCGTCGTTGTCGTCGTCGTTGTCTTAAGGGACAACAAGAAGAGGGGTGAACTCCACGGCAACTTGAACAACGATAATTATACACTTCATTCTGGGGTCTCTCGCGAGCGCGGGCGTTTTGTTGCCCTCGGGGTCTTCTATATGTATATTCCAGTTTGTTTTGCTCCCCGAAAGCGTTACATCTACTATTTCTACACACACACACACACACACACACACACAGAGCCCCACAATGCACGTATCTTCCGTTGAAACACAAAAGGTCGCAACTGTAATGATTTTAGCCTCAAGAAAATGTGAATGAAGACTTTGCGCTACCAAGTCAGCGCTTACAGCGCGAGGAAGCGCATTTTAGCTACCTGTCCGATGGTTGTTTCGCTCTCTTGCTTCCTCCACCTTCACTTCTCTCTCTCTCTCTCTCCCTCTCTCTCTCTCTCTCTCTCTCTCTCTCTCTTTCTCCCCCCCCCTCTCTCTCTCTCTCTCTCTCTCTCTCTCTCTCTCTCTCTCTCTCTCTCTCTCTCTCTCTCTCTTTATTTTTCTACGCTCTAGGCGTGTGCATGTATATCCTCGTGCCCTTAAATTTCGTCTTATTTATGCTCCCACTCCACCACGGTTAATGTATTCAACGCTTGCTACTTTATCCCCGCGTTTAGGATTAATCTCGGGGCTAAAAAACTCTCGGAAACACCTTTTATACGTATAGATATATAATATGAATGAAATTATCTTTTTTTGTTCGCTCTTTCATTCGTTTTCTTTCGAGATTTCCCATTTATGGGTCATTCGAGTGATGACTTCTTTTTCCATTCATTAATTTCATTTTGAGTAAAAATGGTGAAAAGTATAAAATTTAAAGTATACAGTATAAACTACAAAGTATAATGCAAAGTATAAAGGATAAAGTTCAAAGTATAAAGTATAAAGTTTAAAGTATAACATATAAAGTACAATCTACAAAGTGCAAAGTACAAAGTATAAAGCAAAGCTGGGCAGCACTTGAAGTATCCGGTACTTGCGACTTACTTGGAGTCCTCAAAAAGTACTTCATACTTGAAGTACTTCTTGAGTACAAGTAATGAAGTATTAAGTACTTCATACTTGAAGTAATTCAAAAGTACTTCAAGTATTGTACTTTAATTTTCAAGTATTTGGCCGCTACTTGAAATATTGTACTTAAAATTTCAAATACTTTTCTGTACTTCAAGTACTTTTTCAAGTACAAGTAGCAAGTACTCAACTGAAGTACTTGAATTCAAGTATTAAGTTTTAAGTATTTCATATTTAAAGTACTTAACAAGTACTTGAATTACTTAAAAAGTACTTCAAGTATTGTACTTAAAATTTTAAATATTTTTCTGTACTTCAAGTATACTTTTTCAAGTATAGGTAGCAAGTACGAGATATACCTGAAAATACGAGATATACCTGAAGGTACGAGATATACCTGAAAACTTGAAACGTACTTCATCCTTGGTACTTAATTTTTCAAGTACTTTAGATCTTAATACTTCAAGTACTGACGGCACTTGATACTTCAAGTACTTACGGTACTTTGTACTTGAAGTACTTTTCGGTACTTTGCCCAGTTCTGGTCTCAAGTATTAAATTCATACTTGCCACTTAATTTTTCAAGTACTTTTACTTCAAGTACCTTAAATCTTAAGTACATCGAGTAATAAGTAAGTAGTTCTTCAAGTACTGCTGGTACTTGACACTTCAAGTACTTACGGTACTTTGTACTTAGTACTTGAAGTACTTTCCGGTACTTTGTCCATCTCTAGTATAAAGTATAAAGTTCATACTTGGTACTCAATTTTTCAAATACTTGCACTTCAAGTACTTCTCATCTCAAGTACTTAGAGTAATAACAAGTATGTAGTACTTCAAGTACTGCCGGTATTTGATACTTCGAGTACTTACGGTACTTTGTACTTGAAGTACTTTCTGGTACGTTTCCCAGCTCTGGTATAAAGTGTACAGTTCATATTTGGTACTTCATATTTTTCAAGTACTTCAAGTACTTAAAATCTTAAATACTTCAAGTAATAAGTACGTAGTACTTCAAGTACTGCCGGTACCTAATACTTCAAGTACTGTTGGTACCTAATACTTCAAGTACTGCTGGTACTTAATGCTTCAAGTACTTACGGTACTTCGTACTTTGTTCTTAAAGTACTTTTCGTTACTTTGCTCAGGTCTGGTATAGTGTATAAAGTTCATACTTGGTACTTAATTTTTCAAGTACTTCAAGTACTTTAAATCCTAAGTACTTCTAGTAATAAGTACGCAGTACTTCAAGTACTTGCGGTACTTTGTACTTGAGGTACTTTCCGGTACTTTTCCCAGCTCTGGTACAAAGTATAAAGTATTAAAAATGTAATGTATAATATTATTTAATATTCATTTAACATCTGGCAAACCGTGTACATATTCATACGTCGAATGCGAATGAAGAATTCGTCGAGTAGGTAGAGCACGTTAGACTCGGACGATCACCGAGAGCTTTCGTCGCTTCTGCAATCTCTCGTGCTGCCTCTTGCTCTGTTCCTCTGCCAGCGTGAAATGAAATGAAATCTACAGTGCGGTAAATTAAAGTGCTTCGTTTTAATACCCGTTGGTTATAGGAAATACAACGAGCTCTCGGCGAGCTTGCGAATCTCCTTTACTCTCTATCTCCATCTCTCTCTCTCTCTCTCTCTCTCTCTCTCTCTCTCTCGCACTCTCTCTCTCTCTCTTTCTCTCTAACATTTATATATATTGTATATATACGTCTTATCTTTACTGTGGCTACCTTATTCCAGACTTATTTCCAGGCGACATCACCTTTTTACTGTTTTCTCGCTTTCTGCTGCTCCTCTCTTTCTCTTGATTCTTCTTTCTTCATTTCTCCTTCCTTTCTCTCTCTCTCTCTCTCTCTCTCTCTCTCTCCCTCCCTCCCTCCCTCCCTCTCTCTCTATTTATTTCCCTCCTCTTCCATCTCATTCTTGCCTCGTGTAATCGAATATACATGCGGCACCTTCATTCTGGCAAACCCACATTATATACCTACACTCGTGGATTTCGTCGTCTATTATATACGAAATACCGAGACGCGATTATACATTTGCGAAGGAAAGATTTATATTAGTCGGATTGTCACGACGACAGGTTTATCGTATCCCCGGGTGCGAAAATATTTAGCACGGAATTGTATATTAATCGTATGCAATTATGTAGAAACAGCTGGACAATTTCAGAATGAAGAAACTTGAGATGACTGGAAAAATTTTGATTTTCGAATTTTAAATTGAAATGGAAAAATTATACTTGGAGACAATGCTTCTCGGCATTGTGATTCAATTCAAGCTGCGATAATTTGACCCTCCGCGGTCGCACTGGGTCATTGAAGACCCTAGCGCACTTGGGGACTTCTTCGCTCAGATAGCTATTTACAACGGAAAAAACAATAACTTTTGGCCTTTAATAAAGATTGATTCACATTCTAAAAACATTGAGGAGTAGTCAGGAATTTTTTTTAGATTTTTGAAGCAGTTTAAACCGTTGAAAACTGTATGCGGACACGAAAGACCCAGAGCGACCACGGAGGGTCAACTTTTCTGTCATTGTTTCAATTCATAATCAAAATTCAAGTTCAACAAAGTTAATAATTGCACTTTTAGAGTTTTCTAAAAATAAATTTCCCTCTCAATTTTCCAATAAATTGCAAGAATTCCAACGTTTAGGAAAATTGAAATCGATGAACTTCTTTCAAGTCACCTAATAAAAGCTAATTAAGTCGCAGCGAAATTTAAAAAATAGCACAATGAAACTGATCTTTTCTACTTTAAAATGCCACCAGGATCAGCCATTTTGCTCAATTTTTGACTGAGATATCGAGCTTTTTGTCTCGCTGGAGAATTTCCAAAGAAAGTGACCTCAAACTTTTGGACTTGACTGCACAAATAATTTTTTATTTTTTATCATTATTTCAATTTATAGTTAAAATTCAATCTAAGAAGACCTTCTAATCCTTCCACTTGAAAATTATTTTGGAAATAAATCTCCCTACAATTTTTCAATAAATTACAAGAAATACAATAATTGTGAAAATTGAACAAAATCTTTCGGGTCACCTAATGAACGCTAATTAAGTCGCAGCGAAATTAAAAAAATAGCACAATGAAGCTGATCTCTTCTCCTTCAAAATGCCACCAGGATCAGCCATTTTGCTCAATTTTTGACTGAGATATCGAACTTTTTGTCTGGCTGGAGAATTTCCGAAGAAAGTCATCTCGAACTTTTGGACTTTACTGTACAAATAATTTTTTATTTATTATCCTTATTTTAATTTATACTTAAAATTCAATCTGAGGAAATCTTTGGATCCTTCCACTTTCATATTATTTTGGAAATAAATTTCCCTACAATTTTTCAATGAATTACAAGAAATCCAATAATTATGAAAATTGAAAAAGATCTTTCGGGGAACCTAACAAACGCTAATTAAGTCGCAGCGAAATTAAAAAAATAGCACAATGAAGCTGATCTTTTCTACTTCAAAATGCCACCAGGATCAGCCATTTTGCTCAATTTTTGACTGAGATATCGAGCTTTTTGTCTCGCTGGAGAATTTCCAAAGAAAGTGATCCTGGACTTTTGAACGTTGCTGTATAAATAATTCGACGGATTTCTTTGTGCGTGCTCGATGGGGTTAGATTAGTATTGGTACAAAAGAGGGTAAAATTGTTATGCTGAACACGGATGAGACGGAATAACGGTGAAAAATCGGAGAGAGGAGTAAAAAGAGGAGCTCTTCGCGTCGCTAGAATTTCTCCATATCTCTCTCTCCCTCCCTCCGGATATTTGTCTCTCTCTCGCAAGAACGATTCGCTTCTTCGTGTGTCATTGTGCCGTCACACACAATGCAAGGTTATACATTTGATATTCAGTCAACGACGTCATTACAATCGTTAGATTGAAATCTCTCGTCGTGCGAGCTCTCGGGCGTTATAAACCGTATATTTACAATGTTTATATGGGACGTTCCGAGTCAATTCGACCAAAATCTCGTTCCCCAAACTCTTGAATTTGATCCCCAAATTTTCCCATCATTTTACCAAGTCTGGAAATCACTTTCAATTTTTTTCAGTTTTTTATAGTAATTTTTTCAAAATGAAAAAAATTTTGGGTCCACAAAATTGGAAAACGAATTTTTTTAACCTTTTCGACGTTTTTTGAAAAACTTTTTGGCTTTCTGATTTTTTTCTATGCAAATTGTAAATGCATACTCGATACATTTATTTTAATCAGTAAATATAAGTAAATTTTTACATGATACAATTATTGTATTATTTTTTTTTGCTTTTTATTAATTTTTTGGTATTTTAAGAAATTGTCCTGAAATATTTAAATACTTGTTTAGATACCCAAAAAAATTCGACAAGATTCTTTCGATTCTTGTAAACCATTATCCACATATTTACAATGTTTATATGGGACGTTTCAAGTCAATTGGATAAAAATTCGTTCCTTACACTTTTGAATTTGATCCAGAAATTTTTTTATCATTCTACAAAGTCTGAAAATGACTCAATTAAAAAAAAAAAAATTTTCTAGTATTCGTCTTTTTATAATTAAAAAAAAAAGAATTGAGTCTAAAAAAATTATAAAAATAGAAAAAATTCAAATCGGAGTTACACGGAACATCCCATATATTTGCGGGCAGAGGATGGCGAAATTCATTGTAAAAGCAAACGCAAACTCGATGTGCCGATCCTGGATTTTCTGTCTTTCTTTATTTCGCACCCTCGGCGAATCGATGCGGATCCACGAGCGTGTCGCGATGTTTCATCAAGCATCTTATAACGTGTCAATTACTCATGCAAACTTGCGCGACACGCCACGACAAAATGGAAAAAAAAAAAAAAAAAAAAAAAAAAAAAAAAAAAAAAAAAAATTTGCACGCCTACGGGAGACGTTCAAGACAGATTTACGAGACACTCGATTAACGGTGATATTTTCATTAACTACCTCTCGCTTCTTCCTCTCGTGTTTATTATTTTATCGAGAAATTAAAATCGTGTTGCTCGGATAATTGAACATTAAAAAAAGGCGCGTGAGCGTCGAAGATGACTCTCGTTGTAATTAGCGTCGAGAAATAAATTAACTAATTTAAAAGAATTCAATTTAATTTAGAAATTTGATAGAAAGCATTTATAAGTATTTTTTTCTTGTCGATATAAAAATCATATTTATTGTAACAACTAATATTGACCAGATCGGATTATCGTTCTTTTCGGCCCCTTTTCAGGTTGTCGTGGGTCGCTGAAGACCCGAGACATGTTAGAACACGTAATTGGCAATGAAAAAAAAACAGTGATCGGCAGTATCAATTTTTTTATCAACGATATTGATTATATTAATCGTTTTTTCGAAAAATTAATAATTTGAGTCAACAAATTTTACTAACTTTTTATAAAAATTCGTAATCATTGACAAAATATTTATAATTTTTCAAAAAAATTAGTATTTAGCGCCAAAATATTTCAAATGTTTCCAAAAAAATAACATAATAATAACATATAATAATAAATAAAAAAACAGTAATCACATAATGTTTTATTAATACGAATATTTAATCAGAACCTATTAAAAAATGCATTAGTAATTTTTTATTCATTTATTACTTGTTTTAAAATTAATTCATCATTTCTCCACAAATTATTTATTTTTTTGGCTATTTAGCAATATCTTTTTCGCTAATTACTAATTCTTGGAGAAAATTAGTAATATTTTATCGTTAATTACTAATTTTTTTGGAAAAATTATAAATGGCTTGTCACTAATTACTTATTTTTTAGTAATATTTTTTTGCTAATTGGTAATTTTTTAATAATAGTTATAAATATTTTGTTACTGGTTACTAATTTTTAGAAAAATTAGTAATTCGGGTCTCCAGCGACCCACGATGACCGAATCGGGTTAATTTGATATCCTTGGTTCAGTGAATGTAGGATAATAATAATAAAGACTTTTTACTAGTAAATTAATTCCCACCTTTTCATTTTATCAATTTAATAATTTATCAACTTGTTTATTAATTTTTCGATCAATCAATAAATATTCTTAATTCCTTAATTCCCATATTGCAAATAATCTGAAAGGCAGAAAAAAATTAAACAAAAAGAGAAAAGGATTTTTCGTTTGTTATTGTCGTATTACAAATGGTGGGGAGGAAAAACAGTTTTTTTTTTTTAGAAAAAAAAAAGATACGTGTGGGTCGCTAATGGCACGTGGTACTTAGCGCCGGGGGGTAATAAACAACCGATTTTTTTTTTTTCGGTGAGATTAAGACACCGGCAGGTAATTTGCGGCAGAGGGATGGCGCGAGTTAGCGGGGTTGCTCTCGGGGTTTCACGTACGGAAACGAAGGATAGCCGTTGTCTCCCCCACCGAGAATGAGAGAGAGAGAGAGAAAGGGAGAGGGGTTTGCAGAAACCGAGGGGGGTCTCTCTAATATACCTCACTCATAATCATTAATCACACCGGACGAAGGAGTCTGACCGAGGCGAGCAACTATGGGGAGATCGTTGCTCTACCCTCCAGCAACATCCATACCGAGACATATATATGAGGCATTCCACGTAAAATCACATCCCATTTATGTTTTCCCTCAATTCAATGATTTTTTGGCTCGGGCAACCCCTTAAAACTTAAGTAACAATTTCTACAAATTTGGGGTCATATTTTGGGCCAAACGAAGCCCACGATTCATTAGACATCAAAATCCGAGGGGGTCAGGCCGATGACCGCGTTAATTGACGTGGAATGCCCCATATATATACGTACACATAAATATAGTCATATATACAATCATGTGTGTACCGCTATGTCCGTACAACTGGACGTATCTCGTGAATTTCCGGGAACACGTGGAATACCGTAGTGGAAATTAATCATTCCCACCCTAAAGTTCCTCAACCCCCGTTTTGGGTTGGTACTGTTTACGATATTCAATGCGTTACCACCGAGGTGGTAGTTTTTATTATATTCTATTTTTTTAATCAACTTTCGCGGTTATCCGATAAAGTATAGTGGATTTAATAAACGTGGTCATAGTTGATCCGCCATTTTGCAGACTAAACACTTGAGAGAGTGGTTTAATTTATTTTTAGAGGGGTGGTCAACGGATTGAAATGGGTACCATGATTGCGGAGGTAGTTTTGTAGGTCCAGGGATTGATTAGTCTAGTTAAACTAACTCTGATCTGGTTTTCATGCCCTACAGAATCAAGTTAAACGCACCTATGGCTTCTCAGTGAGGTTAATATGGATTTTAGGTGGTTTAGAATCAACCATAATGTAAATACAGAGCCTAACTAATTTCTAACCAACTTTAGCCAGGACTTAAACTATCAGGAATCAACCATAACTCAGCGATAAAGGCTAACTAAGGTTATTCCAGATTCTAAGCGATCCAGAATCAAGTTAAACGCACTTATGGCTTCTCAGTGTGGTTACTACGGATTTTAGGTAGCTTAGAATCAACCATAATGCAAATATGGAGTCTAGCTAAGGTCTAACTAACTTTACTCAGGATCTAAACTATCAGGAATCAACCATAACTCAGCTCCAAAGTCTAACTAAAGTTATTCCAGATTGTAAGCCGTCCGGAATCAACTATAACTCAGCTATGAAGCTGAGCTATCTAGCTGAGGTTATTCCCGATGCTAAGCTATCAAGAATCCACTATAATTTAGCTATAAAGTCTAGCTAACGTTACTCCGGATCTTAACCTACCCAGAATTAACCATAACCTAATTATGCAGCTGAAAATAGATTAATGCTTTACCCCACTTTCGCAGAGATCTAAATTCTTCTGGAGGCTAAGATTGAGATCTAAATGTACACATAAGCTTACATGGTTATTAAATGTACACATAAGCTTACATGGTTATTTTTTAACAGGCTCTAACTAACCCCATTTTTCTTTCTGTATTGTTCCAGAATCAACCATAATCCTGCTGCTGCCTCTAACTACGGTGAGTCTTAATTCCATGCTAACTAGAGTTAACTATACATTAGTTAGGCAGCTATAAATCGATGTCCCTTCAACTTTGATTGTGTAGAGATCTAAACTTAACTAGAGATTAAGATTATCGAGGCAATTAGTTGCAAATAGAATTCTGCAAGTCTCTTTTTGATCTGTAACCAAGTCCGCGTTGTTAATCCACTTCATGGATCTCATAGCTTAAATCCTTAAGCTCGCATTTAGTTGAACTTTTTTCCTCTAGTCATACTTTTTTCTATTATGTTTGGAATTAACCATAATGGAGCTTTAACCTCTAACCAAAGCTTCCAAGTATACTCTGCGCTACAGCAACATGCTCCATCGTATTCCACACACATAGATTGGTAGGCCCAGAGCAGCTGAGCGGTCATTAATAAACCGAAGCCATTACCAAGTAACCCCTGAATGTGCCTGACTGTGTAGTCTATCCGCGAATCTGTGTAACATACACGGTACGATATGCTTCCACAATTCCCCTAACTCCACCAACTATGATGCTGTATATCCACGAAGTTTGGTCTGTATCAATGTCCACACACGGGCGAAAGCGTCTGAAACCACTATCCTCAGAGTTTGGTTCGTGCATAGGAATCCCAACCCCCCAGCGTTCACTCGGCCGATCGCAAACGGAGGGTTCAACTTTAAGGGTAGTTAGGGCTAAGGGCGAACAAAAGAACGCTAAACATGGAATTTTTGAATTGGCGAAACCTCATAACCTTTTGTTTTCCAGAAGTTGATACACTTCTGCTCAAGTAGTTATGGTCATCATCTTGAAGGGTTGGTTTGATTGGTTTTAAGGGTTGATAATTGACAAAGAATCGGACTAACCACGAAATTGGTTTACCCAATAGTAAGCTCGACTTGAAACCTGTTTCTCAAAGGTCAATACACTTTTAGGCAGATTTAGGCCTACCCAACTTTAAGGGTTGGCAGTTAACGAAAAATCGAAATAAACACAATTCTCTTACCTAATAGTTAGCTGGGCTTAACCCGTTTTTTAAAAGTTAATACATTTTTAGGCGGATTTCGGCCTGCCCAACTTAAGGGTTAGTTTGATTGGTTTTAAGGGTTGGTAATTAACAAAAAATGGGAATGAACGCGTAGTTCTTTTGCCTAATAGTTAGGTGGGCTTAACCTGTTTTTTAAAAGTTAATACACTTTTCAGCGGATTTACGCCTCCCCAACTTTGAGGGTTGATTTGATTGGTTTTAAGGGTTGGTAATTAACAAAAATAGGATTAAACACAGAATTCTTTGGCCTAATAGTTAGCTGGGCTTGAAAACTGTTTCTCAAAAGTTGATACACTTTTAGGCAGATTTTGGCCTCCCCAACTCTGAGGGTTGATTTGATCGGTTTTAAGGGTTGGAAATTGACGAAAAATTGAAATAAACACGGAATTCCCTTACCTAATAGTTAGCTGGGCTTGAAAACTGTTTCTAGAAAGTTGATAAACTTTTAGGTGGATTTAGGCCTCCCCAACTTTAAGGGTTAGGTACTGATGAACAAAAAGACGCTAACCATGACATTTTTAGTGACAAATAAGGTGAGTTTGAGACTTTTTGATTGCCGGATGTTGATACTCTTTTATGCGGGTATCCGTGGATCCTCCGCTTTAAGGTACAGCGGAACAGAGAGTGAAACGAGAGCGCAGGGGTTGTGGATACTTACTGGCCCTGGGAAGTCCAAGGGTTGTCTCTGAGCAACCGCTTCGTTTATACACGGTTATATACACGTATATTATATGTCCGTATACCAGTTTAACCAGTTATAGTGTTGCGGTACTGGTACGTCATTTATATATGTCCTCGCGGAACGACCCGTTCGTCCATCTCATCCCTTAAGCGCGGCCATTAAAGTCAACTGCACGGCGTTGTATAAACCGCCGTGCGCCGGACACTTGCCGACCAAAACCACCCCCGTCAAGTAATTCCCGCATTTCCCCTCCCCCAACCCCCAACCCCTTTTCGTCCTTTATACTCCTGCGTCCTGCAGGACACTTAGTTAATGAATTCTTGTCAAATTAGACGCTCCAACCCGACGATCTCGATTCTCTTGCCAAATTTCATGCCCAGATATTTCCGGATCCGGCGATGAAGATGGAAATCCGGAAGCTCAAAATTGAATTTGATTTATAAAAAAAAAAAATGGCTGACTTTGATTTTGCCCAATTCCATATCGTGATATTTTTTGATCCTTATGGAAGGACTTTTGGTCCTTCGACCTTGCTGCATTTTTTTTCTCATTTTTTTGGGGGTGGGGACTAGAGTTAACCCTGAAATCTTTGGACATCACGCGTTCTCATAAAATCGAGCATTCATCCAGACAGGATTGGAATGTTATGAAGGAACGTGACGTGACCCTCGCGTCCGCTGACGCGGTCCAGACTTGGAACGCAAGGACGAGAATGCGTCAGGCGACGTCCTCTCGAATCCTTTGTCGCTCGTTATAGATCTCGTCGTCGACGAGATTCGAGAGGGATTAATATCAACGTTGAACTCTTGACGCGTGACGATTTCCGGGAAAAAAATCGCATTGTCGAGTTTTTTGAGTGACGGGAATGCAGAATTCGTCAGAAATACAGATTTTAATATAAAATTTTTTTTATTGACCTTTTACTTTTAAGTGACAAGCTGGATGAAAAAAAATGGTATTAAAATTGAAAGTGCAGGGGGATGAAAAATTAAGGGGAATAAAATTTATTTAAGAAGTATATTCTATATTTAATCAATATATTTAATTAATTAAAAATTAAATAACAACAACAACAATAATACTAATAATAATAAATGAACTTGATTTAAATTTAAAAAATTAAGATCAATTAATCGACGTAAATTTTTTTTTTAAATGGCTTTGCAATAACTCTCTGAATATTTACGACAATATTTCGCAATTTTCAATGACCTTGAATTTCAGTTCTTGCTGAATTTTTTTCAACCCCTGTTAATTTTTTTTTTCATTAAATAAAATCGCATTGTCGAATTTTTTGAGTGACGGGAATGCAGAATTCGTCAGAAATACAGATTTTAATATAAATTTTTTTTTTTTTTCATTGACTTTTTACTTTTAAGTGATAAGCTGGTTGAAAAAAATGGTATTAAAATTGAAAGTGCAGGGGGATGAAAAATTAAGGGGAAATTTATTTAAGAATTATATTCTACATTTAATTTATGCATTTAATTAATTAAAAATTGGAAATTAAATAAAAACAACAACAATAATAATACTAATAATCCTAATAAATAAATTTAATTTAAATATAAAAAATTAAGATTAATTAATCGACTTAAATATTTTTTTTTAAATGGCTTTGCAATAACTCTCTGAACTACTTACGACAATATATCGCAATTTTCAATGACCTTGAATTTCAATTCTTTCCGAATTTTTTTCAACCCGTTATTTTTTTTTTTTCATTAAAAAAAATCGCATTGTCAAGTTTTTTGAGTGACGGGAATGCAGAGTTCGTCAGAAATATAGATTTTAGTATAATTTTTTTTTGTTCATTGACTTTTCAAATTTATTAAGTGGATGATAAAAAAATCGTATTAAAATTCAAAGTGCAAGGGGATGAAAAATCAAGAGGAACAAAATTTATTTGAAAATGATGTTGTACATTTAATTTATACATTTAATTAATTCAAAATTAAATATAAAATAATAACAATATAATCATAATAAATTCATTCTGTTTAAATGATTTAAAAAGCGAAGATTAGTTAATCAATTGACATTAATATTTATTTTTCAAAATGGGGTTGCAGTAATTCTCTAAATTATTTACGACGATTTTTTGCAATTTTCAATGACATCGAATTCACATTCTTGTCGAATTTTTTTTCACCCCTGACCATTTTTTTTTTAATCATTCAAAACATATGATTATTTATTTATTCATTTTTTTTGACGTCTCATTCATCCGCGTGTGATCGATTTCTCGTTTTCACGAAGGAAAAAAAATGAAAGCGTGAAAGCGCGCGCAAAAAAGGGGACAAAATAAAAATATTCCCAAGTAGAAAAACTTGTACTTGTCACGAGATAGATTTGCCGACACCTGTTACGAGGATATTTGATCGATCGAGACTCTGCGGTTTTTGCAAAATAAATGCTGAAACATTCTCGTCTATGCAGATATCGCGCGTGTTTTTTTCCACGCTGAGGGAAAAAACATCCCTCTTGTTGTCCGTCAGAAGGGATGAAAAAAACGTGATTCCAGAATGCAGCGTGGGGAGGAAAGGCCTTCGAAATGTGTGCGATTTTTTTTCGCAATGATCGACGAAGAACCTTTTCGTACGACACGATTTTACCCTCAAAAATAAAATAAGGGTTGTATCGAACCCTCTGCTCATTTTTCTTTCAGTTCAACTTCATTTTACAAAACAATAAAATAAATAATAAAAATGAACAATAAAATGAATAATAAAAAAGAACAATAAAATGAATAATAAAAATAAATAGTAAAATATTAAAAAAATCAAGTATAGAATGAGGGATGAAATTTCTTTTTTTTTAATTTTAAAAAAATCTTCGAATTCTTAAAAATAGTGTTGTTCATTTTTGGAGGATAAATTTTGAATATTTTTATGAAATGCAAATTATATTTATTTTTAAGTAAAATTAAATAAAAAATAAAAAGTTGATTAAAAAAAAAAAAGGTTTGTCTCGAGAAGATAAATATTGATATAAAAAGAGTTTTGCTCGGTTGACAATGTGTTGAATATGAATTTAGGTTAAAATAAAGCATAAAACTAAACAATAAAATTAATAATAAAAATAAATAGTAAAATATAAAAAAATATCGACCTATAGAATAAGGGATGAAATACAATTTTTTTTTTTTAATTTTGAAAAAATCTTCCAATTTTTAAAAATAATGTATTTTTCATTGTTAAGTAAAATTAAATAATAAATAAAAAATTGATTAAAAAAAAATTCTTTGCCTCGAGAGGATAAATGTTGATATAAAAAGGGTTTTGCTCGGTTGACAACGTCTTGAATATGAATTTAGGTTGTAAGGTGTATGGGGAGAAGTATTTTTTATGGAATCCGGAGCAAAATCACATGTGGGACGTCCCCGGGTCTCACGTCACCCTTCACACGTTGTGCCTCGCGATTTTTCCACCCTTGGAGTATCGTGCACCCTTTCGCCGCAAATCCCATACAAGTCTCAATCCCTTGCTTTCGATATTCGAACATAAAAATCAGCTTTATCTCGACATGTTATATAAGGAAGCTCTTCTCTCGCGCTGTCTCGAGAGAGAAGAAAAGAAAAAAACAGAAATCATTCTGCAAATGCGAAAATATGCTGCAGCGAATTTGGAGGGTTGAAAAAAAAATTATCGAGAAAAAAAGAATCATATTTCAAAAAATATTTTTATTTTCAAAACATGAGAAGCAAAAAAAATTAAAGGCTCAAAAATATTTTAATTAATAATATTAAAAATTTTAAGTATAATTCAATTTAATGATATAATTAATGTTAAATAAAATAATAAAAATATTAATAATTTAATTCAAGTTATAATTTAATCGAACATCAAAATCAGCTTTAAATAAAAAAGGGAAACGAAAAGGAAAAGCGAATCGTGGGGGTTGAAAAAAAATTATGAGGTCCAGAAAAACAAGAATGAATGATATTTTCAAAAATATTGAAGTTCTTAAAATATTATGAAGAAAAAAACATTGTTTAACGGTCAAATATATTTTTTATCACCAAAACATTTTTTTAAAATGTAAATTATAATTAAATTTAATAATATTACAATTCATTTGATATAATATATAATTAATAATAATTTGATTTAAATTATTATTGGATCGAAAATAAAAATCAGCTTCAATCAAATAAGGAAAAAAGCAAAGGAAAAGCAGATCCTGGGGGTTGAAAAAAAAATTATGAGGTCAACAAAAACGAGAATGAATGATATTTTAAAAAATATTGAAGTCTTTAAAACATAATGAAGAGAAAAACATTGTTTAATGGTCAAATATGTTTCTTATCATCAAAAAAGTTCTTTAAAGTGTAAATTATAATTAAATTTAATAATATTACAATTTCATTTCATATAATATATAATCAATAATAATTTGATTTAAATTATTATTGAATCGAACATAAAAATCAGCTTTAAACAAATAAGGAAAAAAGCAAAGGCAAATCAAATTCTGGGGTTTGAAAAAACAATTATGAGGTCAAGCAAAACAAGAATGAATGATATTTTAAAAAAATATTAATATTTTCAAAACACTGGAAAGAAAAAAAAATGATGAAGGGTCAAATCCATTTATCTATTAATAAAAGTCTTAATAAAATAAAATATCTCAATAAAATATAATACAATGAAATTAATAATTTAATCAAAATAAAAAGTAAATTCACACGTATAACAATAATAATAAATAAATGAAAAAATATAAATTCACAAGTATAACAAATATAATAAATAAATAAATAAATAAATAAATATAAATTAAGATGCACATACATAAAGTTATAAATAAATTAAATAAAGGGATGATTCACCCCAATCCGAGAGACGTGTACGACTGAATCTAGCCTAGAATCGTGATAGAGGAATTTTTTCCACGGTCTGGCGGATTCTTCGATCGGGGTTGCAGCTTCGAATAAGCGGGGAAACGTCCATATTGCGGTTCGAATGTTTCATCAAATATTGAAGAAGAGTCGTGATGCCGTTGGCCTCTCTTTTTCATTCCATATCGGCCTTGCACGACTCAAAAATTCATGTTGATCGCCCTTAAGGGGCTCGGCCGACATTTCGATTGAAAAACATTTTTTTTTGCCTCGCTTTTTCGCGAGAAACATAACTTTATGAAGCGTTCAGATGTAACGTCCGGGTTGAATGTTAGGGGTGGTTCTCGTGACCACGTGAATTATTCCCAAAAGGCAGAAAACGCTCGAATCGTCTCTCTCCATCTCGATGATAAATTATTTTTGCGAATATACGTATTTGAGACTTCCCTCCCGAGGAATTATTTATTTCCAGTCCGAAATAAAATATTTACGATATTTTTCTAGCACTTTATAAAGCTGTGACGTTTCCAGAGCGACTGATCCGAAGAGACGAGGATGTCCTTATTTCTCTCTCCCTCTCTCTCCGAATCTTTTGGTACATGCAAACCGCGACGGGGATGGCAAAGAGCGAGGGTTTATCGAGCATGTTTTGCTCCTCTTTTTTCTTTCGGATGAAATTTTAAAGGGTTTTTCCTCCTCGTGGGCGAAGAGAGTCGATCCCCGAGGACCTTTTTCCTCTTTACCACAGGCAACGCGCTTCTCGGTCTCTTTTTTTCCCTCTTCCCTCCTGTTTTCATCCCCCAGTATTTTTTTCCCATGCGACGAATATACGTTATCGCCGAAAATCTTCTGAAACTTTTTTCAATTGACGTTTCAACGATTTCCCAATTTTTTTTACAATTTGTACAAACTCTTAAACGTCTCCGCGATAGATTTCAATTTTTCGTCGGCAAATTTCATCCCTCATTTATGGAAAGGCAAATTTAGCGCTACAATCCTCCATAAAATTGAAAAAGTAGTCAAGTTTATTTTTATTATTATTTTAGTCTTTTTTTTACTGCACTGAGAGAAAAAATTACTAGAACCAATGAAATAAAGTTTTGAAGACAAAAAATCGTTTTTTTTTTCATTATTTGCCAAAATATATTAGATTGGGTCCCTTATATATTTACTTGGTTCATTTTTTTCAGTCAATTTCATAAATTTCTGTTTCAATAAACGAATTAACTTGAATCTAACAATATGTTATCAATTATATGTAATATGTTGTTTGAATCAAGAACACATTTTATCATTCGAAACATGCGTGTCTTTTAATACAGGAAGCACTGAGAAAAAAAATTTGTCGAATCAACAAATTAATTAGTCCATAATCAACAGGAAAAATGATTGATTCAATCAAATACGTGTTTATTAATTGTTGCTAAACATTTTATAAAAAATATATAGCCCTTGCCAAATAATTTAATATGCATAGTTTAGTGACCCCAAAAAGAGATGAATAGAAAAAAAAAGACAAATCTGCGCCAATTCTCCGATTTAATTTCTCTGTTCGACCGAGATTCGAACCCTCGACCCTACCTAACCATCATACCTATCCTACCTAACTACCTAACACGCTACCTATTAAACTATCGATTACTATTATGCACTTGAAAAAAGTTAGGAGTTATGAAGATTCGAATATAAGAAAACATTTTAAAAACCAGTTTTTTAATTTTTAACAACTTATGTATACTATTAAAGTATACTATAGAAATTATAGTTCTTTGCTTGAAGGAAATAAAAATTTCATCATTTCAAACAAATATTTTATTGGAATAAAATAATGTGTTATTTATTTTACTGCAGCTTCTTTTCAAATAATCACAATCAATTTTATATCCAATAAATATTGAAAATACTACAGAAATATTTTTAGAAGTAAAATAATGATGAATTTATTGCAAAGAAATAATTTTGTTCGAAAAAAATAATTTAATATTGATGTCGTTTTTCAGATTCAAATAATCTCATGTTTATGATGCAATAAATCTAATTAATCCAATGAATGCAAATTTATTAAAATCTATTTAAATAAAGATATTTTTAGAAGTAAAATAATGATGAATTTATTGCAAAGAAATAATTTTGTTCGAAAAAAATAATTTCGTATTGAAGCCATTTTTTAGATCCAAATAATCTCATATTTATTATGCCATAAATAATTTTCTTTAAAAATAATAATTTCCTATTGATGTCGGTTTTTAGATTCGAATAATCATCATTTTAGATTCAAATAATCTCATGTTTATGATGCGATCGATGAAATTAATCCAATGAATACAAATTTAATCAAATCTATCATGCATTTAATTGTTACTATTAAATAAGACTTTAATATAATGGAGTAATAGATTCGTGAAAATATTTTTTCAAATGAAGAATGATTTTCTTGGTTCAACAAATAAATAATCGAATTAATACTTTCATTTAATAAATAACATGTTCTCAAATTCAGTAATTTGTTCTCTCAGTGTGAGGGTGAAATTGAAGAATCAATTCTGTTGAGCATCCCCTAAATCCATCGAGTTCTGAGGGTGAAAAAAATGAGTAAAAAAAAATTGGGAAAAAATTGACAATTTTCTGGACACTTTGCCAAAAGATATTCCAGAATAACATTTAGAATGGTCGTTGAAAATTAAAGGAAAAAAGAGACATTTCAGACAATCTTAGAGGTCCCCGTTTACATTGAGTCCCCCCCCCCCCCGCCCCCACCCCTCTTCACGATTCTTGCGGGTGTTTGTCGGCCATTGAAAATTCGCAGCACGCTCTCAATCGTTCGCAAATTTTTATACGAACGAGGCGATATTGAATTACAAATTTTCCGGTATTGTCGAAGAATCGGTCGAACCGAGTTCTCTCCGTTAAAATATGTCTCGTTTATGGAAACGTGAAGGTACGCTTCAGAGGAGTGCGTCGCATCCTAAATTCCTCAAGAGAAAAAGTCACTGTCAACATTTTAGAATTTTTTTTTATATTCACTAATTTATATATTTTCAAAAAAATGTAGGTAAAATTTTAAACCTGCTAACCTTAAAATTTTACCTTATTAGTTTAACCTATACTAAACGAAACACACGATACGGAGTCAAAAATATTTGAAGTCAGTAATTTTTAATTTGTTTTGAACCCATAAAAAATATAAAGGCGAAAGGTATTGAAGCATGAAGCCGAAGTCACGTGTCCAGGATAGCTCAGGTGCTCTTCCTGATGGCTTCAATAAGAAATAACGCATTAGCCAGGCCGGATGTGTCGTGAGACCAAAAAAAGAGGGGGTGAGAAAGACTGAGAGAGGGTTGTACAAATTTCGCAGTCATTATCAAGCTAAGAGGGGGTTGCCTCCAAACACCAACACAGATAAACAGGACACGCGCGTTTTAACTTCCCCTCTAACGTCACGAGAGAGGACTCACGTATGAGAAACGTTGGGAGGCAGTTTCACGGTAATTTCTTGTGTATATTAGGTAACTCCGAGCTCTCATGAGCTTTCGGCGCGGGAGGGGGGGATGAGGGTTGGTTGGAAGGGAGAGATAAGCAAAAGGCACTTTGAAAGAGGCGGAGTGGTGACCCGTGGCCAGTTGGAAAAGCAGGATTCTCGAATGCCCGTCGAGCCGCGGCTAAAAGGTTTCATTCACCTAACCAGGGGTGTATTCTCCCTTGTCGACGAATAACTTCCGGAACATTAAGTACAGAGCCAACGCCACGATGATTATAACTTATGCCGCAAACAACAATTGCTCCTCTGTTTTACGCTCTCACCACACCCCAAACTTTATATTCTCCCAGGTTCTTCCCTTATCCCCTGTGCATCAAGCCTCCTCCAGCCAGAGATCCCCAAACTGGAAATAAGGATCCTCCATCGTAGGTCAGAGCATGGCTTCCCTTGACTTGGCAGTTGACTTGTCAGTTGCTATAAGTTCTGCTACGGCGAACCGTCATATTCCGACCTGACTTCCTCCAACCCCTCCAGAACTGGCTTGTTTTATCAGAAAGGGGCGGGAGTCCGTCCACTATACAAAACCCCTGGCAGTTGACTCGTCAGTTGCCAAAAGTTCTGCTACGGCGAACCATCATATTCCGACCTGACTCCCCTCAACCCCTCCAGAACTGGCTTGTTTTACGAGAAAGGGGCGGGAGTCCGTCCACAATTATACAAAACCCCTGGCAGTTGACTCGTCAGTTGCCAAAAGTTCTGCTACGGCGAACCATCATATTCCGACCTGACTTCCTCCAACCCCTCCAGAAGTGGCTTGTTTTATCAGCAAGAGGCGGGAGTCCGTCCACAATTATACAAAACCCCTACAAGATCTCCCAGGTTATCTTCCCGGAAGGCTAACTGTAATACAGGATAAAGGAAAACCACAAACGCTGAGATTATCGAGCTGACAATAATCGGAATCCCGATGTCCTCTGCTGCTGGGACCAAGCAGTCGGCGCGAATCTCCTGAGGGCGCAATGAGGTGAAATCCCAAAACAAGAAAGGCTTAACGGGGGGAGGTCTGAGCGAAAATGAGAGCTCCCTCACTCCCTCCGGGAAATAATCTGCAAGCGGATTTCTCGTTCTCAAGGATCGTCATTCCTCCTGTGTTGGACCCTTCCAAGACCCCACTGAAGACCGATATCGACTTATCCACGACTTTGTATTCAACGTATATGCAAACGAGAAACGTGTAACGCGGATAAATCCAGCCTGGATCCAGTTGTACACTTTGGGACATTAAGACTCGTGTCTGGTCCAAGTTCCTAGGCATAACGGACCAGAAGTCAGGTTGGGGATGTCCTTTACCCATCTGCCAGCGTATCTTCCTAACGTTTGGTTGGAGGGTGCATAAAGTCCTATACAGACCTAGACTTTCGATACAACCGATCGGGTCTAGCCAATGGCTTCGGTTGTAGGACACCTTCATCCATGTTACAAATGAACAGAATCCGCTGTTGAACTCTAGTTTCACGAAGTACGAAAGTCTGGTCGCCTACATCCCTCCCCTTGTGGGTATCCCCAAGTTCCCAGGCAGGGATGGGAGAGGTGAACTGGCTTCAGCGTACCTCCACCTTGAATAACACGGCCGAAGGTTGCCAATAGGGGTTGACAACCCCATCTAGTCTCTGTCTCAATCAACCCCTCCTGTTCCGTCTTTATCTCTCGGCATCCCCCTTCTGGCTTCGACTTACACCCAAGACCATGGTCGATCCGCGCATTCGAGTGTCCGGTAACTCGGTGATCTCCAACTATCCCGGAGGATTACCCAACTATTCTCCGAAGACTGGAAGCCATTCGGGATTAGAACGTAAGGACTGGATTCATTCCCCATTGCCGATGGAACACATCCGGGGCAGGCACATCGACTAACCTCCTGACCAAGGGATGAAGAGGAGGCGAGGTCACATCTCTACCCCCAACTTTCATCCCCCTTTGGCTGCAGCGTCTTTTGGTGTATGGGAATGAACGGGCTTTGGTTCCTGAACTCCGTTTTCTGGACTTTCGAGACCAGCACACCTTCCTCAAAGATTCGAGAGTCTTCATGCCACTCCTTCCACCCTCTGTCTTCAGTCCTCTGGCTTCTTGTGCTAACGGCGATCAGCAGTTCACCCAGACCAACGTCATCCTTTTCCATTCGACATCGGCAGGCCAATATCAATTATATCTCTCTATATATATATATATATATATATATATCTGCAAACGGGAGAAGACAAGAGCTCGCAATCACGCCCGAGCAGACCTCAACGGATCAAAGGCCTTTTGGCATCCGTGTGCCTGCGGGATCAACAGTTTTTAGATAAGAAATACTTCAATTAACCGAACGAACGAATACCGCAAACACCAGCCCGGATTCTTCCCGATGAACTGGCCCTAAAAATTATCCGCTGGTCTGGACATTGTGGCGTTATGTGATGAAGATAACGTCCCTTGATGCTTCTGGATTAGTGGAAATATGGACCAACGGTGATGGAGACACGGTTTTGGTGCCCATCGATCCCCAATTGTCCTGATAATGACACGATGCAGCGCATCCTGCCAAATATTAATTTTCCCCAGCAACGGATAGTAACAATTTGAAAAGGTATTTATTTCTTTTTTTTTCCTTTCAATTATTTTTTAATATTTAGTACACAGCTAAAAATTTCGTCTAAAAAGAAGTGAAAATATTTAAAAATATTTTAAACGATTTTCTAGTGCAAAATTTAATTTGGATATTCTTAAGGGGGCTGCTTTAAGGGGGAAAGCCATTCTAAAGGGTACGATAACTAATTATTATTTATTAATAATAACTAACTAATAACTAATTATTAATAATAATTTAATTTGAATTATTTTTGAATCGACAATAAAAATCAGCTGCAAACGAAAAAGGAAAACGAAAAGGAAAAGCGAATCGTAGGGGTTGAAAAAAAAATTATGAGGTCAAGAAAAGTGAGAATGAATGATATTTAAAAAAATATTGATGTTTTAAAAATATTATGAATAAAAAAAACATTGATTAATTGTCAAATTGTTTTATTAACAAAACAGTTCTTTAAAATTTAAATTATAATTAAATTTACTAATATTACAATTAATTTGATATAATATATATTTAATAATAATTTGATTAAAATTATTATTGAGTTGAACATAAAAATCAGCTTTAAATAAAAAAGAAAAATGAAATGGAAAAGCGAATCGTGGGGGTTGAAAAAAAAATTATAAGGTCAAGAAAAACCAGAATGAATGATATTTTAAAAATATTGAAGTTTTTATAAACATTATGAATAAAAAAACATTGTTTAATGGTCAAACATATTTTTTATCATCAAAACAGTTCTTTCAAATGTAAATTATAATATAAAGCCATTCTAAGGGGTACCATAACTAATTATTAAAGGATTAGATTATTGTTATTTTATTAGGTATTTATTCAAAAAATTTCAAATCCATTTTTACTGATATTTTTTTTAATTAATAGGGATATAGATATTATTATCTTAACGATTAAAAAAGTACCTTCCCTTTGTTCAATGAATATCTCAGTAAAAGGGTTATCTAAGAATAGAAATGAAACAAATATAATTAAATTATTATTATTAAAAATATCATTAAATATTATTAATATATGCATATAATATCACGAAATATTATTAAAATATATAAACATTTAAAAAAAAAAATCTAGATGAATGCAGCTTTAAACGTGGCCATTTTCTTTCTTTAATTATTAATAAAATGGTGAAGAATTAAATTTTTGTCCCATCCTTAAGGTTCTTTTTCTATTCAAACAGATTTAAAAAAGAGCAATTATCTAAATTTTTGAGATTGGTCAATGCGATTACAAATATTTTTTGACAAAAATTGAAATTCCGCACATCAATTTTTGAATATTCTTTGGGTGAAGGTCAAAAATATTCATTTTGAGAAAAATTCCTTCCCTTGTTCTTACTAAAAAAATTCTAACTAACTCAATTTTCAACATTTTAACTCAAAATTTAACCCACATATTTTTAAAAATATATACTTTGAAGAAATGCAAAAAAAAATTTTGTTATCAAAAGTTTTTGAAAAAATTTAATTTTTTTTAAAATGAAACAAATTAAAAAATGCAAAAAAAAATTAAATATAAATTCAACAAATTTGTAATTTTTTTTAAAGCAAAAAATTAAAAAAATGAAAGGGGGTTAAGTGGTGTAAAATAATTTTTTTTTTTTTTAATCTTCACACGCGGTTTGTCGAGCGCCGAATATCGAGAGAAGGAGTATTTCTAAAAAAAATACGAGGTTCCTCCAAGTCGGATATAAAACTACGTTGTTTGGGTTCGCGTAAATTCATCGGATCGTAAAATTCAATCCTCGCGTGTCCGGGATGATCGCGGAGGATTCAGAGGGCCGCATGTGTCGTTGGAGAGTGCGTTCTTCTCGGAGAAGTCACTAAATCAAGGCGGCATTCCCACAGATTGCCGAAAAATTTCCTAAAAATCGTGAAGTCATTTCGCCATCAGTTTAGTCTGGAAGGCCCGAGGAACTTCCTGTCGCGCGATAATCACGTGAGAATTCGAGACAAGGAGCCATTTTTTTTCAAAAATATATTTTGAGAATGGAAATAAAATAGGTCGAGGTTCAAATCCCATAAATGTATATGGGGTTATTCCATGTGAAATTGACAACTTTCAAACCCGACCCCTTTTGATTTGGCTGAAATTTTGTTTTCCTTTTCTACTCAATCAAAAACATTTTTCAGGAAATTTTCCATTTTTTTAATCCAACCCAAAAGGAAACGCTTTTATTTTTAAATGACTATAACTTCTTCAAAAATTGACTAATTGAGACGTTTTTTTTGAAAACTTTTGTTTTTGAATGTACTTTCCGGAAAAAAATACAACAAAATTTTCAGATATTAAAAGTTATGAAATTTTTCACTTTTTCGAGATCTTTTTATCGAAGTTCGCCATTTTTAATTTTTTTTGTCACTCAAACAATATTTTGATCAATTCCGGAAAAAATGCCGCCCAACCTGGAGTGACATTCTTTTTCCTTCTATTTTTTTTTTAACGATTGAAACAAAAAAGTTAAAAGTTGTCAATTTGACATGGAGTACCCCATGCGTCATTCCATATCAATTCCTCTATCCCGAAGTAATTGATTTTTGAAAAAATATTCTTAAAATAATCATAACTTCTACAATAACCAAGATATTCTAACTTGTTGAAAGGTCGTTTTTTTTTCATTGTACTTTTTGAAAAAAATATCGAAAATTACGAAAAAAAAAATTTTAATGTCTTTTTGGCTGTTTTAAGTTAAAAAATTTGATTTTCTTTCAATGGAAACCCTTCGATTTTTTTCAAAAAAAATTATAAAATTCTGCGTAAAAAAACAAAACTTTTTTGTTGTAATTTTGATATTTTTTCCTTCTATGACTAAAATTGATTTCAATGATGTTAAAAGAAATAATTTAACTTCTCTCACATATTTCCTTTGTAAATTATAATAATTAACATCAAGAATTACCATTTTTATGTACAAAAATTTAATGAAGCGCAAAACGTATTTAAATTGTAATTTTTAATGTTAATTATTACAATTTACAGAGGAAATATGTGAGAGAAGTTGAATTATTTATTTTAACATCATTGAAATCAATTATTGTAGTCATAAAAGGAAAAAAGATCAAAATTACGAAAAAAAAAAAAATGAAAAACCAATTTTTTAACAAGAAGTTATTTGAATCCCTTCTTGGGTAAAATCTCAAAAAAATTTTTTTTACGTAGATCTTTATAATTTTTTTTTTCAATCAAAGATGTCCTATTGAAAAAAAAATCAAATTTGTTAGCCAAATTTTTTGAAAAATCAATAACTTCGGTATGGTTTAAGACAGAGAGCTAAAAATTTACATGGATACTTTTTTTTGCATGTACAATAACATACTAAAAAACGAAAAAAAAATCGAAGTGGCTCACCGACAAAACGTCGTTGAATTGACAAGGAATGGGACGTATAGAGATTTATTTTTTTGTTTCGTAATGGATTTCGATATCTTGGGAGGAAACTTTCATCGAGTGGAGGAAAAATCGCAAAAGTTTCGTCTCAGCAACAACCAGAATTCTCGATTACGTTTCTTGACCGTGATATATATCCTCCTTTTTATATATACCTCTGGGTATATATAATATAAATCTGTATGGTCTTCATGGTGTGTTGGTACAAGAAGCTGACAAAAAAAGGCCCTGAATCGGATGAAAATCGCCCCCTGAATCGCTGGACTTCCGCCCTTTGTTCCTCGACCTCGTTTGCTTCTTTTCCATGGGGGAGGGGGGGGGGGGTGAACCCCATGGATTCTCATATGCACTTAGTTTTCATTGCCGAACACCCCGTCGTATGTAATATAATATATTTCGTAGTCTGTTGCTCCCCAAGGTACAGTGTCTCGCGGTCGAATTTCTTTCTCGTTGTCCGAATGTTCCCGCCTGCATCTCAACTACCCCTCGGACATCCCTCGATCCGTATCATCCCTCCACGGAACTTTTCTGGCTTTTTTTTCTCTCCTTCGGCCTGGAGATAGTCAAAGGAAGCGTGAAATACTTTGGACAAATCGTTGGTACGATAAACAATAGGAATAGGAATTTTTAATTTTAGAGCTTTTGGGGGAGGAAACCAATTATTGTTTCAAGTAATTCAATTAATTATTAGTTTTCATTCTATCTTCAATTCTTAATTTTTTAGAAAAATTGAAATAAGTAATAACTGAGCTTTTCAGGGAGTAAACAATCATTTTTCCGTTCTAAAATTTAGGCAATAATTTATTGCTAATTGTTAATAATTAATCTTCAATTTTTTATTCTTCATTTCAAGGAATAAATTGAAATTCGTAATTATAAAACTTTTTGGAGTGGAAGCATACGTTATTATTTCATTATTTCATATTTCATTATTATTGTTAATTATTAATATTTATTCGTCAATCTCAAATTCTTAATTTTTAGGAACAAGCCAAATCGAAACTCGTAATAATTAAGCTTTTTGTAGAGGAAGCAATAATTATTCTGTTCAGCAATTTATTTAATTATTAATTTTTAATTATTAATACTTAATATTCAATCTTTAATACGTAATTATTTTTTATTCCTTAGTCTTCGATTTTTTATTTTTAGAAACAAGTAAAATTGAAACTCACAATAATTAACCTTTTTGGAGAGAAATCAATAATTATTCTGTTCAGCAATTTATTTAATTATTAATTTTCAATAATGAATATTAAATCTTGAATCTTTAATTCCATATTATTATTTTTTATTCTTTAATCTTAAATTCTTAATTTTTAGGAACAAGCCAAATTGAAACTCGAAATAATTAAGCTTTTTGGAGAAGAAGCAATAATTATTCTGTTCAGCAATTCATTTGATTATCAATTTTCAATTATGAATATTAAATCTTCAATCTTCAATCTTGAATTCTCAATTATTTTTTTTTATTTCTTAATCTGCAATATTTGATTTTTAGGAATAAGCTAAATTGAAACTTGCAATAATTAAGTTTTTTAGAAAAGAAGCAATAGTTATTGTGTTCAGCAATTCTCTTAATTATTAATTGTTAATTATTGGTATTCAATCTTCTATCTTTAATTCCTTATTATTATTTTTCACTCTTCAATTTTCAATACTTAATTTATAGAAGCAAAACAAATTGAAACTCGTCATAATTAAGTTTTTTAAAGGGGAAGCAAATTATTTTATTCATTAATTAAGAAAATTATTAATCTTGAGACTGATCAATAATTTCCAATTTCCAATGACTAATCTCCAATCATTCATCCCCAATGTTTCATCTTGGATCTTGAATCCCCAATAATTAATCCAAAACCATCATTTTCAATTTCCACCCTCCAACCCTTAATATTCAATTCCCAAAATTCAATCTTCTCACCCCAAAAGCTTCATCATTATTCCCATCTCAATTAATCCACAAAAAATCAACGATCAATCTCCACTGATTATCGCAAAGCTTCGCTCATTTATAAATCCACTTTCGCCCTCCCATTCCCAAAACATCCCCTTCTAAAATATTCATCCCCTCTCGATTATTCCTCCGAAAAAAAAAACAGGATAAAAAGGAACATATGCACTGTCCACTCTCTGTGAATAAATTCCGGGATTCGATGTTCGCAAACGCATGCATGATGCATAAAAATAGTGAAATCGTCGGATAGGAGACTCGTCCATGGTTCGTGAAACTTCCAGCGAGTTCGTAAGCCTATTTTCTTCCTGATTCATGGTAATCCGCGCCTGACGGGAATTTTGGGAGGTTCATCAATTCGCGATACAGAAAATACAGACGAGTGTATTTTCACAGAGAGATCGAGATTAACGAAGCTCGAATGTGAAAACGGGTGCACGACAAAAAAAAAAAAAAAAAAAAAAAAAAAAAAAAAAAAAAAAAAAAAAAAAACGGACGATAAATATTTCACGCCTCGGAGTCGTCCGAAGAGTTCTTCTGGCGATGAAACTGGCGGTGACCGACGGATGGTCCTGTTTTTTTTTTTTTTTTTTTTATCACGCAGGGGTTGTGCATTTTTGGGGGATGAAACAGCCGTGAAGAAAGAGAGTACGGTGGGGAAAGAAAGGGGAGAGGGAAAAAGTGACTCTCCGAGCTCTTTTAGACGTATCCCGTTGATTTAAGGGTGGCGAGAGGGTTCCTTTTTTTCTATTATATCGCGATTGTTTATTGACGAAGAGAAGAGTGCCCTGAGGGTGGGTGACCGATTCGGGACATCTATTACTTTGTTCTTTCCTACTTTCATGAATTTTGTGCACGGATTTAGTGTATATATGAATATAGAGATATTAAAGGATGTGGTAGCAAAGTATTTGAGTGGGAAACTCTAAGGGATGGAAAAATTGTCATTTTTTTGAGTATATTAATATTTTTTGTGATTTAATATTTTGTTGACTAAATTGAGAATTGGCATTTTAAAGGGGAAGAATTGGGCGTTATTTCCTGATTTTTTAAATTATTTTTAGAAATTTTTTTTAGATTTGGACTCTATTTTGAAATCAGCTGTTTTTCGCCTTTTTCCCCTCTCTTCCAGAGGAATTTTTTTTATACATCGCGGTTAGATTTATGAAGAAGAAAGTTTGAGCTTCAATTTCCTTTTTTTAAAAACTTTGAGCGATTTTTTTTTTTAAAGTTATTCTGTTTTTTGTGAAAAAAGAGGAAATTTGAAAAATTCCGTATAACATGAAATCAAAGAGGATTCATGAAAGACTTTAAGTTGCGTCTGTTTTTGTTGAGGGCAGAGGAATGTTTTCAGGTTTTTTTTCCAAATTTTTTTTTTTCATCTTTTGGGTCGGAGCTCGGATCATTCAATTACCATAACTCAACAACTATAGGATAATTGATGAAATTTCAAGAGGAGAAAATACTTTATTTTACCATTTTCCACACATTGGATTTTTTTCAAATTTTTTCCCCTAATTTTTTTGCAGCCTCAAGATGAGAATACCAAATTTCGGAAAAAAAAATCTGAAAAAATTCCTCTGCACTCAACAAAAACAGACGCAACTTTTCGCTCTCTTGATGTTTTTCATGAATCCTCTTTGTTTTCGTGTTATACGGGATTTTTCAAACTCCCTCTTTTTTCACAAAAAAACAGAATAACTTTTGGAAAAAGTATCGCTCAAAATTTTTTTAAAAAGAAAATTGAAGTTCAAACTTTCCTCTTTTTGAATCCAATCGTAAAAATGTATAAACAAAAATTCTTCTAGAAAAGAAGTGCATCTGAAGAGAGGGGAGAAAAAGGCGAAAAACAGCTGTTTTCAAAATAGAGACTAAATCTAAAAACAATTTCTAAAAATAATTTAAAAATCTCTTTAAAATGCCGCTTGGTGAATTACTCTACCAGACCTTTTGTGAAGTTTTGTCCGGAAACTTTTCGCCGGTACTGTATATTATTATTAGTAATAATTGTTAATAGTTATTAATAATAATTATAAGTTCCTATATATAATTATTAAAAGTATAAAACATTGAGAATAGGCTCATAAGTCTTTGAGTATTAGCGAGGACGAGCTCAATATGAAATTTCAATTTTATTTTATTTTTTAGATTTTTTATTCATATTTTATTCAACTAAAATTGAAACAAATCAAAATCATCATAATTTCATTAGAAAAAATTTCATCAAAATAATATTCAAATTTTGAAGGACCTTCATTTCCTCTCGCATAAATTTTCAGCTAATTCAAGGTCAATAAAAAAAAGATTCGGGATAAGGGATGAAAAAAATTTATCAAAATTGTGAGAATCACACGAATAATTTGGGGAAGTTGATAAGAAAAATCATGAAAACCAAAACCAAATTGCAATTTTCTTGAAAAATCGTAAAAAAAAGTTGGCGTTAAAGTTTACGAGGCGCGACGATGGAGAAGCGTCAGAGGGTAGGAAAAAACCACCCTTATCGGCCCTGCAAGAGAATCTCGATGCTCTCGACGTTCGGAATTGTGTTGGGTTTCTTAGATTCGTGTTAGAATTGACCATGTGTGTGTTCGTCAGAGCGAAAACTGGACACGAAGTGTCCCCGAAGTGCGAGTGATGAGTCCCGAGAGATTTTGTAACGCTGGCGCAACGTTTTCGCGCCAAACGACGACGAGGAGAACTCTCGAGATCAATGCAAAAAAGGCCGATGTAAAAAAAAACCCACCCCCTCCATCACCTTCTTCCCGTTTGGTTGCTTCTTCGGTCTCTCTTCGCAGCGTTTTTTCTTTTTCCTGCTCATCTTCGAAAGGGGGTGCACACCCCTCTACCAATTCTGTTATGGCCAAGGATCACATAAAAAGGAATATGTAAAGAGAGAGATCCACATGATAATTCAGCTTTCCACGATTTCCACCCCCTGCGCTTTTTTCCTCCCCCTTCCGCCCGAAGGGGTGGTTTTTTTTTCTCGCTCCGAGGGGGTGGTTTTTTTATTTCGTCATCGTCGCCACTGGACAGTGACTTTCACGGTGATTCTGAGGACGTCCGAGGGTTGCTTTTATTTTTTTCTTTAATGCTGATGAGAGGGAAGTTGACAAAGGTCGGGGGAATATGAATCACCTCGATTTGGGGGTTGAAAGGATTGGGTTGACATGAAAATTTAATTTTCAGGGGATGAGTTCGTTTTTTACAATCTTATGGATGTATGAATAATTGTTTTTAATGTTTTTGTTTTTTAATTGAATTTATTTAAGTAAATATTGTTGATTGAAAATTTGATATTGGGATACGAGAGGGAAAAAAATATTTCAAACCTGTTTGAAGCTAAAAAACACACGTGGAGATAGTTTACTTTTTATGGAGATTTGGGGATGGAAAAAATTTAATTTTGGTTGGCATTTTATTATAATTTGGATGAATTTAGAAAAATTTCTGTTTGGGGATGTTAAAATTGGGGGAGCTACTTTTTGCTAAATCATAGAAAAAGCTTTTTCGCTGAAAATAAATTTTTTATTAATTTTAATTATTTTATTAATTTTATTAATTTTATTAATTTTACTAATATTATTGTTATTGTTATTTTTTTTATTTCATTTATTTTATGCTCATAAATATCCCTTGAGCCAATTCCTGCCACCCTAAAAACATCCTCCTTGCCTCTGTAGACTGGTGTTAAGAAAAATTAATATTTCGATATAATTTTTTCATAATTTGTACGTATTTGGAAAAATTCCTCTTTGGGGAGTCCAAAATAAGTAGAGCTACTTTTTCCTCCCCCATAGAAGAAGCTTAGGGGTGGGAAATAAATTTTTCACTTATTTTGTTTATTTTTTTAATTATATTAATTGTATCATCCTATTATTCTATTTATTTATCAATAGTACACTTTATTTATTGTTTTAAATAATTTGATTAATTTTTTTATTTTATGCGCATAAATGAATTGATGAAATTCCTAATTTGCTCGATTTTTTAATTAACTAAATTGTTGACATTGCACAAAACAGAATGAATTTGCCTGCCTAAACCATATTTCCCGACCAACTTCGATTATGTGTAAGAATATGTGTAAAATGGGGCGTGTTTGGCCATCACCACCCCAAGAAACATCCCCTGCAGACCGTGAATGCGAAATTGCAACCCCTCTCTCCATCCGACGATTTTCACGATTTCCCTTCTACGATTCCTCCCCGTGACTTATTTATGTGATTGCCTTCGGTCGATGTAAAACAATGTTCGAACATTCGAGCAGACCAGTCCTCTCTCTCTCTGTTTCTCTCTGACAATGTAAAAAGGGGGTCGATCGACGTGGATTTGTCGGGGAGTTTTTTTTCTCTAGTCCAGTGGGAAAAGGTACATTTTTCCTTTATGTGGACGCTGGACAATGCTGGAGAGAAAATATATTTTTCACAAGAGAAATTGGAGATTGGAATATTCATGACGAAAAATTTTGGCAATTTCCCTCTTCGTCACTTTTTTATGACTTTTTTTCCGCCCGATCAATCAAATCGGGTCGAATCAACGAAAACCTTCTTTCTCTCGATTCCAACGAAATGCAAAAGTGAAGAAAAATTATTTTTCCAACGTCAAATAAATTACAATATTTTTGCACACAAAAAAAAACCACTTTAGGGGAGTCGCGGATCGAAAAGTCGACTTTTGCGAACGCTGAAAATCGCGCTTATTTTGACGCCGGATTATTTCACGAATCGACGAAAACCTTTTTTCTCTCAATTCCAACGAAAAGCCAAAATGGAGAAAAATTATTTTTCCAACGTCAAATAAATTGCAATATTTTTGCACAAAAAGCCACTTTTAGGGGAGTTGCGGATCGAAAAGTCGACTTTTGCGAACGCTGAAAATCGCGCTTATTTTGACGCCGGATTATTTCACGATATTTACAAGCGAGAGCGTCAATCCGAATGGATTTTAATTGGCGATGCGAGATTCTCGCAGACAGGGCAAATTGCATTATACACGCTTTTCAATGATCCTTGAGAATCCGCGTTTCGCCAATTACTTGCTGATCTTATATTCGAGCCGGTGAATACGATATTGCCGGGATCGAATTTACGGGGAAAATAAGCGCTTCGCCGGTTTATAATATAGATGGCACTCGATCGCGGAACAAGCTCGTCCCGTGAAAACATCCGAATCGTTCTGAAATTTATAAATTTAAATATATATGTATGTAGATAGCGGAAGAGGGGGCAAAATGGACACTGGACACAAAATGAACATCATCCAAAATTTAAAAAAAAAAAAATTAATTTAGAAAATTAGAAAATGAGGGAAATACAGGAAAAAAAATGGATACCATCCAAAATTATTGAGAAAAAAAAATCAGGAAATAGGGAAAATGAGAAAGACAAAATAACCACGATCCAAAATTATCGAAAAAAAAAATTAAAAAACCTAAAAAATAAGGTTAATGAGGGAAGAAAAAATCATCGAGTGTTATCGAAAAAAATTGAAAATTAAAAAAAAAAAATGAGGAAAATGAGAGAAGCAAAATGGAGATCAGTTAAGATTATCGGAAAAGATTGAAAATTTTTTTAACTAAAAAATGAGAAAATTGAAAATCTTTTTCATTAGAAAATGGAGGACAATTAGTAATGATAGAGGCAAAATGGCGACACGATCCAAAATTATCGAAAAAATTGAAAATAGAAAAAATCAAAAAATGAGGAAAATGGTCGCAGCAAAATGATCATGATCGAGAGTCATCGAAAAAAATTAATATTTAAAAAAGTTAAAAAATGAGGTAACTGAGGGAGGCAAAGGGGACACCATTTAAAATTATCGGAAAAGATTGAAAACATTTTTAATTGGAAAATGAGGGAAAATTAGAAATGATAGAAATGAGGGAGGAAAATGAACACCATCCAAAATCATCGTAGGAAAATGAAAATTTGTTTAATTAGAAAATTGGGTTCCAAGAAACCAAATCCAAAAATATCGAAAATTTTTAAAATTTTTGTAATCAGTAAATAAGGAAATTAGCGTTAATATACGAAAATAAACTCACCTTTTCCCTACAGATATCTTTGCATTAGAATGCAACAAGGATTTTTTTCTATCTCTAACTGGACGAAATTTTTTTTTTTTAAACTCTCATTGAAGTGAAGATCGGTAACTCTTTGCATTTAAGGGTTGCAAGAACTGAGATTCTTTAAAATATAATTTTTTTTTCTCTCTTTCTTCCTTTCGTTCCACTCTAAAATATATATTTACATAAAATATATATCAGACTGGTTTGGCAGGCTTTCGCGTATAAAATGGGACACTCTTATGCCGAAATTTATGGTCATTATTGGAAATTCTTGAGTCGTCGGTTTTTGTTCAAACGTCAATGTTGCCAATGGAATATTCTGTGGGGAAAGTGGGGCAAAATGGCCACTCTGAAGAAATAGAGGAAATAGAGAATGTTGTCCGAAGAATAAACTTAGATCTTGTCACGGAGAAGTAAAGTTTTTTTTAATTAAATTTAATTACATTTTTTTTTTAATCGTTATAAAATCATATTTCGATGGGAAATTCATTACTCATTTCAGATCACGTAGCATTCGAAAAAAAATCTATAGGTGGCCATTTCATAAAATTTTCTCCTATACAAATAATAATAATAATAATAATAATAATAATAATAATAATAATAATAATAATAATAATAATAATAATAATAATAATAATAATGATAATGATAATGATAATGATAATGATAATGATAATGATAATGATAATGATAATGATAATGATAATGATAATGATAAATATATACCACATAGTTTTTTAGGTTCTCAAGGATCAGAAAGGAAATTAATTTGAAAAAAAAATTAATAATCGAAATTCAATTAAGAAAATTAACGTCGAAATTTAATAAGGTGGAACATGATTCGTCTTTGTGGGACTTTCGGTGAACAAAGCGCGACACAGGGGAAAGCTAAAATTAACGTTGAACAATGCACGTGGCCGAATTCAACCAAGTTGAATTCTACGTCTCTTTCTCTCCTATTTTCTCTCTCTCTCTCTCTCTCGCATCGCCATAGCAAGCTTGAAAGCCCTTTCTCTCTTCGTGGCCGATTTCTCGGCTTCGAATTTGCAATCTCTCTCTCTCTCTCTCTCTCTCTCTCTATCCATCCTTATCTACGTCTGTATCATTCTCGCTCTCTCCAAATTTTTCTTCACCTCACCCTTTCTTTTCGGTCCTTTTTTTTAACACATTCTGCCCTCTTTCCCAATTTTTCTTCTTTTTCCTAATTTTTTTATTCCCACTTTCTTTTCCATCCCAAAGCTTTTTTATCTGGATTCTAGATTCTATTATAATGCAGAAGCGCATCGGAATTTCAGGAATCGCTGAATCGAGCAGCTTGGGAAGTGACGCGGATTGATGTCTTTTTTGATTTTTTTTTTTTTTGGCTAGGATAAATATTGCAATTCTTTCGTCAAAGTGACGAGCTTCGCGACGCGACGAAAGAAAACGCCCAATTCGCTTGCGCATCACGGCGAAGGGGACGAGCTATCTATAGAGAACCCGAAGAACGGGATGCACTCGACGAAAAAGCGCAGCTTGACCCTTAACCCTGATGCGCTCTCGCCAAAGCTTCCTCCGAATAATCTATTATAGTTTCTGGTAAGACGAGATTCAGAAGAAAAAAAAATCATTTCCTATTATTATAATTTATTGCAATTTATAATATGTTATAATTTATTTTCCTTGAATTATAATTTTAAAAAATTAAAAATCTTTTTGTAGGAATTTTTTTCTCATAATCGTGTTACCTGAAACAATAATAAATTATTTGGAAGAAGTAAGTAAGTGAATAATAAATATCATATATATAATACAATTTATTACAATTATTCATTTTCTTCAAATCTTAATTATGCAAAAAGTATCGTAAATTAAATCAATAAATAATTCATTCAATTAGTTAAATTATCATGAGATAAATTTATATTTTATTAAAATGAAATTAATTTTACTTATAATAAAAAATGATTATAATTATAGAAAATTTTGAATCATAATGCAGCAATGATTTTTCTCTTGATTCTCGTGTTCACCTGAAACCATAATAAATTATTTAGACAAAGCTTTGACGATATTATTATTCTATAATAATAATATTATTGAAAATCATTCTATTCGATTTTATGCCACTTTTTTTACTCCAAAATTCATTTTATTTTGGCTTCTCCCCTTGATTAAAATTATTGAATAACAATTCAAAGATTTCAATTGATTATTATTATATGATTTTATTATTATTATATTCATGCGAATAAACAATCTGATAAAAATATATTTAAATAATATATTTCTATTTGCAGTCTATTATGAAATTAAATTTCAGCAGGTTTTAATGTTTTTTTTTAATTCTATAGACGATTGCTTTTTTTCTAATATCGTAGATATTGAAATATATATATGGAGTATTCCATGTCAAATCGACCACTTTTAAACCCGACCCCTTTCGATTTGGTTGAAATTTTGTTTTTCTTTTCTACCCAATTGAAAACATTTTTCAGGAAATTTTCTAATTTTTTATCCAACCCAAAAGAAAAAGCTTTCTTTTTAAATAACTATGACTTTTCAAAAATTGACTAATTGAGACTTTTTTTTGAAAATTTTCGTGTTTGAAAGTACTTTCCGAAAAAAAAAATACAAAGAAATTTTTAGATATTAAAATCTATGAAATTTTTCATCTTTTCGAGAAAATCTTCTTATCGAAGTTCGCTATTTTGAATTTTTTTTTCACTCAAAATATACTTTGATCAATTCCGGAGAAAATGCCGCCCAACCTGGAGTGGCATTCCTTTTCCTTCTATTTTTTTCACTTATTTGAAAAAAAAAAAAATTCGTCGATTGCCATTTTCAATTTTTTATTTCTTTTCAATTTTTTAAATTCCGAGGTCCTCCATAAATCCTCAAAAATTTCCATAGTGGTACTTTGTGAAATAAGCCCAATTGAGCAACTTATTATTTTTTCAATCGTTGAAAAAAAAATAGAAGGAAAAGGAATGCCACTCCAGGTTGGGCGGCATTTTTTCCGGAATTGATCAAAGTATTTTTTGAGTAAGAAAAAAAAAATGTTGACGGCGAACTTCGATAAAAGGATGATTTTTCTCAAAACAGTGAAAAATGTCATAGATTTTAATATCTTGACATTTTTTTGTATTTTTTTTCGGAAAGTACATTCGAAAACGAAAAAAAAAACGTTCCAATTAGTTAATTTTTGAAGAGATTATAGTCATTAAAAAAAAAAAAGCTTTTTATTTTGGGTTGGATAAAAAAATTTGAAAATTTCCTGAAAAATCTTTTGGGTTGGATAAAAAAATTTGAAAATTTTCTGAAAAATGTTTTTAATTAGGTAGAAAAGGAGAACAAAATTTCAACCAAATCGAAAGGGGTCGGATTCAGAAATCGTCGATTTGACATGGAATACCCCATATACAGTCTATGAGAGCGATGAGATCGACGGAATCTCGAGAACTTTACATTCCGTTCGAGCGAATAGCTCGTTTGCCGCTCGCTCACCCCAACATAAAAGCTTCACGAAAATTACGCGGAGGGATTGCTCACGATACTGCTCAGTGCTATTTTGTCCGTGTATATCCAGATATCTCGTTCGTGGATTTGTATACAGGGAGATGCGGGAACGCACTTTCTACGTGAAAAGTTCCGCGTTCAATTTGCCGTAAAATTATTGAGTCTGAGAGTCGCTCGAATCATAACGCTTCGTCAATTTTCGTCGTACCACGCCAAAGATTATGGAGAGATTTTTTTTCAAATGTAAATATGTTGAAAATAATAATAATAATAATAATCTATTATTATCAATAATAATGAATTAATAATTGAAAAATTTAGTTATTAAATAATTAATAATTTAAAAAAATTAATTATTAAATAATTAATAATTTAAAATATTAATTGAAAATTAATAATTTAAAAATAATAATAATAAAGTCTACTAAATGAAAAAGCACGATTTTGACGGATTCATTGATAATAAAAATATCCCTGTGACTTCAGAGTCGTCCTAACTTTTTTTTTTTTATGAAGAGTCATATTTAATGGGCCTTAAATTTTCCAAAAATGAATGTCATATTTTTCAAATGTTGACACAATAAATCGAGGGTCTTTATATCAAAGGATCATCGAGTTGGATGAGTAGGAGTGACAAATGTCTCGTAAAATGCGACATCAATTGATTTTGTAAATCAAACTCGAGATCACGACGATCCTGTGCGGTCTCGAAGCGCTGCGCTCATCGCAAAATAATGTTGAGCTCGCAGTATTTTTCTTTGATCTCGCGTATCTCGCGAGATTAAGTAATACGTGTTTAATAATCCCGCGACGGGGAGCGTTGAGTCGCGCTCTCGAGATTGACGAGCCTCGGTCGACTCCGACGAAACATTGAATGTATTTTGGCATTCGTACATCTTCATGGCGATAATTTTCTTCCATTTCACTTCGAACTTCAAAGCTCCGTCAGTTGGAAAAATATCGCGTTACAGCTGCCATAAGGGCGTATGCCAGCAAAAGGTGGGGCTGGAAAGCCATAAGGGCGTATAAAAAAAAAAAAAAAAAATCGGAAATTTTTTTTTTCATCGGTTCTATACGTTTCGGTCATAATTACGTTGACTTGAAATTTCGCTATTTTCAGGTTTTTGAAAATAGGCCCAAAATTGAGCAAACAGTTTTTTATCGAAATTCATGAAAATTTTGATTTTTTGAAAAAACTATTGATAGATTCGTGTTTAGGGGGCAAAAATACATCGATATGAGGCCCAAAAAACAAAAAAATTTTTTTTTTTTTTTTGCATTTTGGCCAAAATTCAATCGGTTCACTAAAATGGCTGCAATTTATTTTCTAGATAGAATTGCGGCTTGAGCATGAGCTTATTCTCTTCGTAATCGTTCACGCTTCAAAATCCCGTTTGGTTCATCCCATTACGATCATTTTTCGATTTTTGGCAGATTTTTAAAGTTCAACAATAGATTTTTGTAAATTTTTTAAGGTATACCCCTTTCCATTTTTTTCGGCGATTTTCAAACTGCTCTCATTTCTACAAAAAATTAGTTATCGGGATGAACTTAACGGCATTCTCTAAGTTTGGTCACAAGCTTTGCGTACGAAAAACAAATTTTGAAATCGGTTGAACCAGAGTGAAGTTACGAGCACTTGAAATTTCACTATTTTCAGGTTTTTGAAAATAGGCCCAAAATTGAGCAAAACAGTTTTTTATCGAAATTCATGAAAATTTTGATTTTTTGAAAAAACTATTGATAGATTCGTGTTTAGGGGGCAAAAATACATCGATGTGAGGCCCGAAAAACAAAAAAAAAATTTTTTTTTTTTGCATTTTGGCCAAAATTCAATCGGTTCACTAAAATGGCTGCAATTTATTTTCTAGATAGAATTGCGGTTTGAGTATGAGCTCATTCTATTCGTAATCGTTCACGCTTCAAAATCCCGTTTGGTTCATCCCATTACGATCATTTTTCGATTTTTGGCAGATTTTTAAAGTTCAACAATAGATTTTTGTAAATGCTTCAAAATCCCGTTCGGAAATTGGGAAAATGTTTTTTTCATCGGTTCTATACTTTTCGGTCATAATTACGTCGATTGCTGAAAAAAACAAATTTCGATACGCCTTTATGGCTTTCGACACCAACTCGGAAAGCCATAAGGGCGTATAAAAAAAAAAAAAATTGGGAAAAATTTTTGTTCATCGGTTCTATACGTTTCGGTCATAATTACGTCGATTCCTGAAAAAAAAATTTCGATACGCCCTTGTGGCAGCTCTACCGCGATATAGCTGATTAATATATTAATATATAATTAAATATATTAATAAATGCTGATATAATAAATATTTATAAATAAAATATAAAAATATAAAAAAATTACTAAATATATTAATATATTAATATATAATTAACTATAGTTTATTTAATATAAAAAATTGATATCTTACTTCTATCAATTTAATCATTTTTTTAAGGGTGCTCGAAAATAAAACGATTTTCGGGAATTTATTGAAAGAAAAATATCGTATCGAATGTTTTGACATTTCGAGGATATATTTGTGTACAAATTATCTATATGGGGCGTTCCATCCCAAATAGGGGAGTTTGAAAAACTTTTTTTTTATTTCCTCAAATTTTTTTATATTTTTTAGTACCCATCAAAAGACCCTTCCTGTTAAATTTTGAGATTTTTTAAATTACCCCTTCACAAGATATAAATTTTTTTTAAACCACTATTTTTTCGACTTTTTGCTCATAACTTCTTTGATACTAGTCCAAATTGAGTGCTTTTAATTTTCAAAATTCGAACAAAATAGTAATAATGGAGGGCTCATGACCAATCTGGTCTTAAAAGTTGTTGAATAGATACAAATTTCAAATAAAAAAAATCAAAATATACACTCACTTTTAAAAACACAATTCAAAGTTTAAAACTCGAAAAACTTATTGAAAAATACATTGAATCTTTTTTTCTTGTATTTTTTTCTGAAAAGGCCATAAAAAACAAAAATTTTGAAAAAAAATTACTCAATTTGTACCATTATTGAAGAAGTTATGACCAAATAACCGAAAAAAGAGCGGTTTAAAAAAAAATTCAATATCTTGTGAACGGGTAACCAAAAAAATCTCAAAATTCAACTGGAAGGGTGTCCTACTTTTGAAATGTCCTAAAAAATATCCAAAATTGGAGGAAATTTAAAAAAAAAGTTTTCCAAACGGTCCGATTTGAGTTGGAACGCCCCACATACAGTAATTTTTTTGTTTAAAAATATTCAATTTTCAGTGACTTATACGCCGATTGCATTCTTCAGAATGCCTGAAAAAAAAAAATAAAAAAGGTCTTCAAGACAGAAGGTCTTCCCTGTGAAATGTCGCAGGATTATAGAAAAATAAATAAAATCCAACAAAATGGCGGAGTTTTGAAAAAAAGTTCCAAATTTCTCCTCAATAACTGTTCTGGTAGTTTTTTGCACGTCAAATTGATTTTTTTTTAAACTTTTTGCAAATTGATATTGATATTTTTTTATCGTAAAAGTAACTGACGAACTACGTTGTTGGATATTGTGTCTCTCCGGAGTGCAAAAGTAGCCGCAGAAAAGGGGTTGGAAGGGAGGAAGGTTGGCGAAGCTTTCCGCGACGTACTCAATAGGGTTTTCCGTCGATCCTTCGCTCCGGAGCGTCGACAGTTTGTTCGTTCTTCGTTCAGGTCGGTGATCTCACTTTCTCTCTGGGTACGCCGAGGTGGGTCGTGTCCTGACCAAAGGGGGATGGTTGGATGGAGAAGGAGAGCTTTTGCATTAATGCAGATGTTCCTGGCCACTTCAAAGCCACGCGATCCGCGACCACCGCCTCTACGGACCATAAACACACCAATTACCATCGTAAAGGAAGCTTGGCCTGCGAGCCAACAGGCCGGAAGGTGACTGTCTCTTGATCCATTCAAAGGGGTGTGTTGATGGAATGGAACGAAGAAGAGAGATGGGCGTGTTCCAGGAGGAAAAAAAATCACCTCGGAGCAAAAGAGTGATGAAGAGGGTGGCGATGGTCGAAGAAAATGTCAAGTGGCGCAGAGATTCAGGATGATGAGGAATCGTGCGATAGAGATGAGCGTGAGAGAGGGCGTGAACCCTGGTGAGAGGGCTTTAAAAGAAAAGACCGAGATCAGTTGGTTGAAACTCGATCCAGGAGTGCTTCGTCCGATGTAACTCCAGCATTTAAATTGCAGTCCCTAAGGTGTGTTGTTTATGGTCACTGATCCACCACAAAGTGACTTCTCCAAGGGACTAGGTATTGGCCATTTTGTTGACGATGAAGCCTGAGGTCAAATGGAACGATATTGAAAAGGTGGAGAAGACTCCTCGATGGAAAGAGTTCAATATATTGGCCAGATGAAGTAGAAGTCTCGGGTCAAGAAAGAAGGACACCCAGACTGGGAGGGAAGTTGAGGAGCGGAAAAAAGCAGCGTCCATGACTGTTTATCTCCTAGTTTTATGTTGGATTTACAGCGAGACAAATGGAGGAGTAAGATGACTGGCACGCGTGTTTATCGTCGACGTGAGCTTTTACTCTTCCGCCATATCTTGAATGCGACCATAGGACACTTTTTCTATCCACTGTCTGCACTCAACACCACGAAGAGTTCTGGACAAGCCAATGTGACAAGGTATGGACCATAAGGGAGATCATTTCGTCGTGGCTCAGCGCATCATCATCATAAGAAACTTAGTGTCTTAGGTCTGCCTTTCACCATGTCCTTTGTCCCGATCACGTAGGACATCCGCCTGAGAGACTCGTTGCTTGTGGTACCACTCAGAGAATTATGGTCGCTTCTGTCATACGTGGCAGAACTATGATCCAGCTTGCTCTGGTCCAAGTCCAATCCTATGACCAAAACAGGGAGGCAGAAGAATCCTGACTGAGAAAAAGGACCAACCACCAATCACCCATGTGACAAAGCTAGGCCTAAGGACTACCTAATCGGTTGTTGAGGCAGCGACGATCGATTCAATCAAGTCAGCTTGCCCAGTCACTTCCTGCAGCGAAACTCTTTACATCCCTAAGATTGGCCTATCTCAAAAGGATCAAATATGGTCAGGCCTACGTCCACGTGGCATTGGGCTAAGCCTAAGGACTACCTAATCGGTTATAGAGGCAGCGATGCTCGACTCAATCAAGTCAGCTTGCCAAGTCACTTCCTGCAGCGCAACTCTTTACATCCCCAACATCATTGGCCTATCCCAAAGTGATCAAATTTGCCTAGGCCTACCTACCTACCTACCTACCTACCTACCTACCTACCAGTGAACCCCTAATCCACCAGTCTTTCTGTTTCAAATCCTTACGCCTGGACCTCTAGTAGGATAGGCCAATAGGCTGATGGTTGAAAAGAGGAATTGGTGTTGCAAAATATACTTTTGTGGTGAAGAGACTACCTGAGCAAATTATACGAAGGAGGTCCAATGCTGAAGAACGGATGTGGAGGAAGGAATGGTGGAATACGAAGGGAAGGAAGATGGAGAACGAGAGCTGAAGAGAGGACCGAAGAAAAGGTGGTGGAGGATGAGGCTGGATCAGGCCGTTATTTAGTTAATGACTATTCTCTCGCTCTGACTGGGCGGTTGAAGGCGTGCGGCGTGGAATACAAGATCGTGTTTGAGATGCTCGTCGTTGCTGCTCCCGCTGTGGCCGTTGTCCTGTTGCAAGGATCCGGGTACCCACCGGAGCCGGACACAATTCCGCGAGAGGTATTAGTAAAACCATACATCGCATACGTCGTTGGATTCGTCGTAGTCGTCCCTCTCTCTCACCCTCCCTCCTTCTGGTACGTAGCTCCTCCGGATATATGCATATACGTATATACGTTAACCTCTGCTCTCGTGGTATATCCACAGTCGATGGTATACCACCGGAATCGCGTGAGTATTTTCTATACCCTTCACGTACGTTTCTAAAAGCGGAGACCCAGCGGATAGTCTGTCGAACATTCTTTTTTGCTTCATCCTCCCGATCGAACAATTGCCATTACCAACGACGATGGAAGAGGTGGGCAATGCAATGCCGAGACAACTGGGAAAATGAATGGCTCGAGGGATAAAGTTAATTCAGCGATTTATAAATAACCTTCAAAAGTATCTATTCCCACTTGATCAATTTTTGATGCATCATGCCGGTGTCGTCGATTGACCGGAAATCAGAATTAAAATCCCCGAAATAGGAAATGGTTTGTGAGATTCAAAGTGGCTTTGGGGATCTAGGAATCGTGGAACGTTGATCTACTTGGTTAAATTGGATCAAGAGAAGTTAATATAGTGTGGGCCTGACTATTTTCGTGGGAACTAGTCCATTATACCAATAAGTGAGGTTAGAATTTGATTGATGTAACTCTAACTCAGGTAAGCCTTTAGGCAGGTTGATCAGATTAACTATATCCGTTGTAAATGATGGTCAAGCTTCCTTAAGTGAAGTGTTTAGGTAAGTGTTTGGGTTTAGGTATAGAAAGCAGGTGGATTAAATTTATTGATAGCAAGAGAGGTACGAATTAGATTGATGTAACTCTAACTCAGGCAAACTCTTAGGCAGGTTAGATTAACTATATATGTTGCGAATGAGAGTTGACTTAGTTGGTTAGTTTTGTGCTTGCGTGACAAAAACAGGAGAGTTAAACTAATTTATGGCAATCGAGGTTCAAGTTGGATTAATTTAACTCGGGAAAGCTTTTTGAAAACTGGTTTAGATTAACTGAACCTGTTACGAATGAAGGTTGAGTTGGTTATTTAGGTTTGGTTAAACGAATTCATAGCAAGCGAGGCTTTATTTGGATTGATGTAACTCTAATCCAGGCAAGCTTTTAAGCAGTTGGTTTAAATTAACCAAATCCATTGAAATAAGGATGGAGTTAGTTGGTCAAACTTGGTTAAACGAATTGTGTTGATTATAAATAAGTTTGGGGTCTGCCTAATGAATCCAGCTGGGTTAGATAGATATTATCCATTACAAATACAGTTTAAGTTGGATTAAACCCTCCAGCTCAGAGAAGCTGAACGAGACAAAAGAAGTCTGTTGCAAACAAAGTTGGGTTAACATGATGAACTTTAATTTCAGTCAGATTTTAATCTCCAAAAGGAATCTTATGCATTGTAAATGAGATTTTAGTTGAACTCAATGATGGAACTCAATTTTGGGTTAGCTTTTACGCAGTTTTTAGTATTTCTAGGTTAACCATTATTCTTTACAAATAAAGTTAACTTGGTTAAGCTATCTTCGACAAGCTTTCAGGCAGTTTGCAAGTGTGTTATCGACTGGGAACAACATTTTCAGGGAAAAAAATCATTCAAACGATTGACTCTCGTTGCAGGGCTCGAATTTCCATCCAAACTATTCACGTTCGGATGAAATAACGAAAATAAAGGTTTTAGCGAATGGACCTCGTGATGGCACTCTAAGTCCAAGTCCAGTAGCTTTTCCCCCTCTCTTTCCTCGTTTTCTCTCGCGAGTCGGGCATCTCGTCGATCCGCAATTGGCATTGTTTGTAGCAATTTGTATCTCGAAGCGGAGAATCACGAAGTCGCGCATACGTGCTCAGCTCGATCGGTTAGCGACGGAGAAAAAGAGAGGGAGCAAAGAGTGTACACGCGAGATGCTTCGCTCTCCCGGCACTCTCTTCGATCCTTCCCAATGAAGGAGGGACGAGGTGAGGGCGAGAAAAGATACATATATATATGCTGGTAGTATGGTGTGGTAAAAGGGAATCGAGAAAAATAAAATAAAGAAGGAAAAGGAGAGACGAAGCTCAGGGAGACGAGACACGATAAGACTGTATGAGAAAATCCACTCGCACGAGCTCGGACGGTATAACTATCGTGCGCATTGCCTCTGTACATACTATATAGATTATATGTACAACAATATATGGGTCATTCCATGTCAAATCGACCAAGAGTTGCAATCGACCCCTCTCAATTTCGATGAAATTTGGTCAGAAGTTTACGGTTTTAATAAAACAAAGTTCTACCAAAGAAAAAAAAATTAACAATTTTTTTTCGAAAGTTATTCCAAATTGCACAATTTTTTAAATCTTTCAAGTTTATTTTTTAAATATCTCGAAAACTATTATAGTTACGAAAAAATCATTCTGCATTCGTCTTGAAGAGTATTTGTGACTACGAAAAAAAAAAAATATTTCGAATAAACATTTTGAAAAATGATAAATTGGGCGAATTTTGAATTTACAAAAATGGTGAAAATCCAAGTTCCGTATTAAATGTTTGGTTCAATTTTTTTTATATAATACCTTGTACTAATCTTAAAAGATCCTCAAATTTTCAAAAAGGTGTTTTTTCAAAAATATGAATTTTTGAATTTTTAAACATCGTGTAAATCCACGTTGAGCATTTAATTTTTGGTGAATTTTTTTTTATATAATACCTTGTACTGATCTTAAAAGATTCTGAACTTTTCAGGACGGTGTTTTTTTGTTTAAAAAATATAAATTTTTGAATTTTGGTAGAATTTTTTTTAAAATCAAAGTACTGATACTTTGACTTCCTTTTACTGTTCAAAATTACAAAACTACATGTTTCTTCAACTTTACTTAACTGAGAGGTAAAAAAAAATCTTTTTTTACCAAAATTCAAAAATGTATATTTTTCAAACAAAAAATCACCATCCTGAAAATTTCAGGTTCTTTTAAGATCAGTACAAGATATTACATTTAAAAAAATGTAACCAAAAATTTAATGTTTATCGTGGATTTACACGTTTTCGAGATATTTAAAAAATAATCTTGAAAGATTTAAAAAATTGTAAAAGTTTGAATCTTGCATAACTTTCAAAACAACATTTTTAATTTTTTTTTCTTTGGTAGAACTTCGTTTTATCAAAAACGAAAACTTCTGACTAAATTTCATCGAAATTGAAAGGGGTCGATTCCAACTCTTGGTCAATTTGACATGGAATGACCCATATAGATATAGTGTATAATCCAAGTGAGTCCCTCCGTATGGTTGGTAACAGGCTCGATTGATCGTCCCTCTCTCTTTTTTTTTTACTCGTTCTATTTATAAGAGGATCGAAGCGAGAAAAAAAGATTTTTGGTCTCGCCTTTTTTCCCAATTTTCCTGAACTCTGGGGCAAAATGTAACACCGCGAAAATAAGGGATGAAACAATTTTTCTTCTCGATAAAAAATGATCGATTATCTCAAAATTGATAACAAATTATAATAATTGAAAAAAATTGAGAAAAATCTATAATTTAAAGAATTGTCATTTTTTGAAAAAAATTTGGGGGTGGAAAATTAATGTTTGTTCTTGAAATAATTTTAATTTTAATAATAGATTTTTTTAACATCACCCTAATATATATTATATACATATATGCAGTGGAAAAAAAATATCTTGGAGTGCACGCGGGTGCCGTGTGGGTCGGATGAAGGGGGGGGGGAACTAATATCGGAACATCAACGAAGCCGTGAGTCGTGGCGAAGGGTGGGAAGGGGGAGGGGGTGAGTCGAGGCGAGCTGGATGTTTAATTAGGAGGCAACGAAAAGCCAAAGAGCAAACTCTATACGCTACGATCAGCATCATTGCTTTTGTATATAAATCCCTCTCCATAAAAAAAAAACAAAATTCGAAAATCAAAAAAATCACCCATGAAAAAACAGCGACCCGATAAGAATAATGAGACGATGAAAATTTTTCAAAATTATTGAAGTTGAATGTGAAGCTTCGATCTGGATTAAATTAAAATTACGCATTTTGAAAAATTGAAAAAAAAAAATTAATTACCTCGAAAGAAAATTAATGAAAATTAATCCAAGACTGAAATACAAATGAATCCAGAAGAATAAAAAAAAACTCAGAAGACATCTTTTAGAACGATTAATTTTGGAAGAAAAAAATTATATATACTCTCCTCTAAAAAAAAGGTATGAAAACAAAAATAAAAATTGAATTCAATTAAAATAAAATTTTGATTTTTGCGAAATTGCAAAATAATCCAAATTGATATTTAAATTACAAAAATCATTTTCCTTCAAGTAATTCGTCGTTTAGAAAATAAAAATAATGCCTCTTTGGAAAATAGAATACATAAAAATTAATTCAAGACCAAAAGAATGAATGAGATCGAAATAATTAAAAAATTGAGACTACACATTCTAGAATTATTAATTTTGGGCGAAAAAATTATATATGGGGCGTGCCATCCCAAATCGGATAGTTTGAAAAACTTTTTTTTATTTCCTCAAATTTTTTATATCTTTTAGTACCCATCAAATGACCTTTGCTGGTAAATTTTGAGATTTTTTTGATGACCCATTCGAAAGATATTAAATAGACAAAAACCGCTCTTTTTCGGTATTTTGGTCATAAATTCTTTAATAATGGTCCAAAGTAAAAGTTTGTTTAAATTTTTGTTTTTTTATGGCCTTTTCAGAAAAAAATACAACAAAAATATTTGACGTGTTTTTAAATGAGTTTTTTGAGTTTTCAACTTTAAATCGCGTTTTTAAAAGTGAGTGTATATTTTTAATTTGTTTTAATTTTTTATTTCATACATCTATCTATTCAACAACTTTTAAGACTAGTCTGATCGTGGGATTCCCATAACTACTATTTTTTTTTCGATTTTTTACAACTAAAATTTTTTTTTTACGTGAAAAGTTTTATAAAAAAGTGTCAAAATAAATTCTAAATAATGAAAAATAATACTATACAGTAACGAAAATTGATATTTATAATTGATGGAAAAAAAATTTATTTTCAAAAATTGAAAAAAAATAGTAGTTATGGAAATCCCACAATCGGACTGGTCTTAAAAGTTTTTGAATAGATAGATGTTTAAAACAAAAAATTAGAAAAAAAAACAAAAAATACACTAACTTTGAAAAACGCGATTTAAAGTTTGTACCTCAAAAAACTCATTTAAAAATACGTCGAATGTTTTTTGTTGCATTTTTTCTAAAAAGGCCATGAAAAAAACAAAAATAAAAAAAAACTTTCAATTTGAACCATTATTAAAGAAGTTATGACCAAAATACCGAAAAAAGAGCGGTTTTTTGGTCTTTTGAACGAGTAATCGAAAAGGTCTCAAAATTTACCAGCAAGGGTCTTTTGATGGGTACAAAAGAATATAAAAAATTTGACGTAACAAAAAAAAGTTTTTCAAACTGTCCGATTTGGGATGGAGTGCCCCATATGTACTCCTCTACATAAAAAACGAGTTACGAAAATTTGAAAAATCCAAAAATGGGATTAAGTTTGAATTTACATTTCGGCAAAATTAAAATTAATCCAAATTGATATTTTAATTAAAATAAATTGATATTAAATTTTTTTTTCAAATGTAATAAATAAAATTTCAAAAAAATTATTAATGTAGATTTGGTATGAGATGGACCATATTTAATGTTTCTTCCAGCCTTTTGGGCCTCACGGAGTTCATCGTATGGCCACCTTGATCGTACTCATCGATTTCTCACCCCCATCGACCTCCTACCTACTCTTTCTCTCACTTTCTCATTACTTCTCATTCTCTTTCGCTCTTTTTATCGTATTCGTGTGTGCACACTCTTTAGTTTCTCGCACGAGGAACGGGCGAGAATAAAGAAGCGAAAAGGAAAATCGAGAGAAGAGAAGAACGCAAAGTAACTTTAACGCGACGCGAGGAAAAGAGAACGAGGGGAATATCTTTGAGCAACAAATACCTGTACATGCCAATATTAGGCTGGCCCAAAAAAATGGTCCTCAATTTTCAATCTTTTTCCTCGTCAGGCTTTCATTCAATTCTCCAAAATGCAAAATTTTTCACGGTTGAAAAAAAAAAATTCACCCCCGTCTGTGAGACTTTCAAATCTCAGAGACAGAATTTTCACGAAAATGTATTAAAAATGCAGCTCGTGAAATGCTTCGGAAAATCCTTGTTACCGACTGAAAAAAAAAGAATTCGAAATAATTATTTCTGATATTTATTTTTTGCTGAAAGAAAAATGGCGGAATTTAGGGGTTGAAAATTGATGCCATACAAAAGTCCGTTGAGCTACCTTTTAAAATTTTTTCTCAGGCCACTCCTTTCGCAGGGAGTTTTGGGAGGTTTGAAGGTTTATTTTGAAGGGGTGGGAGAAGAAAGAAAAATTTATGGGTGTCGATGACACCCCCTTAATGTATATATTGAGGATACTCTTTAAAGGAACATGGAGAAGGGAACTGCAAGAGACAGATAAATGCTTGGAATTAGTTCCCCGTATTGTATCCGTCGTACCGATCCACCGGGCCTTCGGCCAAATGCCCCTACTCTCACCCTCATTCCACTTCATTCCACCTCCCCCTATAGATCGCGAATATACTTCTCTCTCGGATTTTTCTTTTTTCCTTTCTTTTTCATGCACGTTCTCGTCACTCTTTTATTTTCTCTCGCAGTCTTCCCGGATTGGATCACGATACGATACCGAGATCAATTCCAAGCTCATCAATTTCGCCTCATGGAGAAAAAATCCGTCAAAAGGGGTAGTTAAAAAATTTTTAAGGGTTGTAAGAAAAAAAAAATTAGACCATTTTTTCTTTATTTTCAATTTTTTTGCTCATCTTCTTCCATCTCATCTTGCCTATTTCATTGTCAAATCAACCCTTGCTGATTTGGGGGTTGAAAAATTATTTTTCGGCGAAATAAAGATTCCATAAATTTGAATGAATCCAGGAGATTATTCCATTAGTCGGGAAGATCGTAATGAGAAGGAAAAGGGTTGTTGGAGCGTCTCTTTCCCTTCATCCCTCTCGCTTTTACTCGGACCCGCCGAAGAGTGATGAGAGAAAAACCGAAGGGGATGAAAAAATAGACCCGAGATTTGCATGAGAAAGAAAACAAAAATCCTGCGATTCACACGTTCCTTTTCCATACAGTGAGGTCTCGGAGGATCATCTCTCCCAGAGGTCACACTGAGGGCAAATCCTTGACGAAGAGAGAGAGGGTGAAAGAAGGGGTGAGAATCCCAGATGAAAAAAGAGGAAAGAGATGATCCTTCCGATGAGTAAAATAAGGGATGAAGAGAGAGGTCGGAAGAAGGGGTGAGAATCCCAGATAGAAAAAGAGGAGAGAGATGATCCTTCAGATGAGTAAAATAAGGGATGATGGTCGTCGATGGTTTACAGAATGGTCCATCGAAAAAAATTCGCGCGAAGGGGTTGTTTTTTTTCCTTCATTCTCCGTCGCCACCAACCCTTGGTGGCGAAAATGTATGAATCGTGTTGCAGAACGGCTTTCGCTAGTATGTGCGGCTAATGCCCTTCGTAGGGGTAGTTTTTCTCTTTTTTTCCACCCCCACTCCACAACTATATAATCCCCGTGACCTTGTATGTGTGCACTCTATAGATTCTACTGTAGGTCCACAGGATTTATATACTTATATGTATATATGTATAGATGGATTGGCACACCCTTAACTCCAACCCCTGCGCTTTTACTCACTAACTCACTCAACGAATGCCTTCGGGTATCCCTCTCTCGCTTTCTCTATTCCTCATCCTCTTTTCACCCTCTCTTTTGTTCCATCGTATGTGCCAAATGCGAGAGGGTGGCTATTCCTGCGCAGAAAATCGGACTGTTATTTCCAAAATCATCCCTTATCGCGATTAACGACTCCAACGATTATTGAGTTGAAATCCGGTACCAAAAATTTGCAACAATATTCATTATTGTTTTTCAACGTCTGTGAGAATAAGGGATGATTTTGACAATCATATAATTTTTTCGTGAAGCCTGTGGACTGTTATTTCCCAAATCATCCCTTATCGCGTATGGTCAACTCCACCGATTGTTGAGTTAAAATCAGGCACCAAAAATTGAGTGAGAATAAGGGATGATTTTGACAATATCATTTCTTCCTGAAGCCTGTTATTTCCTGAATCATCCCTTATCACGTATGGTCAACTCCACCGATTATTGAGTTAAAATCCCGTTTTAAAAATTTGCAACAATTTCCATTATTGTTTTCCAACGTCCGTGACAATAAGGGATGATTTTGACAATCAAATTATTTCTTCCTGAAGCCTGTAGACTGTTATTTCCCAAATCATCGCTTATTGTGGATGGTCAACTCCACTGATTATTGAGTTAAAATATCCGGTACAAATCCCTTAATCATCCCTTAATGAAGAGATGATTTTAACAATCATATCATTTCTTCCTGAAGCCTTAGGACTGTTATTACCCAAATCATCCCTTATCGCAATGGTCAACTGCACCGATTATTGAGTTAAAATTCGGTTCCAAAAATTTGCAATAATTTCCATTATTGTTTTTCGTCTGTGACCATAAAAGATGATTTTGTGAATCATATCCTACCTTTTTGAAGCCTGTGGACTGTTATTTCCTAAATCAGCCCTTATTGCGTATGATCAATTCCACCTATTATTGAGTTAAAATCCGGTACCAAAAATTTGCAACAATTGTAATTATTCTTTTTCAACGTATGTGAGAATAAGGGATGATTTTGACAATCATCTTATTTCTTCCTGAAGCTTACGAGCTGTTATTTCCAAAATCATCCCTTATCGCGATGATCGACTCCACCCATTATTGAGTTAAAATCCGGTACCAAAAATGTTCAGCAAATTCCATTATTGTTTTTCAACATCCGTGAAAATAAGGGATGATTTTTTCAATCATATAATTTCTTCCTGAAGCCTGTAGACTATTCTTTCTCAAATGATCCCTTATCGCGTATGGTCAACTCCAAAGATTATTGAGTTAAAATTCGGTCCGAAAAATTTGCAACAATTTCCATGATTGTTTTTCAACGTTTGTGACGACGAGGGATGATTTTAATAATCATATAATTTCTTTCTAAAGCCTGTGGACTGTTATTTCCCAAATCATCCCTTACCGCGTATGGTCAACTCCAACGATTATTGAGTTAAAATCCGGTACCAAAAATTTTCCACAATGGCCATTATTGTTTTTCAACATCTGTGAGAATAAGGGATGATTTTTACAATCATATCATTTCTTCCTGAAGCCTGTAGACTTTTTTTTCGCAAATCATCCCTTCTTATAATCCTTATAATTCTTGAAGCTGAAACTGACGTAGACGGATAAGCTCGTATCTCGTGCACTTATCGACATGTCCTCTGTCCTTCTCCGCGCTGACCAGCCGAGAAATCTCATTTCATGACGAAAACCCCAAAAGAGATTAACGGGGGATGGAACGGCCATTTTGGCGAGCCAATGCTGAGAGGCTAAGTACAAAATGGCACGATTTTAACTCCCGCGATAATGAAGTGAAGGAAGCGACAAAATAGGATTATCCGAAAAAGTGAGTTAAAATAGGGGTTGCAAATTTCATCCCCTAAGCTTGCCCCCATGTCTGCTTCCAAATCAACGCTTTAAGAGTAAATTTTTTTCTCTGATTCAGAAAAATCAGTCTAGAATCTAAAAGGTGGGACATGTCCCACCATTGGGACGTTTACCACCCTTAAAACTGAGAGGGTTGAAAAAAGTTCTTGAATGGATCACGAAAATACTGGAGAATATCCAGAAGCCTATTAAACCGATTAACCACGGGCAAGCAACCCCGAAAAGGTTTTGCCCTCTTCCACCCTCCCTTTTTTCCTGAAAGGGTTTCGAGAGGGATGAAGCGGAGGGGGTGAGTTTGGACCATATAGAGAAAAGCTCTTTTCTATGGAAATCCATGGCTCACCCCTCGGGGCAAAACTTTCGGGATTCCTCTTTTTACCGCAGCTTATTTCTGTAAATTACACGGTAAATAATTTTTTTTCCCTCATCTTTCCGGCTTTTCCGCGCAACGCTCTCGCGCGCCTGGATTTTACATCTCGCCAAACAGAACCGAGCGTCCAAATGTTGATCCCGTTTCCTTCTTCAGTCTCTCGTTTTCTCGCGTTTTATGAAGAGCCCCTTTTTTCCACATTTAATGTTTTCCCTCGCGCCCCTATATGTATATGCCTGTATATACGGGGTGGTTTGTGAAATTGGGCAAAGAAATTTCTCGTCTGGTTACTCCGCGAATGAATGGGGGTGAAACTCGTCTGCAGATTTTTGCTCATTTATTAAGCGCGAGGATATTTATCTTCCTTTCGAGCCATTTTATCAGCCATTTTATTTTTTTAACTCTTGAATAGGCCAATTACCAAATGAATATTTATGGGGTACATGGGTTTGAAAATTTTTTAAATTTATTTTTCAATTTTTATTTTATTTTTTTATCTAACAGAACAATATGTTTAGAAAGTTTTCCTAAAGTTTCAAGTTTTTCGGAGTAAAAGTTTGGGATAGAAAGAGAGTCTTTGAAAACTACCCTTATTGAGATCTCAGATATATCGCTTTTTCCTAGAAATACTATTTTAAATCTCTGAATATGATTTCAAAATTTTGCACACTTTTTCAAAGTATAATTGACAAGTTATTGAACAAATTTTTTTTTTTTTAATTACAACTAATTTAAAAAAAAATTATGCTGAAGTTTGCATCATTTTAATGCAACGATAATTGTCTATTTATTAATCAAATTCATTTTTCCTAAGAAATTTTTGGAAGAAGAATTCAGAAAACGTTAAAACGTATTTTGGGATCTTTTTAAGAATTTACAATTTTGAATGCACAAGTAAAATGTAAATCTCACTGAAAATGAATTGGGAAAAGCTATTTTCATTGCATTGCAACGATGCAAACTTCAACATCATAAAAAAAATTAAATAAAGAAAGTATGCTTTTTCAACCTTCAAAATGCATGTAACCCTATAATTAAAATCCATGTAAAAACAGAATTAAAAATTTGTCTGGTAATATTAAATTAAATAGTTATATTATCATTATATTTATTAACATTAATTTATTATATTATATTATATTTATTATATTAAGCCATTTACCAAATGAATATTGAAGTGGTTGCATGAGTTTAAAAATATCTAAAATTCATTTTTTTTTAAATTTAATTTTTCAATCTAATAGAAGAATATGTCTAAAATGTTTTCCTAAAGTTTCAAGTAAATCGAAATAAAAGTCTGGGAAATGGAGAGAGCCTTTGAAAACTACCCTTATTACGTTAGATCGCAGATATATCGTTTTTTTTTTCGAAAAACACTATTTCAAGTCGTTTGACATGATTTCAACACTTTGAATACTTCTTCACAATAGAAGTGACTAGTTATTCCATATAGTTTTTTTTTTCAATTATAACTAATTAAAAAAAAAATTTAACCTTCAAAATTGACCTTCAAATTAACCTTCAAAATACATGTCACCTTTTAATTAAAATCCATATAAAAATATAATTGAAAATTGCATTGTTAATATTAAATAATATTATTACATTATCATTATATTAAATTTGTGATTTTACATTGATTAACATTAATTTATTATATAAATAACAAGGCAAGTGCCAAACCAACATTTTAGTAATGTCCTTACAAAAATAAAATCTAAAATTAATTTGTAAATATTGAAAACCATTATTACATCATTATCGTGTAATTTAATGAGATTCGTGGACGGTTATCGAATTCGCGGAATGCCTTCGCGAGATTAATCCTCAATGAGGCGATCGCGAGGGACCGATATTCGGTCTGGGGACCATTTTTCGCGGAACGAAAACGGCGAGATGAGAGGAAGAAACCATGGGAGAGATCTTGGCGATCCCTGCAAACGATCAGAAGGGCGCATAAATCCATCATGGAGAGTAAGAAAATACGCCATTTTTACACAAAAATAACGAATTATGCACGCACGAGCGACATAAAAAAATAGAGAGAGAGAGAGAGAGAAAACCGCAGGCTCACGTGTTTTTAATAATTGATAATCTCAAGGAGGCGCCTCCGCCCGACCATTTTTGTTCGCAGGAGACGAGCGAGAGAGATCTCTCAGAAATTTGCGCCGGATCGCATAAGAGTCTCATTATTTCATTAAATATCAAATCTGACTTGCATCCACAGACAAAAGTGGGGGAATATGGACCGGGATCGTACTAACCAAAATCTCGATGGTCCCAAAATGTCCCATTCCTTTGTCTGGCCCAAATCTTCTCTGTGTCTCAAAAATGGTCCCAAGAACCATCTCAATGTCTCAAAAAAAATAAAGTGGGGGGAATATGGACCAACGTAGTAAACGTTTCAATGGTCCCAAAGTGGTTCCTTTGCCTAGCCCAAAACATCTATCAATGTCCCAGAAATTGGGCCCCATTCATCAGAATTCCAACATTGGGGGTGTCTTTCAATAAAGTGTCTCATTCCTTTACCTTGCCCAAAACATCTATCAATGTCCCAGAAATTGGGCCCCATTCGTCAGAATTCCAACATTGGGGGTGTCTTTCAATAAAGTGTCTCATTCCTTTGCCTGGCCCAAAACATCTATCAATGTCCCAGAAATTGGGCCCAATTCATCAGAATTCCAACATTGGGGGTGTCTTTCAATAAAGAGTCTCATTCCTTTGCCGGGCCCGGAATATCTCAATGTCCCAAAAATTGGGCCCAATTCATCAGAATTACAACATTGGGGGGTGTCTTTCATCAACGAACGATTCCGAGTGCGACGATGAACTCGGGCATATGCGTCGCTGTAAAACTTTGGTAATAATGGTAATTTCGTTATTAAGGGTCGTGGGGGGTGCTTCGAATATCTGGTTCGGGGTCGGAGGGAGGATGCGGGGGTGGTTCTGGCGAGGGTGATGTAAAACGACCAGAAGGAGAATCGTGTGTGTGTGTGTGTGTTTGTGTGTTGAAGAGGGGCCATCGAGAAATGGACAGGGGTCAGCGAAACGAGCGTTTGACCCCCGCAACCCTCCCCCGTACAATTAAACTGGGAGCGAAGGGAATTCATACCAAAAGTTCTGGACATTGTTGCATACAAGTCGATTTTCACGCTTGAATGAATATGTTTATTTATAGGGACATTTTGGGACCAAAAGATTTCCTGAAGGTCATTTCAAGAACCAAAGGGCTGGGGGGGTGAACGGACCTGAAATGCCCCATATATGTGGAAATTGAAGGGGGAGAAGGAGGGAAAAATCGCGTGGGTGAAAATACACTTTTATTCGTCATACGTCATTAGTCCGAAGACCCTTTTGGCCCGATGTTGCACTTTGTCCGCGACGAACTGCCGCATTGGGAGTTCTAGGGGATGAAAGGGGGTGGCGGGGGCGAGGGCGAAGAAAGAATGACCAGATGCTCGTCCACCGTTCGCGAAACACGTCGATTGAGGCGATTGATGCTTTCCGTAGGAAAGAAACAATGGACGCTGGACAAGGGGTGAAATTTTAGGGGATGAACTTCGATGAACGATCGACAATGATGTTTCATTCTGTGTTTCGTTGTAAATTGCGTTTGACAATTTTTTTGAGCTCTTTTAGCGATGGGCAGTCGATTTTGGAAAATGTGGGGCAAAATGGACCCCTTTTCAAATTTTTTTTACAAGTATTTAATTCTAAGGAGGACGTGGCCATATTTTTTTCTCTTGTTGATTTCGATGAAGAAATCAAATGCTATGAAAAAATATGCTTCTTTTTGGGGCCTTGAGTGTTTGTCTAAGCTTGACGAGACGTGAGATTTTTTTTCGAAAATGCAACGCGCGCTCCGTCTTTGTGTTAAACGTGTGAGAAAAAGGGGTTGTATTTCAAGGGGGTGTGATATTGGATCCAGCTTTCTCGTACTTAGAAAATGGATCGTATTTACCCTTTCATTGTTTTGTTTGTTTTGCAGAAATTTTTTTTTTTTTCAATGGCAAAAAAAAAATCAGTATTTTCATGCGAATCGCATAATCGCTAACTCACCCTTCAGGGAACAATCCGACAATTAGTATGGGGATTTCCCATAGGTTGAATGAAAATATCCTCGACAATTGACGCAGTCTCTGGAGAAAAGGGAATTTGGCTTGGATACTCCAGACGGTGTGTAATTAGACCTTGAAGTGCTCAAGGGGTCGATTATTCCCCACGGGGACGAACGACGATTGGTCGCGGTGGAGGAATTCTCGCGAACATGGTAACGAAGCAGTTGGTCAAAGTTTTCCGGAAGTTACGGGACTTTGGGCGAGTCTGCGGGGTCATTCTAGCTAAAGTGGGGAAATATGGACCAGGGTCTTTGAAAATGACCGTTTTTGTCGTTACTCAGGTCGTTTGAAAAACTCTGGTCATGAAAGAACATTTTTTTTTGAGAGAAATCATCCCTTAGAAATTTTATTCGGACATTCTTGATAACTTTTCGAAGATCTAGAATTTTTAGGTGATCCATATTGCCTCAACTTTTTGATTTACGTATAATTTATCAAGCAAAGTGACGTGGGTTAAGGTTCCTCGTGCATTTCTATGTCTATAAACTACCTGTTCATAGATCATCCCTTAAAAATTTCATTTAGCTATTCTTGATCATTTTTAGAAGAGTTTAGACTTTCTGGGTGGTCCATATTACCCCAAAAAGTTTCAACTCCTCCAAAAGTGATCAAGAACAAATTTATTTAGCTATTCTTGTCGAATCTTTTCGTACATGCACGTTTATAATTTATCTGTTCATAAATCATCCCTTAAAAATCCCATTTAGCCATTCTTAACCACTTCTGGAGGAGTTGAAATTTTGTGGGTGGTTCATATTGCCCCAACTTTCTCGAACTCTATATCAAAACCAGCAAACAAAAGAGCTTGATCCACGTACAATTTGACAAGTAAAGTGACGTGGGTCAAGACTCCTTGTACATTTATATATGTTAAGCAATATATATGGGTCATTCCATGTCGAATCGACCAAGCGTTGGAATCGACCCCCTTCAATTTCAATGAAATTTAGTCAGAAGTGTTTGTTTTTAATAAACTGAAGTTCTACTAAAGGAAAAAAATTAAAATTTCAGGATATTTTAAGATCAGTACAAGGTATTATATTTAAAAAATTTAACCAAAAATTTAATGTTGATCGTGGATTTAGACGATTTTAAAAAATTCAAAAATTCATATTTTTGAAAAAAACAAACACACCTTGTTGACAATTTCCGTATCTTTTAAAATCAGTACAAGGTATTATATAAAAAAATCTGAACAAAAAATTTAATGTTGATCGTGGATTTTCACGATTTTAAAAAATTCAGAATTCTCCAAATTCATCATTTTTCAAAAAAAAATTTCGGAATATTTTTTTTTTTCCGTAGCCCCTCTTCGAGACGAACTCAGAACGATTTTTTCGTAACTATAAAAGTTTTCGAGATATTAAAAAAATAAACTTGAAAGATTCAAAAAATTGTAAAATTTTAAATCCCGCATAACTTTCGAAAAAAAAATTCAAATTTTTTTCCCCTGGTAGAGCGTCGTTTTATTAAAAACGAAAACTTCTGATCAAATTTCATCGAAATTGAAAGGGATCGATTCCAACTCTTGGTCGATTTGACATGGAACGACTCCTATATTCATATACACCGCTGATACAGTAACCAACGAGTGTCCATCGGGCTTTGGGAATATATCACTGAATCGCCGCAGCACAGTTACAACTGTCCGGCAGTGCGCGATGCTTGGCTGCTGATGATGATTGCGAACCCACATGCTCGAAGCTCACGCTCATCAACTAAACCCGGTCCCAAGGGGCAGCGGGGGGAGGGGGGAGGTCCAAGAGCACGAGGCAAAGAGAAAGACGCCGGAGTAGGGCGGGAAGCGGTGAAGGGGGGTTAGCAAAAGCTTGGGGCACGAGTTGATCTTTAAGGGGGTGGGGTGGGGGGAGGGGGCGAAGAGAGGGGGCAGAGTAAGAAGGGGGCAGATGCTACTAGATTTTCAAGTACACTTTGAGCGATGGAGGCCTTCGTACTTCAAGTACCAACGCCCAGGAATAAAAAAGAAATGGGGGTGGGAAAATGGACCACTGTGCCTCCCCCACCCCTCTCCCCATTGACGAGTAGCAGGACACCCTTGACAAATCAATTTGGACATGACGTTGTAAACACGATGGAAAGAGGAAAAGGCATTAGAGGAGGGGGGGGGGGGAATTGAGGGAAGCGCATACGGAGATGGAATTTAACTGAATGGGGGGAGGGGGTGGGGGGGAAAGTGTGTTTGCGTATGTTCATTTTAATGGAGATTCCACGGTGCGTCTACAACTCTACCGGTCAAAACTCTCCCGAAGAAAGAGAAGCGAAGTCCCCTTAAAGAAGGTAAATTGGCCATTTTTGTCCATTCAGATCAATTTTGGAAAACCAAGAATTCGGCAAAGGGTGCAAATTTTTTAGTTTGTTAATACTTTTTAACAACAATTTTGGGGGAAGAAAAAAATGTCACTTTTTCGCTCTCCATGTTAACCCTTGTTTTTTTTTCCATCCTCTTTCGACTTTCGTCCGTGAACTTTCGGGGACAAAGAGGATGAAGAAAAAAGAGCGAGAAGGGATCTTGAAGTAAAGCGAAAAAGGCATTTGGCTATGAAATATGCAAGTACATGGACCTGGCCGGACGATGTCCAGGGGATTTCCGGAGACACGTTTGAATATAGCTCAGAGTAGGATAGATGGGCAGATTTTCGTCTCTACCGATTGAAACTCTACCGTCGAAAAGAAATCTACAAAAAAAAGGACTCTGCAGCTCCAACGTCAAACAACTCTACCGAATAATACTTTCATCGAATATAAAAAAAACATCTATTCCGGAAAAGAAAAATATTTTGACGTAGTTTTTTCATGTAGAGATGTCCCAACAATTGTTTTCCAGGAGACTCGTTGTCCTTTGGAATTATTCCCAGAGAAGTATTTTGCGGTAGAGATGTTTCGCAACAGTGTTCATCGCGAGAATTTTTCATTCACTGAGTTGTTTCGTTTTCCGGAAGAGATGTTTTTCATATTTGGTAGGGACATTATTTGAGTCTTACGATCGGGTAGAGTTGTTTGGTTAATTTTTTTCGACGGTCAAGTTGCGTCAGGTAGAGATGTGAATGTGTGCGATGGATTACAGAGTAGAATTGATGAGCACATTTCCGTCTCTACCGGTCAAAACTCTACCGTCGAACGAATCTACGAAAACAGTAGCTTCAGCATCTCTAACGTTACACAACTCTACCGAATAATACTTCTACCAAATAAATCAAGACAATAACATCTCTACCGTAAAATTGTGAATATTTAGGCCTCATTTTTTCTGGTAGAGATGTCATTTCCAACAATTGTTTTTCAGGAGATTCGTTATCTTTCAGAATTGTTCTCGGAGACGTATTTTATGGTAGAGACGTTTCTCGACAATAATTATATTTTGTTTTCCGGAAGAGATGTTTTTCATATTTGGTAGGGACATTATTTGCGTCTTACGATCGGGTAGAGTTGTTTGGTTACTTTTTTTCGACGGTCAAGTTGCGTCAGGTAGAGATGTGAGTGTGTGCGATGGAGTATAGAGTAGAATGGATGGCTCGAGGTAAGAAGAGCCGTGATTACCTACCCCTCGTGTGTCCTATTGGAGGGTCGTTCTCCACACGTACGTAGATTGATATTTCAAGGTCAAAAGGTCGTATGTTTCGCGCGGAAGGCTCGTAGATGGGTACTTTTCGGACTTTGGGCGCATCGCGTCGAAATAAATTCAATTCGCCGATAGAAGCGAGGACGAAGCTCGGCCATCCAGTGAGGCAACAGTTGATAAATAATTCAGAGACCGGAGAATCGCGATGGTGGCAACTCCCAGTCTATACAATGTACATTCTGCGCTGCATCATCGTCAAAAAAAAATTTATCGATAATGTCGAATTTGGAAATCGGGAATGGACACTTGTCAAAGTGAGACTGTGATTGAAATTTATTAGAGCTTAGAAAAATGTGCAACAGTCAATTTTGATAAAAGCAATATAATAAATTATTATTATTATTATTATTATTATTATTATTAAATTTTTTAATTTGATTCAGTTATTAAATATTAAATTAAATTTTGAATATTACATTTTTGATAATTTGAGACTGAGCAAATATTCTAATCCTTGTTTTGAATCTTTAAAAAATTGCCCCCCCCCCCCCAAATTAATTATATAAAAATCTTATAAATAAAATTTTCGAATATCGAAGCGAAAATTAAAATAAATCCAAATTTTCGATATTTAAACTCTGGTTAATCCTCAGAAAAATAAAAATAAATTCGATTAATTTTATTAGTTGCAATTTTATTATTTAAAATTATTATTGAATATCATCACTAAAATATATTCATTAATGTATAAAAATAAATTATTAAATAAATGTATAAAAATGAATTCTATAAAAAAATATTATTATTATTATACGCAACTTTTTTCATGTGGTACTTGATTTTTTGTTGAATTTAAAAAAAAAACAAGCTCCTCTCAATATTTAATATTTGAAAACGCTCGATATTCTTGACAATCACTGTAAAACAAATTTATTACTTTTTTTTACATTTACAATTTGAAAATTTGAATTTTTTAATATTAGTTCAAGATTTTGAAAAAAATTAATTTGTTTCATACTTCTCTGGAGGAAGAAAAAATTATTTGAAATTATTGATTATCGATTGTTGCTAATTATTAAAACGAATTCTGGGCTTATGATTCTGCGCCTGCGTGTTCGTTTGCGTATTACATGGAAACTCTGGTGAAAGCAAGAGAGAGAGAGAGAGAGAGATGGAGAGAGAGAGAGAGAGAGAGAGAGAGAGAGAGGGGGAGAGAGAGAGAGAGAGAGAGAGAGAGAGAGAGAGGGAGAGAGAGAGAGAGAGAGAAGATATTCCCTCAATGCTCTATGTTATGCCACACTAGCCATTCTCTGTTAGAATTACACGTATTGACGTACATATATACAGTGTGTAATGCTCGCTACGATCCTAGTACACGATTCTGTTTGGTTTATGTCTAGGCGTGTCCTAGCCGTCTGCTGCTACTATATTCTCAACTCTCTCTCTCTCTCTCTCTCTCTCTCTCTTCCTCTCTCTTTCTCTCTCTCTCTCTCTCTCTCTCTGTTCATATATATTTACATATGGGGCATTCCACGTCAAATCATGCGGTCATCGGCCTGACCCCCTCGGATTTCGATGTCCAATGAATTGTGGGTTTCGTTTGGCCCAAAATATGACCTCAAATTTTTAGAAATTTTTATTTCATTTTTTAGGGCTTGCCCGAGCGAAAAGTCATAGTTCGATAATGGGCCAAAAATAATTACAATTTTTTTTTTTATTGTGTTTGAATTATCCGTTTTATTTCAGGTCGTCTAATAAATTTTCAAAAAATGTTGTCGCTTACCTCTAGAACCAAGAAAGAAAAATTAAGTTCCACTAGAAAAATATTTTTGTTGCTGTTATTCTCATTACAAGAAACAACCAAATTAAGAAATTATTTAAAAAAAAAATTAAAATACAAAAAAAATAGTTATTATTTTTGGCCCATTATCAAACCGTGACGAAAATATCTGTTTTGAGTCCTAGTTTACGTGAAAAAAAATTCATTAATTTAAAAAAGGCCCCTCTTTATATTTCCCTCAATTTAATGTTTTTCGTAGCTTTGGCGACCCCTAAAAAATGAAATAAAAATTTCTAAAAATTGGAGGTCATTTTTTGGACCAAACGAACCCCACAATTCATTGGACATCAAAATCCGAGGGGGTCAGGCCACGTCAAATCATGCGATGACCGCATGATTTGACGTGAAATGCCCCATATATAACGTGCAATCTGTATACTTGTACTGTGGCTACTGTCCTGGTCAATACGCTGGCCTCCAGCGCTATCTAATCCCGACATAGACTCCACTCATGAAATTACATTTTTCCTATTAAAGGTATTTAAAAAAAAGCATAATCGTCTTGAATGACAAATATGCCCATATTCAAAGATTTCGTCTTCGACGCATTATTAAGGGGTTATCCACAAGCAGGAGGCCAAAGAAGCAATTTTTCAAAAAAAATTCCTGAAAAGACATTTGGATTCATGAACGTCAAAATTTATGTGTTCATTACGAAAATGAAATTGAAAAATTGATTTTTTGAAAATGCTTTCTGCGTATAATCCCTTGAAAAAAGCCACCCCCTTTGATTATTAATTCGATAAAAAATCGTCAGTATCACAGAGAAACTTTTTTGAATGTAAAAAAAACACTGCTTTTTATATGACAAATTTATCGTATTTGTCCCACAACTTACAACTCTGTCCCAATTTGTCCCACGCTGTCCCAAGCAGTTCAATGTGTCCCAAAATTCCCCTGTTCGATTGATTCCATTGTTTTGATTTTCTATACAGTCATCACTTTTTTGGGTATTCGAGAGTTTTGAAAATATTGATAATCAACCCTTAAACTAAAAATTTTCCATATAATCGATAATTATCGATCGATCAAGGGTTGATTATAATCAAAATTATCGATGAGCAATCCTCGAACTTTCTTGAAGGATTCTTGAGGAATTTTTGAGGGTCTTGATGAATAAAAAAAAAATTATCAAATCAGGAAAAACACCCCCAAAAAACAACTCTGGATTCACGAATTAAATTTTTTGAGAGTAAGAATGATTTTGAAAAATCCGTGTACTTCCTCGACCAATAAACTAAATTTGCAATTACTCTGTACGAAAAAAATGCTCCAGTGATTTTTGGAGTATGCTTCGCTCAAGCTTGGAAAAAAAATCATCCCCTCGTGACGGGAATTTCTTTCTCTCATTGCGCCCTCTATCTTCGTCGATCATGAAGATGAAAGAAAGGATCGAGCTCCGCTCGATCCGTATCGCTTCTCGAGTGCTCGATGATGAGGGTGACCTTCAATCAAACTATTTGACCGCGTGCGCGAGTGCATTTTGCATCGAGGATCAATTTGATGTATGAAAAAAAAAAAAACGATATGAATCAGGCGAGAGACGATCGCATTTTTATAAAAAAAAATTTTCCCCCTCCCTTTTCTCTTTCTCTGCCTGTGAGGGAGAAAAGTATTTCAATCATTTAATCCTCGAGGCAGAAAAACGAGAGTATGAGAAAATTGGTATTTTCATTAGCGAATTAGATCGATGAGAGCATTACTTTCACACACTTTTGTCAATGAGAATGATACTCTGACCAATTGCACATCAAATTGAATTTCAAATCCGAAAGTTGGAGGATTTCATCAATTTGAGATTTTTTTTTAGTCCAGAATCGAGGGAGAGTTCACTGTATTTCGTTATTTATTTATTTATTTATTTATTCATTTATTTATTTATTTATTTATTTATTTATTTATTTATTTATTTATTTATTTATTTTGTTTTCCTTTTCTACCTAATTAAAAACATTTTTCAGGAAATTTTAAAATTTTTTTATCCAACCCAAAAGAAAAACCTTTTTTTTAAATGAGTAGAACTTCTTCAAAATTTGACTAATTGGGACGTTTGTTTTTTGAAAATTTTAGTTGTTGGATGTACTTTCCGAAAAAAATACAAACAAATGTTGAGATATTAAAATCTATGAAATTTTTCAATTTTTCGAGAAAAATAATCTTTTTATTGAAGTTCGCCGTTCAAAATTTTTTGTTCACTCAAAAATTACTTTGATCAATTCCAGAAAAAATGCCGTCCAACCTGGAGTGGCATTTTTTCCTTCCATTTTTTTTTAAGGATTGAAAAAAAAAATGTTCCCAATTGGGCTTATTTCACAAAGTACCGCTCTGGACATTTTTGAGGATTTATAAAGGACCTCGGAATTTAAAAAATTGAAAAGAAATAAAAAATTGAAAGTGGTAATCGCCGAAATTTTTTATTATTTTTTTTTCAAAAAAGTGAAAAATAATAGAAGGAAAAGGAATGCCACTCCAGGTTGGGATCAAAGTGTTTTTTGAGTGATAAAAAAAATTAAAAATTACGAACTTCGATAAAAAGATGATTTTTCCCGAAAAAGTGAAAAATATCATAGATTTTAATATCTTAAAATTTTTTTGTATTTTTTTCGGAAAGTACATTTAAAAACGAAAATTATAAAAAAAAAACGTCTTAATTAGTCAATTTTTGAAGAAATTATAGTCATTAAAAAAAAACTCTTTCTTTTGGGTTGGATAAAAAATTTTTAAAATTTCCTGAAAAATGTTTTTGATTGGGTAGAAAAGAAAAACCAAATTTCAGCCAAATCGAAAAGGGTCAGGATTAAAAGTGGTCGATTAATTATTAATTATTAATAATTATTATTAATTAATGTTATTAATGAAATAATTAGCGAGCTACGCTGTGCCCAAATTTGAAAAAGAAAGTTTTGAGAAAATTTTGAGTTCCAAAAAGTGAGCTATAAAAATTGTTTATAAGCTTGCCTCCTCTAAAGTGCCTTTAGAATCTATTTTTCTAAATTACTTTATACATCATGTGAGTAAAAAAATAAAATAAAAGTAAAAATTCCTGGGTAATTTAACCCCTTAAATTTCTGTGATTGATTTTTTTGACACTTTTTTTTATTTTATTTAACATATATGGCGATTCGATTGACATGGAATGGCTCGTGTTGATCTGGAATTGTGTGCAGTTTGGTCCGGACTAGGATTAGTCCTGATTGGTCCAGCGTTGGCGTGATTAGAGATGTTATCAGCCAGCCAAACGAAATCCTATCTCTCTCTCTCTCTCTCTCTCTCTTTCTCTCTCTCTCTCTCCCCCCTCCCTCTCTCTCGCGCTCTCTCTTGCCACGTAGTGAACACACTTACCACAGAAATGTGTTTGCATCCCTCCACACGTAGCTCGACCACTATGATACTGCCAAAAACGTATTCTCCTTATCACTATTGAGTATATATCGATGCGAAACGTGACAAGAATGTAAAATTTTTTTCATCATCCCTCAAACAAACGTCCCCATGAATCCTCTCAAATTTAAGGGTTGATAGGGTCAGTTGGACAAAAAAGCCTATTTTTGCAAATTAAACAAAAAATCCTGATTGTATTTTGTTTACTGAAATAATTTATTTTAATTTTAGACGAATTTTTAATTTAATTTTTAATTTTTATTTTCAATAAATAATTTTTTTTGGTAAATATATTCATATATAAACGGGGGGAAAATACCACCCTCAAAAAACGGACTTTTGGAAAATTCATTTTAATTGATTAAATCGAAATTATTAATTTATTAAATTATTAATTCACTCATTAAGTTTATTAATTCCAGATTGAATGACAAAATTGAGGGTCCCAATTTCAACCCTCCATTCGTGGCAATTGAATATCACATTTTTTCTTTACTTTTCCTCCAACCAAATCGTCTCAATATAAATACTGGAAATTGAAGGATTTCTTCACTCAGGAAAACACCATTGTTTCGGGGAAGGTGTTAAATTATCGGTTAAACAAAAATCATCAGAGACTTTGGGGGATGGGAATTAGGCTCTGGAATATCCTCAAATTTTTTTCTTCTAATTTTCTCGTCGAAAAAAAAAATAAAAACGACCGCTAACTCCTCATATTCGTTTATTAGGCTTTCAATATATACACGTATTTTTGTATCGATAGAGTTGCCACTCTGAAACGTTCATTGGCGCCTCGTCTCGGCCTCCAATTAGCAACTTATCGCTTATAGGTTTTCGATATATATTTTTTTTCAATCTCCCCCTCCCTTCGCCCTTCTTGTGTAAACAGCCCTTCAGTGGCGAACGGATGAGGGTCCATCGTACAAGTTTTTGAAATTAACCGATCTCTACAGTTATACAAGGGAAATCTCTCATTTTCCCTCTCTCATTTCCAGGAGGACGATTGGGAAAACCAAAAAAAAAAAAATCCCCCTCATATCGACGATTGGTAATACAGAAAAAAAAACAATGAGCAGAAGCAACGAATATTGATATTATGAAATATAAAATTAGCCAAAAATTATTTCGAACAAAAAAGAAATTAAAATTTTGAAAAAAATTGAAAGGGCTCAATAATTCAATAATTAGGAATTTCCTGAGAAAAAGAGGAATTTTTTCCAAATTAATTATGAAAAAAAAAAAATTTTGAATTTTTAGTTACAGATCCATAATTAAATTTTTCAAAATAATTTATTAAGATTTTTGATGATGATGATGGCATTTTTTTTTTAATTTGCAGTTTTTAATAATTTCATGAAAATCGTGATGGAAGAGATCCATAACTTTTTTTTTTTAGAACTTGCATATAATTATGTTTTGATTAAATGAACGAGGAACGCGTTGGGTGATGTAAATGATATTTATAAAATTTTTATTCCCGCGAGAACCTCGAAATGATCTACGAGGGTGTGAAGATAAAAAGGGAGGGGATTGTACAAGTATGCCGAAAATAAATCGACGATCAACTCACGGTGGTCCCTCTCGTTTATTCTTTTATATATATATATATATATATTTGTGCTTGTTATACCAAAGAATTTAAATAACATCGTCCCGACGAAGCACGAAATTTCTTATAATTTTTTTCTTCTCCTCGCATATTTCTCCCCTCTGTAATATTAAAGCGTGACTTACTCTCGTTTATTTTCGTATTCGCCAGAAAAAAAATGACGGAAAACCTTAAAAATTTGTGTCTCTTCCAAATTTCCGAACTGCAAATTAAATTATGGACACGAAAAAGCGAATAAAAGGAAGAAAAATGTTGATTTAAGGGCTTACATTTTTTTTTAATTAAAAAAAATTAATTTTACTTTTTTATCTGATAGAAAAATGTGTTTGGAATATTTTTCCAAAGTTTCAAGTCAATTGGAGCAAAAGTCTAGGAAAGCCTTATAATTAATTAATTATAATAGCCTTGTAATAAGTAATTGAAAACAAAATTTAAAAATAGGAAAAGACAATCGAGAGAAAATATTTTTTCTCCCGTTGATATATTATAGAAATAATATTTTTTGAATATTACAATATATTTAATATCATATAGTTATAGATAAAATGTGGACACAAGGAAAACCCTACAAAATAGGATAAACCACGAAAATCGGGATCAAACAATGAAGAATTTTTTTTTTTTTAATAAAGGTATCCAAAATTCTATTAATTAATTAATCCTTTTCATTATAACAATCAAAATAGATAAAAAAAATGAGTTTGATTCAATGAGACGTTTGTTAAGTTAACCTCAAACATCCCTTATATAAGCCCAAATCGATCACTTTGTCAGTCTAATCGATCGCTAATCGCTCTTGTCAATCATCTTGGCATTTTCCTAACATCGAGGCACTATTAGCCACCCCTTCAGCGAAACACAGGGCGAATTTCATCCCTCTATCTTCAGCACCCTCTTAAACTAACGTCAGTCAACCAACGTTCATCAAGATGCTCTTCTTTCCCTCTTTCGCACCCTTAAAAATGTAGAGTAGATCATGAGCATCATCATCCCCCAAAAAATAAGGGTTGAATCTCCATAGAGGGTGCTTCTTATAAATTTTTCTTTTTTTTTTATTTGCCGGAATTTGGGAGTTTTTTGGGTCACATCATTTTTTCCTCAGAGGGTAGTTTCAACCCTTTGAGCTCGAGGATCAGATTGATCGTGTTGGGCCGGAATAATCGGTGCAAATGTATAGTCACTTGATTCGACCTTGCCGAGGGTTGGGGGATGAAGATTTCTGTGTGATTCTCGCACGTAACTAAATATATACGTATATACGTTAATGTTGATGTATATCAGCGGATCTAGGCGCAAACCGGGGCCAGAATTTGCCACATATACACGCACGCTAACGTGTTCAACGTGCTAACAATTCAGTCGCGGTTACGATGCTATTTAGCTGCTCCGCAACGCTGATTACTCTCTCGGTGATGTTGGCCGTTTCCACTGTTCCTGTGCACACACTCAAAGCACCCACCCCCTGGAATCCACCCTTCAACATTGTACCGTTGATGCCGCGGCCATGCTGTTGATGCAAAGGTATTGGTAGCCCAGAATCAGCGAACGCTTTCAACCCCCTCAAACTCCCAAACCAACCCCCTGCCGCATTGACTTACTTTTTGACGGAAGTGGGATTGATCAGAAAGATCCAAAATCTCCTCTCATTGTTTTCCACTATCAGCGAATACTTTCAAACCCAGATGAACCCTTGAGGAATTTTTTTCTCCATCATGAAGCTTGTTTTTGAGTCTAGTCTTCTTTTCTAGTTTTTGGCGATGCTAAAATCTCTCTAGCGCCGCCAAAAATCGAGATATAGAGATGATCCTTGCTCCAGTCTCTTCGTTATCACGTGCCCTATCGACTAGAAAAAAGAAATGCCCGATCGGATAAAGAGGACTGAAGTTATGGCCCTTTTAAGTATTGACAGTTTTAAGTATTCAACAGTTCTTCGAATTGTTAAAAATTCTTTAGCGCCGCCAAAAATCAAGATATCGGGATGATCCTTGCGCCATTCTCTTTGTTATCACGCGCCCTATCGACTAGAAAAAAGGAATCCCCGATCGGATTAAGGGGACTGAAGTTATGGCCCTTTTAAGTATTGGTTCTTCGAATTGTTAAAAATTCTTTAGCGCCGCTAAAAATCAAGATATCGGGATGATCCTTGCGCCATTCTCTTGGTTATCACGCGCCCTATCGACTAGAAAAAAGGAATCCCCGATCGGATTAAGGGGACTGAAGTTATGGCGCTTTTAAGTATTAACAGTTTTAAGTGTGTAACGGTTCTTCGAATTGTTAAAAATTCTTTAGCGCCGCCAAAAATCAAGATATCGGGATGATCCTTGCGCCATTCTCTTTGTCATCACGCGCCCTATCGACTAGAAAAAAGGAATCCCCGATCGGATTAAGGGGACTGAAGTTATGGCCCTTTTAAGTATTGGTTCTTCGAATTGTTAAAAATTCTTTAGCGCCGCTAAAAATTAAGATATCGGGATGATCCTTGCGCCAATCTCTTCGTTATCACGCGCCCTATCGACTGGAAAAAAGGAATCGTCAATCGGATTAAGGGGACTGAAGTTATGACCTTTTTAAGTAGAGAGAACAAAAATTGGGATTCACGCTGGCGCGGTTTTTGTTGTCGATCGCGTGGAGGCGTTTTGGGCTGTTTGGCGAAAAGGAAAGGATGGCCCTCGTGGAAAATGAGGATGAGAGACAGGAGAGAGAGAAAGAGAGAGAGTGAGAGAGTGATAAAGATAGATGCGGCAATAAAGGCGAGAGAGTGTGTTTGTTTAGGCTCTTCACTTTACCATCACGAACGCTCTTCTTCAACTTCTCCGCCTCTCAATTCTCATTCTCTCGCCCACTATCGAAATGCTTTTGCTCTCTTATTGTTTCGCGCTATATAACCACTTCTCGCGCTTTTACCCCAGCACACTTTTCTCATAACGAATGCTCCAGCCGTTCCCGCGAAACCCTTTCGAAATCCTGAGGGGAATCCCCGAAAGCGACGTCGACGTTTGAGTCATTGAGACTCGAATTACGATCCGAGAGGCAAAAATAGTTATTAAAACTGCAACTTCAGAGCAAGAACAATGTGGAAACTCAACAATGACCTGCGAGTTCAAAAATTTGGAAAATTCCAGTCCGATCAGAATTGTGGTTCTCCATATTTTTTAATAAGTTTAAAAAAAAAAATCGCCCACGTCATTTCCGTCGGATTTGGGTCTCGAAAAGTCTCGCAGCGTGACGATGAGACCGATCCGTGACGTGATTTGCTTATTGATCCGGTATGGAGATCCCGTCATGCCTTATGATGAAAAATAAATGACCAGAGAACTGTGAAACTCAGATGAAGAGAAGCCTCCTCTTCATGGTGGGATAGATTAAAAATATTTGAAACAAAGTTGAAAATTAGTCCCATTTTTTTGTGGGCTCAATGTGAGAAAGGAAATGATGAGACAATATTTATTAAAAAAATAATGAGCCTGAGAGAAAATGCAGCGTGATCGATGGTCTCGATTATTTAATTAATTGTACGTTTTGTTAATTGGCAATTAAAAAAAAACGACAATCACGAGCTTGTGATTTCTTTAATCCGAATAAATTTTATAGAATTTAAAGTATTTCTGATTTTTAAATCTCAGGTCCTTATTAAATAATTATAATAATATAAATTGAATAAAAGTTCTAATAAAAAAATAAATAAAATAATTAATAATTATTATTAAAAAATACTAAATATATTACAATATTAATTATATGACATATCAATAAATCAATATTGATATATTGATATTTATCAATTTATATGTTATAAATAAATTAAATAATTCTAAATTTTAAGATCCAATTTGAAGTAAGGATTTTCTAATTTTGCGGTTACTATCACATTATTATATCTAGATTATTTTTTCTCGCATTAAAATGCCTCGGTTCACGATTGTCGATTAATTAGGAGCACAATCTTCGTTCTAATTAAGAAATTTGAACAATCAACTCTGCGAATCCAAAAAGTGCGCGTTATTTTCGATTAATCTGACTGCGCCAATCTCGAGATAATTACGAAAATTATGGGCATAAGGTCGAATATGTTTACCGGGCTTTCCTTTAACCGCAAATGCAACGTCCCGAAGGTGATAACGAATGCATCCGTTGTTCGTTAAAACGCGGTGCTAAAGTTCCGCGAGGGACGCGATCAATTATACAGGTTGTCACAAAAGTAACGAAATGGCTGAATATTTCCGCAGCTAAGATATTTTCAAAAAGGTCAAGGTCATTCTTGTACTACCATTTGACGAGGAATTCAACGGTGACTTTAATTTTGACCTTTACGATAATCTTCAAGGTTGTTTCAAGGTCAAGGACTGTATTTCAAGGACTGTCAAGGTCAAGGACTCTATTTCAAGGACTGTCAAGGTCAAGTATATATTTGAACATAAAATTTTCCGCTCTATCGATTTCCGATGTCAAAAGAGGGAGTTTCCATCGACCTTGAAATCACCTTGAAGGTAATCGTCATAATTAAGGTCACCATTAAATTCCTTATCAAAAGTTACTACAAGACCTTGACTACAATGACCTTGACCTTGACTACTACAAGACCTTGACTACAATGACCTTGACCTTGACTACTACAAGACCTTGACTACAATGACCTTGACCTTGACTACTACAAGACCTTGACTACAATGACCTTGACCTTGACTACTACAAGACCTTGACTACAATGACCTTGACCTTGACTACTACAAGACCTTGACTACAATGACCTTGACCTTGACTACTACAAGACCTTGACTACAATGACCTTGACCTTGACTACTACAAGACCTTGACTACTACAAGATCTTGACTACTACAAGACCTTGAATACTCCAAGACTTTGACTACAATGACCTTGACCTTTTTGAAAAATATCTTAGCTGAGGAAATATTCATCCGTCCCGTTACTTTTGTGACATCCTGTATATCCTGGGCAGGATATCTCTGTACATGCATATTTGGCTCTGCAATGTTAGAAAGAGAATCAGAGAGAGAATAAAAGGAAGAAGAGTGCAGGGCGAAGGAAGGATGCAAACCAGGCGCGAGAAAACGTATTATATTCCCGTTGAATACACGAAGAGAAGAGAGGAAGAACGATTCTCGCACCTCCTCCATCTCTTTATCTCTCGGCCTGCTTTCGGCACGTTCCTTCGTCTCTTTCCAATCCTCGTGGATCCTCGCACATAATCCGGTACCTTCTCGCGCCTAAGAAACCACCGACGACGACCAATCACCGCGCCTAAATCTCATTTTCACTTCCTCCAATAAGTCACGGTACATTTAGCATTCTTTGCAGTTATTCTCGTATTTCTCGTTCCACCACGAATCTTTCCTCCCCTCGAGGTCTCTCTTCTTCTCCCTCTTTCTTTTTCCTCTCATTCGCACTCTTCCTCCTCGCGAAGTTCGCCAGTTCGAACATATTTAAGGTCGACCCTTTTGGTCCGTTTCGTGTCCTGCTGGAGAGTCCTTTGGGCGTCGAAGATCATCGCACGGAAAACATAAGTCCCAGAGACTTTCGTTAAATTTGATTAAAATCCCATGAAAAGAGGGATTTTTTAACTAAACTTTCGCTGGATAAATGCTGGTTACTGGCATTTCAAAATTTTCAAGGTCATGAGGTCATTCGAAGGACAAGGATTTTCTAACTAAATTTTCCTTGGATAAATGCTGATTACTGGGATTTCAAAATTTTCATGCTCATGAAGAGGTCACTCGAAGGATATGTAGAGGTCCAAGAGAAGACCCAGCTTTGGCAATTTATTTTAGGACTATGGAAAGAGTAATGGGATTTCCTTTCAGAGAGTTTATTTGACTCACATTAAAGTGTGAGAAAAAAATTCGTTATCATTATTTTGACCCAAAATGGCGACGACAGAGCCAATCTTCAAAGTTGACCTTTTTCCCCAGAAGTCCTTGACAGGACGCCAGATTTCCGCTAAGAGATGAGACCTGGAAAAAGAGACAATAAAATTTCATAATCTATATACTATTGGCTATGGAAGAACCCAGGGATTTTTTTTTCAATCAAGTTTTTGAAAAATGGTAAACTTTTGAAAAATAAACCAATTTTTGACGGATAAAAATCTGCAAATAATTTATAAACAACCAAAGTTTGCATCAAATCGAAAAACAACTGCATGCTTCCATTGTTTGAGCAATAAAAAAAATTTAATGCTAGAAGGTCATCATCCCTCAAGAAAGGACAAAAGGTGGGACGAAGGATCAGGATGAGCGCGAGAGAAAGAGAGGTTCAACGTTGAAGGACACGGATGGAGAACAAGGATTGACCGCGGTAACACGAAGATTCGGACGAGCATCGAAACACACAAAAATGGCGTCTCGAGCAAAAGGGTTCCAAGTGCGGTCGGGGAGTTCTCTTCTTGGTCGCTTGTTAATGACCTGGTCCCACTAAATCGTGACCATTTGTTTATACGGGTGTCGCGTCTTGGACGTTACAAGCGCCGTTTGCCCGAGCGAGCATCATAAATCCCTCACTTCTCGAATGTAATTTGACGTGACAAATGGCACGATGTAAACGATACCGAGGCTCTCGTATCTTTCCTCCTTGTAAACCCACACACGAACATTCGTACTACGTGTGTCATGCCTGGAGCTGGTTCATCGCGCCCGCTTCATAATGTTCTCCATGTCCGACATTATGCGGATTATCGTGGCGCTTGAGCCACTTAAAATATGAGTCAAGAGTCAGCAGAACCATTTAAATAGATCATCGCAGTGGTTAAGACACTCTCGAACCACGAAGAGACTTGCTAACCACGAAGAGACTTGCTAACCACTAAGAGACTTGCTAACCACTTAGAGACTTGCTAACCACTTAGAGACCTGCTAACCACTCAGAGACTTGCTAACCACTCAGAGACTTGCTAACCACTCAGAGACTTGCTAACCACTCAGAGACTTGCTAACCACTAAGGGACTTGCTAACCACTAAGAGACTTGCTAACCATGGAGATATTTTCTAACCACGAAGAGACTTGCTAACCATGAAGAGACTTGCTTACCATGAAAAGACTAGCTGACCACGAAGAGGCTTACTAACTACGAAGATACTTGCTGACGACAAAGAGACATACTAACAATGAGGAGACTTGCTAACCACGAAGAGACTTGCCTACTATGACGAGACTTGCTAACCACGCAGACTTGCTAACCACGAAGAAACTCGCAATGACGAAGAGTCTTGCTGACTATAAAGAGACTTTCTGACTATGAAGAGACTTGCTGACTATGAAGAGTCTTGCTGACTATGAAGAGACTTGCTGATTTTGAACAGACTTTGCTGACTATGAAGAGACTTGCTAATCATGAAGAGACTTACAAACGAGACTTGCGATGAGGATTTTTCGGACTTTCTCACGCAGTATTGTCTCACGCATCAAATCGGACTGGAATGACCTCTTGTGGCTAATAAATGGACACGGTTGATCATTGTTAATCGTCTCAAGGTGACGGCTGTAATCCAACCAAGCGGAATGAAGGTCACGTATCGCTTTTGTTTCGTACGTCCATCTCAACACTATCCGGACTCTTGGTACCGCACTTGTAGATGCACTTCAGTAATGAGAGAGAAAGTCGATGCATACTCGCTATAAATCCTGATGAGAAGACATCATGCGCCGCCGGCTTTGAGAGGCCAGATCGGACACGAAGTGATCGAGGCCTCTGTAAACGGACCCGTACGCGCTTGAATCTTTGGACCGCCGTCTCGTTGGACTTAAGTTTATTCGTTCACCTCCCGCGAACGAGAAGACTCGCGCGTTAATTCATCTCTCATTCTTTGGTCCTGACATCCGGGTACTTTCTTTGGACTTGCGCACGCGATACTCGCTAAACGCTGTCTGATGACAGACGGAACCAAAGTTGCGATGGAGAAACGAGTCGTCGAGTAGGACGGTAGGATTGCCAAGTTGTCGTCTGATGAGGCCGCAGACCACCCATCATTGGACGGACTCACGACGTTGATGCATCGACGAAAATTGCGAGGCATAGATCATGATCATTCATCCAGAGAATCGAGTTCCTTTTGATGAAGATTGGGTCGATGAGAATGGGGAGGACTCATCGTTTGCCGCTGATTGCAGCGTGAGATTTTCTTGACTACTTTTCAGATTCTTGATGACAACATTTGATTCGGAATCATTTTTATAGTTAGGAGGAAATCTGAGATCTTTTTGATTCAGATTTTCGCCATTAATCGTAAAAAAAACTTTGAACGGAGAGGATTTGGTGATATTTTTACCGCTGATGACAACGTCGCTTGCTTTTATTAAATATTTTTGGTGACAACGTTCGATAGGAACCATTTTTATAATTAAGAGGAAATCAGAGACCTTTTTGATTCATATTTTGCCATTAATCATCAAAGAGACTTAAATTGGGGAGAATTCAGTTGAAAATGATACTTTTACTGCTGCTAGCAACATCTCTGGCTTTTCTTAAGTATTTGCCCGATTTTTAGTAACAAAAATTTGATTCTGAATCATTTTTATAATTACTAGGAAATCAGAGAGCTTTTTGATTCAGATTTTCGCCATTGATCATCGGAGAGCCTAAAAACAGGGAGAATTTCTCAAGTATTTTTCGGATTTTTTGTGACAAAATTCGATTCGGATTTATTCTTTTTATTCAGATTTTCAGGTTTTTGATTCAGATTTTTGCCATTAGTCATCTAAGAGCTCGAGAACGGGGAGGATTCAATTTAAACTGATACTTTTACCTCTTATAGCAACATCTCTGGCTTTTTTTAAGTATATGCCAGATTTTTAGTAACAAAAATTTGATTCTGAATAATTTTTATAATTACTAGGAAATCAGAGAGCTTTTTGATTCAGATTTTCGCCATTGATCATCGGAGAGCCTAAAAACAGGGAGAATTTTTCAAGTATTTTTCTGATTTTTGATGACAAAATTTGATTCGGATTTATTTTCTTCAATTTAGATTTTCAGGTTTTTGATTCAGATTTTCGCCCTTAATCATCAGAAAGCTTGAGAACGGGGAGGATTCAGTTGAAAACTATACCTTCACCTCTAATAGCAACATCTTTGGCTTCTCTTGAGTATTAGCCAGATTTTCACAATCAAAATTTGATTCTGAATCATTTTTATAATTACTAGGAATTCAGAGGTCTTTTTGATTCAGATTTTCAGGCTCAAGGTAATAACAATTAGTTTCTCATAGCATTTTTCGGATTTCTATGGTTGGAATACTGGCTGATTGATAAAAAATAAGAACGAGACTGTAAAATATCGCAAAAAGGTGTAATCATCATCCCACCCGTTGCGGCTATAATCGGCCCATTCTCACTTCTTCCCTCGGACATTTCATTCGGTGCTTCGTGATTGGGCCTTACCGCGTTTGCGAACCAAAGCGTTGAGAGACGATGAAATGAAATATCTCGGGTCAAAAGGAGATAAAAAATAATGCGATGAAGGAAGAAACAAAAAAATTGAACGGACGAGATATTCGGCGGCGAACAGTAGCCGTTTTGACGTCGAATATGGCGCTCCTCGCCATTTAGATGCGCTCGTTATAAAGGCCCCGTGAAATCGAGACACCTGGATGCATTTCTTCTCCTTTCCTCTGCATAGTCTCTCGCCTTCATCCTTTTTTTAATCTGGAATTTTGAGGCTGGAGAACACGATGCGTTGCAACTTTTATCAGATTCTCTCGATCAGGCCCAATATGTGCACCGTCATGGCGACGATACCTCGGAAGCTCCTTTGACGCCGCCATCGGCAGCAGGATCGATATACAGGGTGTTAAGCAAATAGATAACCTAACTAGGTTTGTCGTGTAGAGCTCGTCAAGACAAATATTTAGCTTTTTTTTAAATTTTTATACGATAACTATTGCCTTAGTTATTGATGTTTAAAGTTGACCAATGGTGAGCCGTGTGGTGGGGGTTTTTTCCCGCCACGCCCACTTCCTCCGTTACCCCCACCAGTGGCATTTCTCCTAGATTCCGGCCGTCATTGGTCAACTTTAAAAACATTAATAACTAAGCCAATTTTTATCGTACAACAATTTTTAAAAAAGCTAATTTTTTTTCTTGGCGCGCTTTACACGGCAAACCTTTAAATTATCTAGTTGCTTAACACCCTGTATAATGATGGATATGCCCTTGGCATTTATATCCTCCCCACTTTATGCACCTCCGATGTGCATTCTCTCGCTTCTTGATGCTTCATTCGCGACCTTGCATCCAGATTTTTCTCTATCCACCTTCCTCTGACTTTTTGCGACTCTCATATTCGCCATTTTGTCCCGAATCCCGTTTCACTTTTATATATTGGCTATATTGGCTTTGGGAATTCCTCGGCAACCGATTTGATGCGCTTCCACCAAGATCGGTGACTGCGATCCTCTCGCTCTCTCTCATTCTCTATCGATCCTTTTATCCTTCCCCTCGAGTGGCCTGCATAGATAAATCTTTGCAGCCTCACCCTTTCGATTCCCTCGTATCTCAAAGCTTTCACGTAAATCGCACCAAAAGTTTTTGCTTCCATCGACGGCAAATGGATTTTCGATGAATCTCATATCCGGGCATAAAAAATCACACTTCTCTACAGAATCATAAAAAGAGAGAGATAGAGGAAGAGAGGAAAAGAGGGATTTCAGTAAGCTTTGTGCGATATTGTAAAAATGTTATTCTTAGGACTTAATTTTTGTCAATTCAAACAAACAAATCTTCGAGGTTTCTAAATTGCCAATAAATTCACTCCAGATGCAGAGAAAAAAATTTCAATTATCGAATCCTAATGTTTCAATCATGTTTTTTTCCGCACAGAGAGAAAAAATTACTGAATTTGAAAACATGAATTTATTGTGATTTTCATCACTCTTCATTTAAAAAAATATTTTCACGAATCTATTACTCCATTATATTAAACTCTTATTTAATAGTAACAATTAAATGCATGATAGATTCGATTAAATTTGTATTCATTGGATTAATTACATTGATCGCATCATAAACATGAGATTATTTGAATCTAAAAAACGAATTCAATACAAAATTATTTTTTTCGAAAAAATTATTTTCTTGCAATAAAGTCATTATTATTTTACTTCAAAAAATATTTTTATTTAAATAGATTTGATTGAATTTGTATTCATTACATTAATTATATTTATCGTATCATAAACATTAGATTATTTGAATCTAAAATGATGATTATTTGAATCTAAAAAACGACTTCAATACGAAATTATTTTTTTCGAACAAGATTATCTCTTTGAAATAAATGCATCATTATTTTACTTCTAAAAATATTTCTGTAGTCTTTTCAATATTTATTAGATATGAAATTGATTGTGGTTATTTGAAAAGAAGCTGTAGTAAAATAAATAACACATTATTTTATTCCAATAGAATATTTGTTTGGAATGATGACATTTTTATTCCCTTCAAGCAAAGAACTATCATTTCTATAGTATACTTTAATAGTATACATAAGTTGTTATAAATTTGAAAGCTGGTTTTTTAAATATTTTCTTATATTCGAATTTTCATAACTCGTAACTTTTTTCAAGTGCATAGTAGTAGTCGATAGCGTAATAGGTAGCGTGTTAGGTAGTTAGGTAGGATAGGTATGATGATAGGTAGGGTCGAGGGTTCGAATCTAGGTCGGACAGAGAAATTAGATCTGAGAATTGGCGCAGATTTGTCTTTTTTTTCTATTTATCTCTTTTTGGGGTCACTAAACTATGCATATTAAATTATTTGGCGAGGGCTATATATTTTTTATAAAATGTTTAGCAACAATTGATAAACACGCATTTGATTGAATCAATCATTTTTCCTGTTGATTGGACTAATTAATTTGTTGATTCAACAAAAAAAATTTCTCGGTGCTTCCTGTATCCAAAGACATGCATGTATTGAATGATAAAATGTGTTCTTGATTCAAACAACATATTACATATAATTGATAACATATTGTTAGATTCAAGTAAATTCGTTTATTGAAACAGAAATTTATGGAATTGACTGAAAAAATTGAACCAAGTAAATATATAAGGGAACCAATCCAATATGGTTTGGCAAATAATGAAAAAAATGATTTTTTTTCTTCAAAACTTTATTTCATTGGTTTTAGTAATTTTTTATCTGAGTGCGTGAGTAAGAATCACCGATTTTACATGCACATATATTTATTTTACGATCTACTTAATCGTCGTTCGTAATATTCGCGTCAAAAGAGGGAGAGAGAGGCAAGGCTTTTGCATAATTTCAGCGTAATTGTCGCGGATATATAGCCTGAGAGCGAGACGAACGGAAATAGAAATCTGGCATATCCAATGTATCCGCTTTTAGTTATATAGATATATATTCATGCAGGTCATGAAAATGGTCGTAACTACCGTTTACCACCTCTTGTATGTTGGATAATGACGGGGAATATGGTCCAAGTTGGTGAAACTGATCCACAACATTACAGGAAAATTGGGTGAAAAAAATTAGGAAAAGTTGGAGTAGATTCTCTTTTTTTTGATAAAGTCATCAAGCCCAAGTGTAGAAGTCGCCTAAAAGTCAATTAATGGCAGCTACTTGACAAATGAAATATCGGTTCAAATATTTAGTAATCCAAGACTGACTTCAAGAGCTTTTTGGTGACCTTTTATGGAGAAATCTCCATTGAGTCACCTTTTAGTCTTGATTCTGCAGACTGGAGAACGAAACTGGTCCATATTCACCCACATTGCATCTTAAACGTACAAATTGTACGTACGTATGTTTACCGCATCAAACTATGCTGGACATTTCAACGTATGATCATGCATATAGATGCACCTGTGCGCCAAATAACGAGAACGCGGTTATGTCGAACAGCATTGAACGGGTTCAGCGAAGCCTGTCGCCTCGGGACGGGCCCCGCGTCACAATCCAATGTATTCCATCGTGTGATACATTAGTCACGGATGTACATACGCATAAACCAGCAAAAGTGCACTTCCCATCGTTGCTATTTATTATTCTCTATTTTACCGTTTCCATATCCGATTGGGCTATCAAATGGGAGGCCCAATTCAAACCGTGATCAAATTGTGGATCTTTCATCTGACTTGGTCATTCGTCAGCCACCTAAATCATTTGTTTATATGTTGAACCTAGTCTAGAGAGGCCGAAGACAATTGACTAAACATCCAATCAAAGTTTGAAGTTCCTCCAGTTATTTTAGACAAAGAGTTGGCAGGACACCAAAGGCTTTTGGTGGCAGAACAATTCCACGAAGTAATTTTGATCCGGATGTTCACTGGTACCCATTCTTGAGGTGTCCTTTCCCAGAAGGACACCAAGAATTACTGAATTTCATCAACAGACAGCAATGGGAAGGCTAACTCCAATTATCTTCAATTTTTAGATTTTCCATCTGACTAGGCCATTCCTCAGACACCTTAACTGTCTTTTTTTATTTCATTTTCATGACCAAAAGGGCAAGAATTTCGGTCAAACCTACTTTAGGAAGCCTGAACATCCAATGAAAGTTTGAGGTTTCCCCAATTATAGTAGCCAAAATATTGAAAGGACAACAGTCTTTTGATGGCAGAACATTAGCATGAAGTAATTTTGATCTGGATGATCACTGGTACCCATTCTTGAGGTGTCCTTTCCCAGAAGGACACCAAGAATTACTGAATCCTATCAACAAACAGCAATGGGAAGGCCAACTCCAATCATGTTCAATTTTTAGATCTTCCATCTGACTAAGCCATTCCTCAGACACCTTAACGGTTTGTTTTATTTTCATTTTCATGACAAAAAGGGCAAGAACGTTTGTCAAACCTACTTTAGGACTACTGAAGACGATTGGCTAAACATCCAACCAAAGTTTGAAGTTCCTTCAATTTCATTAGCCAAAGAGGTGAAAGGACAGCAAAGACTTTTGGCGGCAGAACATTAGCACGAAGTAATGGATCTGGATGATCATTGATACCCATTCTTGAGGTGTCCTTTACCAGATGGTCACCAATAATTACGCATTCCCATCAACGAACAGCAGTGGGAAGGCAAACTCAAATTATGATCAATCTTCTGGTTCCCAAATGTGTCCGCATCGTTCTCCAAGCCAGAAACTTCACGGCATCTAGCTGGATTAACTGGAAAACTCTTAAATGCTCACTGACTCTCAACCGCCACTTTTATTTCTCCCTTGATGCTGATCAGGACGAGAATCCTCGTGAAGAGGAGAGTGCTCGAGATTAGAGTCGGTTCGCTGAATGCATGATTGGTAGGTCCGACGAAGAGAAAGAGACGGACAGGCCAAAGTGTATGGCGTGTACATCAGTCACTGAGAGTGAAACTTTGAGCGGACAAAAGGGCACGAACGTAGCCAGATTTAACGAGCGATGTAACGTTACTTAAGGCCTTTTGTTTTTCCAACGTAACGCGATGTAACGCTGGTGCAATGCGAGCAAAACCGAGATACTTGTGGTCACCATTGGCTGGTCGGACACGGGGATTCGAGAGGTTCCGGCTGATCGGATTGACGATTACTGGGTTGGCCACTGGCTGGGGTCACCCTAGGACGATCTGCTTCGTTGGTGAGGTCAGATCACTTCCGCTTCGCGAATCTCACTAGGACTGTGCCAAAGCGGCACTCTGAATCCGCGCGTTTGAGCATCAATAGAACCGGAATCCCTGGACTTTGGTCTCGTATGACCAGAGAATTGTATTTGGATTTCGGAGAATTGGCGCCCAGCTATGACGACGCGAATTTCTCTCTTCCTCCCTCTCTCTGTGTCTCTTTCTCTGATTCGAGTGTCCACATAATTACAGCATTTGGGGACCACTTGGACAATCGTCTGTTTCCCTCATTCACCATCGAAATAATTCATCAGTCATCCAAATCAATTTACCACAAATTTCCAAACTGAAGGGTCTCGACATTTTTTCAGAGCGTTTTGAGACTCGAGCATTTATTGTGATTGAATTTTCTGGTCTCTGATTCTGGTACCAAAGATAAGTGAACATTTATCAATCGAAAACCACGTTGAATAATTTTCTAGAAAAATAATTGCAATTATGAAATCAGAAAAATCAGATTCTTTTGTTATAAACAATCAATTGACATATTCTTTATTGATAAAATTCTGATTGATATCATTGGGTACTCAAAATGCTGAATGTTTTTGATTCATAATGTGTAAAATCAAATGAAGTCAATCAAATCATAATTCTTAATCTTCGAATCAAAAACAATGATTTGGACCAAAAAATCTGGTGATTTGGTGAATGAATGAAACAGTGATGAATGAAAGTCTGGATTCAAGACACTCAATTTCTAGGAAATCATATTTCTTACTTCCCGAATCAAAGACAATGATTTGGACCGAAGAATCTGGCGATTTGGTGAACTTTGATGAATGAAAGTCTGCACAAGACACCTAATTTCTGGGAAATCATAATTCTTACTCCACAAATCAAAGACAATGACTTGGACCAAAGAATCTGGCAATTTGGTGAACATTGATGAATGAAAGTCTGGACCCAAGACACCTAATTTCTGGGAAATCATAATTCTTACTCCACAAATCAAAGACAATGATTTCGAGCGAAGAATCTGGCGATTTGATGAACACTGATGAATGAAATTCTAGACCCAAGACACCTAATTTCTAGGAAATCATAATTCTCACTCCAAAAATCAAAGACAATGATTTCACCGAAGAATCTGGCGATTTGGTGAATTTTGATGAATGAAAGTCTGGACCCAAGACACCCGATTTCTAGGAAATCATAATTCTTAGTCCACAAATCAAAGACAATGATTCCAACCGAAGAATCTGGTGATTTGGTGAACTTTGACGAATGAAAGTCTGGACCCGACACCTAATTTCTGGGAAATCATAATTCTTACTCCACAAATCAAAGACAATGATTTGGACCGAAGAATCTGGCGATTTGGTGAACATTGATGAATGAAAGTCTGGACCCACAACACCCAATTTCTAGGAAACCATAATTCTTACTCCACAAATCAAAGACAATGATTTGGACCGAACAATCTGGCGATTTGGTGGCTCGCCCGATGTTCGTTCCTTTCTGCATGTCTCTCGTACTCTTTCTATTCCTCTCACTCTGTCTTTCTTTATTTTCTATATGCTATATAAAGTCGTTCACCCCGATTCAGACAATCTAGTGTCTGCGCGCGGCTGTTCCCTCTGCCTTGGCTAACCCGGGAGTGATCCGTGATTGTATTAATATCACAACACGCCCTGGCACACCGCTTTATATATCATCCTCTCTCTCTCCTTCTCTTTCTCATCTCGCTTCCACTAACGGAACTTTCACGATCTCATTTTATCTCCTCTCTCATTCTCCTCATTGTACCACTATGCCTCATCTCCCTTTCGTTCGTCTCTCCGTCTTTGATTCTCATTCTCTATAACTATGCGAACGACAGAGAAAGACAGAAAGAGAGATTGGGAGGAGACACTTTGAACCCTCAAATTTATGCGATCATCGGTGCAACGGCGCCATTGTGTGACACACGACCTGCATCTAAAACGGATCTAAAATGCGCCAACGGAAAACGAAGAATCGTGGAAGGGAAGGAAGAATCGCAAAATAAAGCATCACCTATTCAAGAGTCGAATAGAAGAGCAACGATGATGCCAAAAAAAAATTGAAATAAATTGGCGGAAGTTGGGAATCCATTTGGAAAATCTTAGCCTAAAATCTGAAACCTTGACTAGACGCAAAGGGCTGGAAAAAGGTCACTTGAGACAGGAAATCCTGCATCAAGAGTTGATGCAGATGTAGAGGAATCCTGAAAATCTCCACGAATCTTAGATTCAGATTCTAGAGCCACGCAACTGCTGAAATCTTGTCCCAAAAGTTGATGACAGGAGTCCAAGTGCTATTCCAGGACGAACACAAAAAAACAACCCTCTGTCCCAAAATCCTGACAGAAGCTTCGATTCGAATATTGTTTGAAGTTGGAAATCAATTCCCCAAGCCTGAGGCCAAAATCTTGACTTGGGACACGATATTCAGTATCAAAAGTTGATGACAGGAATGCTATTTCATGATGAACCTAAAATACAAACCCTCTGACCCAAAATCCTGACAGGAGCTTCGATTCGAATATTGTTTGAAGTTGGACATCAATTCTCCAATCCCGAGTCCAAAATCTTGACTTGGGACACGAAATTCTGCATCAAAAGTTGATGCGGATGAGGAAGGATCCTAAAAATCTCCACGAATCCTAAATTCAGATTGAATAGCCAAAACCTTGTCCCAAAAATCGACGCCAGGAGTCAAAGTGCTATTCCAGGACGCCCCAAAGAAAAACAACCCTTCTTTCTGTCCCAGAATCCTACAAAAAGCTTTGAGAGAGATCTCGAAGACGTCCCAAAGAAAAATAAGACTCGCAATCGCGATTCCTACTTTTTGGTGCTGATGCATTTCTGGCAGAAATTCTCCTGCGACGAAATCAAGGAGAAGGCTCGTGAAAAAGAAAAATGTTGAAATAGGGAGAATTTCCGCGCGGGGTAAAGTTCGAATGTGGACTTTTGAACGGACGCGTTCAACACCAAAAGCATTATTCCCCAACGTCGACGCTCGTCCTCTTCGTCGGCTTCTGAATACGCGCCGCATATTGTTCTATTTATGTAACCATTGTTCATCCATCGTTCGGGATAAATTTAGATTACGAAGTCCCTCAGAGAGACACCGAAGTTCCATATACACGCATACTTGCGCGCGTGACACATTTGAATTTTAGAATGTCCGCCCGTGTGTTTGCGCTCGAGACAACGCGTTTGTAATGCGTCTTTCTCGCTTTTTCACTCCATCCCTCTTTTCCTATCCCCATCTCTTTCGCTGTTTCTCATCTCTGCCCCCTCCTCGCACCCTCCTACCTCTCCCCGAGGGGATAATTGTGGAATATGAACCACTCTTCGACGTCGAGGTGTCCCAAATCAAATGAACTTCCAAAAATTCTAAAAGCTCCTCCTATTAATTTTTAGAAATCTGTACTACTTACTTAGGGGTTGTTTTTTCGATACCCTGGACCTGGAAGTTAGTGGAAGGATTTGGGGGTTGAAAATAAATTTTCTTCCAATAAAAGCTCTTCTTTTTGATTTTCAGAAATCTCGACTATATAGTTAGGGGTTTACTTCATTTAGGGGTTGTTTTTTTACTATCTCTTGAATCTGAGAAGAGTCAGTGGAGGGATTTGGGGGTTGAAAATAAATTTTCTTGTAATAAAAGCTCTTCTTTTTGATTTTCTGAAATCTAGACTATTTAGTTAGGGGTTTATTTTATTTAGGGGTTTACTTTATTTAGGGGTTGATGTTTTGCTACCCCTTTGATCTGTAATGAGTCAGTGGACGGATTTAGGGGTTGAAAAGAAATTGTTGTGCATTCCAATAAAAGATCTTTGGATTTTTAGAAATCTGGACTACTTACTTAGGGGTTTACTGTATTTAAGGGTTGATGTTTTGCTATCTCTTTGATCTGGGATGAGTCAGTGGAGGGATTTGGGGATTGAAAATGAATGCTTGGGCCTTCCAATGAAAGCTCCTTTTCTTGATTTTTAGAAATCTGGATTATTTACGCAGGGATTTATTTTACTTAGGGATTAACTTTATTTAGGGGTTGTTTTTCAACCACCCCGTCCAATTGATTGAGCTTAGAATGACACCAACTTGAGTTGTTTTTGCTATCGAAAATTGTAAAAAAATTTTATTCCTCTTGCGGTTTTTTCAATTGACGCTAGAAATATTAATTTTGAATTTTACTAATTGTCCTTTCGGCTTTGAAATTTTTTATTTGCAGTCTCATTTCTTGACCCCGGATATTTTATATTGTGATTCTAATTACCCCAAAGATTTTTGATTTTCTGAGCCAACTTATTAAAGGACTCTGGGAATTTTTACTATTTCTAAGAGTTTTATAAAAGATAATTCAATTTAAGTATTTGATTCTCAATTGATTTAAAATATTGATAAATATTTTTTTTAATATTTAGAGATAAAAAAAAAATCGTATTAATATTTTCAAAATTATACTTCAAACATGAGCTGTTTAAATTAAAAAATAAAATAATGAAGATAATACGTAGATAATTAAAATCAATAAATAAATAAATTTTTTTTTAAATTAATTCAAATTGAATTTTTTTTTACATATACTTGATCAATATAACCCCACAAAAAAATTTATTTAATCCTAAATCCATTTGATTGACTAAAATTCTAAAAAATTTTGTTACATCCTTAACCTTAATATTATAAATTAATAATACAATCAAATTATATAATATGAATGTATAAAATAAATTTAATAATTTAATTTTTCCTAAAAAAAAATAAGAAATTCATGATTCATTCTCCGTTCAATTTTAAAAGGACCTCATATCCATGCTTTTTAGAAATCAATAAAAAAATCGAAAACTCGACACCTTTTTTTAACTCTTCTAAAAAATAATCAATATTGAGCAACCCTAGATCAATTTACCACCCAGGATCATATTCCCCAACTTTCTCTTATACGGTTTCTCTCTCTCTCTCTCTCTCTTACTTTTCTTTTGATACAAGCTTTTTCTCTCTCAGCTTGATCTGCACTTTCTCTCTCTCTCTCCCTCTCTCTCTCTCTCTCTCTCTCTCTCTCTCTCTCTCTCTCTCTTTGTTATATAGAAGAAAAGTATGCGCTCGGAATGTCACTGGTCCTTCTTCTTGAATGTTTTTTCGCTCTCTTGACACTTTGCTCGCGCGTATTTTCTATCTCTCAGCTATCTTTTTCCTCGGTTGCTTTTCCGTTGACTAAGCGTATATATATATATATAACGATGTCAGCCTCTCTCTCTCTCTCTCTCCCTCTCCCTCCCTCTCTCTCTCTCTCTCTCTCTCTCTCTCTCTCTCTCTCTCCCGTCGTGCTATTAATGATACCGATTAATTTAGAACTATTGGGTTTCCCAATTAGCCAATCGGAGAGACTCTGCCCGCAGCGATATGCGCCGCTATGGGAATGCTCTCGTCTCATCAGCGTATTCGAATTCAACTCTCGAATTATTTCTATCTCTATCGTTTCTCTGATCTCTCATGTTCCTCATATTACGACGAGACCATTGTTTGTCGAAGAAAATCGCTTTTTTAAAATGATATTTCTAATGAAAATTTCGATTTAATTAGACTGAGAAAAAAGTTCGGTTAAAACAACTAAATCCGTTTAGGTGAAAAAAATTTAGTTGATTCAATATTAATTTGTTTGAAATAATGAAACTACAATTAATTCAATAAATGGATTTGGTTAACCATAAGATATGAGGTGAACGAAATTATTCGGTCAATTTCCAGATACAGTTTAGTCCAATTTACACGTTACTAAGTTGCTGTACAGAAATATTTCGTTGATTTCTAGTATGTTTTAACTTGATAAATTTAGCTGTAACAAAAAAACAATTCGTATTTTCAATCACACCATTTATTTGGTACAAAGATATTTATTCGATGGAACTGAAACCCATTCAAGCAACGATTTAACCGATTTACTTATAACTTTCACTGTATCTTTGTTGAATTACCAAAATGATATCGTTGAACGTCCGGAAACAAATATTTGGTTGAGTCAAACAAATTTTTGCATTTTCAACAAAAACATTTTCTCAGTGTAGATATTTTTCTACTCAGACTTTTTTGTATTGGAATATTTTTGTAAATCGAAATTTATGAATGGGGTTCATTTTTGTTTTTTTTTTCCTAGGGATTATTTCTGACTTGATATTTAGAACTGCAACCCTTAATTGAACTTCTTATTATTTTTTTTAGCTAGAAGCATTTTCAGCTCCTCTTATGAAATTCATTGTTATTATTGAGAACACTTATAAGTATACTTATTGATAAAATTAGACTCAAAAATAGAAGACAATACAAAGAATACAAATTTAGAAATAACGAATATGAATTGAAAAAAAATATATTTTCATTGCATTGCAACGATCCAAACTCAAACATAAACTTTTTAGTGGAGACTATTAGCGAGTTATTTTTGTACTCGGATATTTTTCTCCTCAGACATTTTTGTATTGGTTTTTTTTGTAAATCGGAATTTATGACTGGGTTCAGCTTTGTATTTTTTTTTCTAGAGTTCATTTCTGACTCGATATCTAGGACTTCAACCCTTAATTGAAATTCTTTTTATTATTTTTTTTTAGCTAGAAGTATTTTCAGCTCTTTCTATAAAATTCATTATTATTATTGAGTACACGAATAAGTATACTTATGAATATAATTAGACTCAAAAATAGAAGACCACAGAAAAAAAATTAAAAAATAGGAAATCCATTAGAATCGCAACTATCTCAACGCTCGTTAATTCTGATTGCTTTATGAAAACAATTCGCAAAGATGATTAACGGGGGATGGAAATTTCGGAAAATGCTTAAACACACATTGACCAATATGCTCGACGTCCGCGATTTGCCAGCCCGATGAAAATTCGCCACAAATTGCGAGAGAAGGCTTTTCATTCGCGCTCTTGGGCTTCATGTCGGACGAAAAGCCATTACTTATAACGGCATAATTCTGCAACACGTGTTTGCCTCGAGCTGTGCAATTTCTTGGACGAGATAGAACCACGTGCATCGCTCATCACGTGTCTGTACCGATGCCAACTTTTGCCCCGCATTCTGAATTATGGCTTTTCAAAAAAAAAAAAAAGTTCAAAAAAACCCTAAAAAATTTCCAAGATTTGAAAAAAAAAATCTTCAAAAATTTCCATCAACATGAAAAAAAATCCCCAATAATTTTCATCAAAATGAAAAAAAGAAAATCCTCAAAAAATTCCATCAAGATGAAAAAAAAATCCTCAAAAATTTTCATCAAGATTTGACAAAATAAATCCACAAAAATTTCCATCAAGATGAAAATGAAAATCCTCAAAAATTTTCATCAAGATTTGAAAAAAAAAACCTCAATAATGTCCATCAAGATTTGAAAAAAAAAATCCTTTAAAATTTCCATCAAGATGAAAAAAAAATCCTCGAAAATTTCCATCAAGATTTGAAAAAAAAATTGGTGCAAGATTGACGACACTTTTGAAAGTAACAATTATTTTCGCCCCTCAGTTTCAAGTAAAATTGATCGAGTGTGTCTGAAGCTCTCAGAGCCATCCCCTAATATTAATAGTGTCTGATTTTTTTTTCCATTTTTTTTTCTACACTCTTGGCAACCCGAAAACGTCTGAAAAACACACAAAAATATATCTTTCGCATTAACACGCTGGATTCGCTCTGAATGTTCGCCAATCTCGGGCGTGCAGCCTCGGGCGACCTTTTGCTCCAGACAAGCTCGAGACGGGCGTTATACGAAGAGAACAGATGCGACAACCCTCGTTTAACACTTTCACCGTCTCTCTCCCTCTCTTTCTCCCTGTCCCTTTTTCCCCTTCGCCAGTTTTCTCATTCTCGCTTTGGCCACTCGCGAATACGTATAATTGTCCATTCTTGAGGCCCTCTCTTACCTCCTCGTTCTTATTCCTAGCTTATTAAACGGGTTATGCCTAAGTCAGATTTTTTTTTTTTTAATATTGTAATTATATATTTCAACGGGACTCTGGTATGTCAAAGAGTAACATCAGTAGAAGAGTCCGTAATTTTTTTATGTAAAAATATATTATTACGAGGGAATTACAATGCATTTAATTTTGAAGGGTATTTAAATTTTGCTGAGAGAAATTGAGGGCTTTCTTAAAAAATAAAAAAATGCTGGCATTGAGATTTAGGAAATGTTAGGAATTGCAGAATTTTTAAAAACAAAAATCGAGAACTTTTCGTTTGAAAAAAAATTATCTCACTGGCGAAATTTTGGAATTGTTTTTTCTACTATTTAAACAATAAATTATTTCCATTGTGGGATTCTCAGTTGAAAATTGTAATTTATTAATATTTGCTATTGAATTATAATTGTTGCAATAATAATTTTACTATTAATTCAATTGTACTATTAAATTATAATTATTAAAACTGCAATTTTGGGAATATTGTATCGGTTTAAAAAAAATGTCAATTTTAGGTGTTTTTAAATTTTTAATTTTAATTTACAATTTTTTATTATACACAAATCGTAATTTCTAGGATGATGACACGTTAAATGAAGGTTGGCTGTACATTTTTATGTAAAAATATAAAATTACAACGAAATTACAATGCAATTAATATTGAGGGATTTTTTAATTTTGTAGAACAAAATTAAAGACTTTTTTAGAACAACTACAAAAATTCTGGCATTGACAAGAATTAATGAATGTTGTTAAAATAGAATTTCGAATTTTTTGAAAACAAAAATCTAGCATTTGCAAAATTATTCAATTTTTCTTCTACTATATATTTATAGTTAATTATTTCCATTACAAGAGTCTCAGTCAAAAATTACTTTAGTTTTAAATTAAGGACTTTTTTGAAAGGATTTAAAAAATGCTGGCATTAATGAGAATTCATAAATGTTCTTGAAATGGAATTTCAGAATTTTTAAAAACAACAATCAAGAATTCGCAAAATTATAAGTCAAGTTAATTATTTCCATTACGAAATTCTCAATCAAAAATTACTTTATTTTAAAATTACTTTAATTATTAAAGTAAGATTCTCAGTTAAAATAAAAGTTGGTTTTAAAAAATGTCAATTTTTAGTTGTTTTTTACTTTTTAATTGCAATTTACAATTTTCTATTATGCGTAAATCGCAATTTTTAGACCGATGTCACGTTGAACAAAGACTGGACATAATTTTTTTTATGTGAAAATATTTTATTACAATGGAATTACAATGCAATTACTTTTGAAAGGTATTTAAATTTTGTAGAAAAAAATTAAGGACTCCTTTAGAAAGATTTAAAAAGATGCTGGAATTAATAAGAATTCATAAATGTTCTTGAAATGGAATTGCAGAATTTTTGAAAACGAAAATCGAGAATTTGCAAAACTGTTCAATTATCTTTCTACTGTATATTTAGTTAATTATTCCCATTGCAAGGTTCTCAATCGAAAATTACTTTATTTTAAAATTAAGGAATTTCTTGAAAGGATTTAAAAAATGCTGGCATTTATGTGAATTCATAAATGTTCTTGAAATGAAATTTCACAATTTTCGAAAACGATAATCGATAAATTGAAAAATCATTCAATTTTTGTTCTACTATATATTTAGTTAATTATTTTCATTACAAGATTCTCGATCGAAAATTACTTTATGAAAAAATTAAGGACTTCCTTAGAAGGGTTAAAAAAATGCTGGCATTAATGACAATTCACAAATATTCTTGAAATAGAATTTCAGAATTTTTGAAAATGAAAATCGAGAATTTGTAAAATCATTCAATTTTTTTAAACTATATATTTAGTTAATCATTTCCATTACAAGATTTTCGATCGAAAATTACTTTATTTAAAAATTAAGGACTTCCTCAGAAGGGTTAAAAAAATGCCGGCATTAATGAGAATTCATAAGTGTTCTTAAAATGGAATTTCAGAATTTTTGAAAACGAAAATCGAGAATTTGCAAAATTAGTCAATTTTTGTTCTACTATATATTTAGTTGATTATTTCCATTACAAGATTCTCGGTCGAAAATTACTTCATTTTAAAATTAAGGACTTTCTTGAAAGGATTTAAAAAATGCTGGCATTAATGAGAATTCAAAAATGTTCTCGAAATAGAATTTTAGAATTTTTAAAAACGAAAATCGAGAATTTGGAAAATCATTTAATTTCTTTTCTACTATATAATTAGTTAATTATTTCCTTTACAAAATTCTCAGTCAAAAATTGCTTCATTTTAAAATTAATTTAATTATTAAAGTAAGATTCTCAGTTAAAATAAAAATTGGTTGAGAATGACAATTTTAAGTTTTTTAATTTTTAATTGCAATTTACAATTTTCTGTGATGCACAAATCGCGATTCCCAGACCGGCGTCACGTAACACAAAGGTTGAATATATTGCTAACGGGAATACTAATAACCTCGAGTGTCTCTTTCGCTCCGTCAGTTAATTTGCATCTCTGGATCGTTGAGCTTGCTTTTGCGAAAAGCACAAAGCTATAATTATTAGTACGCGTCGTCTGAGCTGCGTCTCCTATATTTCCATCTCCCTTTCTTTCTCTATCCCTGGTTCAGCTTTTCCTCATACTCGTTTATAAAATGGCCATAATGCACCGGGAAAGCTCTCACTTTCTCGCCTCTCGCTTTTGCGAATCTTCGTCATCGTCTCGTTCCTCCTATTTTTCTTATTATTTTCCCTCGTCGTTTTCCTCATTCTTCTCCCTCCTCCTTTCTCATGGACCATTATGGATGCCATTATCGCGTCCCTAATTTAATAGCAAATTTCTCATTCTCTCTCTATGACCATATTTTCGCCCCAAAGATGTCGATTTTTAAATAATAACTTCAAAAATAACCAATTAACTTTCGTGCAAAAGCTCTTCAATCAAAAATGAAATAAAATCAGAGGAAAATGCGAATTATGAAATATTTAAATATTACTATATTCACTATTATATTATTTTGTTATTTGAAAAAATTATACTATCATTGCTTTTTTTGAATTTCGAAATTGCCCTTTTTTTCCAATTTTTGCTTCCGCATAAAGATTACTCAATAAAAAAAAGATGAAGGAAATTTTATTTTTCCTATTAATAAAAATTCCTCCATAAGAAAACAATAAAAAATTATTATTAATTATTGGTCATCTTTTATCAATTAATTTTTTACAACATTTTTATAAATAGTTTATTTTTTACCAAATTTATATAAATATTTTGTTATTAATTAAAATTTGTTTTATTTTATTTATTTATTTATTATTATTTTTTAATGTTGAATGTGCGTGTTTCCGTTTGAAAGTATACGAAGAAGGGCAATGGGACTGCCATCTCTTGGAGACCACGTGGACCTCGGTCGACCGATCGTTTTCTATCTCTCTCTCCCTCTTCCTTTTTTCCCCCTTTTTATTCCCATAAAAAGGTCTCTCTTACAAATTCCACGTGTGTGCACACGCGATCTTCTCTTTTCTTTTTCTCTCCCTCTTATTCCCTCCTTCGTCCAAATAGCCAGATGTGCATCTTGGTTGTGAGTGAGACGGCAACACTCGCATATATATATATATATATATATATATATATATATATATATATATATATATATATATATATATAATATATGAGTCATTTCGATCGGTATTTCGATGGGGAGAATCGAAACGATCAAACGATTACGTTGAATCGAATTCAATGAATCTTCGCGACTCTTCAAACGTCAAATTGTTACGAATTTAATTGATATTCTCATTGAAACATTTCCACGATCATATAAAATGTCTCACAGAAATAAAAACATCTGTAAAAGGGCGCAAAAATTTGTGAAAAAAAAATCACAAAAGCCCTTTCTCTACCATTTTAATTGAGGCTCCCTCATTACAGATGTCGATAAAAGGCCTAAAAAACCAGATTCCATCGATGCGAATCAATTTTTCCCATCGATTAAAATGTGGGCCCACCGGCAAATTGGGTCCATTAGTGAATAATTTCATTTAAATTTTATAAATTAATCAAAATAAAATAAATCATTCGCCTGCGCAAAAATTTCCGATCAGTCTCTTCCCATCCCATTGGGATCAATTTTCAGCCATTTGCAATTCAATCGATCTTCTTTTTGAGAAATAATTTTTGCTCTAATTTAATTTTTCATAATGAGCGAAAAAATATGCGCTGGAATAAGGACGACCGCATAATAAACTTGGGTGGGAGGGAGCCGCAAAAAAACGATATCATCTAATGAGGTGGAATGGATACAACTGATGGGAATCATCTGATGGGCAATATTTAAACAATTTCATTTAATTTTAAAAACGATACAAACGATACGAACTTGAAAAACAAACGAACTTTAATTTAAAAACGATATTGTTTAATTAAGGTGGGATGGATACAACTGATGGGAATCATCTGATGGGAATTCTCAAATAATTCCATTTAATTTAAAAAACGATACGAACGATACGAACTTAAAAAACGAACGCACTTTAATTTAATAACGATATTGTTTAATTAAGGCGGAATGGATACAACTGATGGGAATCATCTGATAGGCAATGCTTAAATAATTTCATTTGATTAAAAAAACGATACGAACTATACGAACTAAAACAACGAACGAACTCTAATTTAAAAATAATATTATTTAATAGAGGTGAAATGGATACAACTGATGGGAATCATCCGATGGGCAATACTTGAATAATTTCATTTAACTTAGATAAATTTCTGAAAACATAATAAATCATTCTCCTCGCTTTAATGACATTTCCGATCAGTCTCTTCCCATCCTATTGGCATCAATTTTCAGCCATTCGCAGTTCAATCGATCGTCTTTTTGAAAAATAATCTTTAATTTAATTTTCCATAATAGGCCAAAAAATATGTCTTCGAATAAGGACGACCGTATGAAAAAATGAGGTGGGAGGGAGACGCGAAAAAAAACGATATCATCTAATTGAGGTGGAATGGATACAACTGATGGGAATCATCTGATGGGCAAAGTGGGTTCTCCGATCGTGGGGCTCTGGCTTTACGCTCGGTGGTGCGTTTCTTCCGGTTGTATTCGGGTGAAAAAGGACATGCGATACGCGCCAAATGCACGTGAATCCGTGATTTTCAAAAGGGCACATCAAAGGTGAATTTCTTGGGTCGGAAGGATTGGGACTTGGGCCCTTTTGCTCGTGATAGAACGATGCGTAGAACAAAGCGTGAATTGTCGACTTGGCACGCCGGTAATATTGTTTTCGCGAGGCTTCTCGGCTGTCTTCTTCGCCCCGCTGACTACGTGAAAACTTTGAGCTCCCATCGCCCATTCGCATTGTCCCTCGTGGCGTAATTGGGCCCTGCCGAATACCGATAAGTGCACTCGTGAGTATCCCCGGTTCAGTCCCACAACGAGAAACAATTGCAAATTCCCAAGTGCATTTAGCGAATTTGCCATTTATTGACGAATTTTTTAAATTTTGCAGTGAAAAGTGTGAGGTTAGTTTAGGGAATTTCTTTTTTTGTTAAAAATTATGAGGGTAAACAAATTTATGCCTGATCGTTATTAATATAATTATTATAATAATATATTAATCGATATGATAATGTATAATTAATATAATTAATATAATGGGGGAATATAATGAACCAAAATAATATGAGTTAATTTTGCTATGAGTTTTTATTTATCAAAAAAAATTTCAAACTGTTTTTTTTTTCATTTTTTTTTTAATACATTTTTTTAAATGTAAACTTTGCGCAATTCGAATGAAGCAGAACATTTCCCACTGAAATGTGGCTTTACAACGATTTGAAAAAAAAATTGATTTCTCATATTTGGCCTCTCTTTAAATAACCTCAAATAAATAGTGAAACTTCAAGTGCTCATAACTTTCGATTGGTTCGACCGATTTAGAAATTTCTTTTTCGTAAGCAAACGTCACTAAACTTAGAGAATGCCGTTCAGTTCATTCCAATAACTTAGTTTTTGTAGAAATGAAAGCACTTTGAAAATCGTCGAAAAAAATGGAATTAAAAAATTTGCAAAAATCGATGTTCTGACTTTAAAAATCTGCCAAAAATCGACAAACGATCGGAATCGGATGAACCAAATGGAATTTCGAAGCTTAAACGATTACAAAAAGAATGAGCTCATGCCCAAGTGTCAATTCTTTCTAAAAAAAAATTTATAGTCATTTGAGTGAACAGATTCAATTTTGTCCAAACTGAGAAAAAATTAAATGCTTAATTTATTTTTTTAGAACCTTTAATCGATGTATTTTAATCTCCTGAACACAAATCTACCAGCAGTTTTCCCAAAAAATCAAAATTCTTATGAATTTCCATCAAAAACATGTTTGCTCAATCTTTACCAGATTTTCAGAAATTTCCAAAGGGCGAAATTTCAAGCGCTCATAACTTTTTTTCGGTTTGACCTATTCCAAAATTTCTTTTTCGTCATTAAAGACTGTCACTAAACTTAGAAAATGACGTTTGGTTCATTCTGGGAATTTAATTTTGGTAGACATGAGAGCATTTTGAAAATGACTGAAAAAAAATGAAAAGGGCCTTGAAAAATTGGCGAAAATCGATGGTCTGACTTAAAAAATCTCCCAAAAATTAGAATATGATCGGAATCGCATGAACCAAACAGGATTTTGGAGCTTGAACGATCCCAAAGAGAATAAGCCCATGTAGAAGTCGAAATCTTATCTAGAAAAAAAATTACAGTCATTTTAGTGAACAGATTCAATTTTTTTGCCAAAAATGCAAAAAAAAATGAATTTTTTTTTCTCACCCCTTAAATCGATGTATTTTTCCCCCCTGAACCCGAATCTACCAATAGTTTACCAAAAAAATTGAAATTTTCATGAATTTTCCATGCCTTAAAAAACTTGCAAAAATCGATGATCCGACTTGAAAAATTTGCTAAAAATCGAAAAGTGGTCAGAATCGGATGAACCAAGCTGCATTCCAAAGCTTCAACGATCCCGAAGAGACTGAGGTAGGTCCGAACACAAAACTCCGTCTAGGAAAAAAGTTACAGCGATTTTAGTGAACCAATTAAATTTTCGAAAAAAAATTTCTCCCTCAAATTCATCAAGTCCTTTATATCGTTGCCAATTTTTCTCTCTCAGAAAAATTTGCCAATGATTTAATCGAGAACTCGAAATTTCCTCTCCTTACACCGATTTTTATTTCTAAGATCGATTACACAAATATTTGCAGAAAAAAACGTGCAAGGCAAGAATCGTTAATTCTCGTGGCTCGCATGTTTTTGCTCGCCTCTCATAGTGTACATTGTGCATAAAGAGATTATGGTGCAAAACCGTATGGTTGAATTGCCCGCGTGCAGAAGATCGTTAAGGGGCGCGGGATTTGCGATCGTGATCCGATAAACGCGCGGATAGATCGGAAATGGCACGGGACAGACGGAAAGACGAAGCGATATAATAGGAGAAAGAGAGAGAGAGAGAGAGAGAGAGAAAAAAAGTTTTTATACGTCGGTCGATCTCTCGTTCGATTTCCCACTGTATAATTAACCGCTGACCTTACCGATCGACCTCACGGCAATTTTCGTGTAAAACACTCGAACGAACGAGCGAATACTCACGTTTTCGCACACCGTGCGCGCCTCGACGATCATAATAATCGCGGCTAAATCTTTTCTGCTTGTCAATCAGACGACTGACGTTCTGTGAGCGAGAACACGACAGTCTCTGTAACATTTTGTGTTCACCGGAAACGAGCTTTCTCGCTCGTACGGGTCGTAAAAGGTCGTTTTCTGTATCGAAGCGATCCTGTTTTACCGACTGCGATACTTTCGCGCGATTCCCTACTATACCGACAGAATTTGAAAGGCGGGAATTTCAAAAGGAAAAATAGGTTTTATTGGGATTCGAGGATCAATCTTGTACAGGGTTGCGAAATTTTTAATGAAAAAGTAATACATTAATCATTACTTTTTTAATGGCTAATGGAAATAATTTCCAATAACCATTAAATGTCAATGGTCATCGGAAATTATTTTCACTAATCATCAACATTTAATGGTTAATGGAAATAATTTCCATTAATCAATAAATGGTAATGTTTAATGGAAGTTATTTTCAATTATCAATAAGAGTTAATGGTTAATGAAAATTATCTCCATTAACCATTACGTGTTGATAATTAATGAAAATAATTTCCATTAATCAATAAATGTTAATGATTAATGGAAGTTATTTTCAATTATCAATAAGAGTTAATGGTTAATCGAAATAACTCTCATTAATCATTAACCATTAACATTAAATGGTTAATGGAAATTATTTCAATGAATCAATAGAAGTTAATGGTTATTGAAAATGTAAATGCATTAAAAAAAAGTAATGCATTATTTGCAACCCTGATCTTGTATTGAAAAAATGGCGGAAATAAGCAGGGAAATCGTTAATTTATGCGATAAAGAGAATAACCACGTGAAATGAAGGAGGAAAATAATTATTTACCCCCATAATTTTTAACAAAAAAGAAAATTCCCCAAAACAACTCTGATGAAACGAGCGTTCTCGCTCGTAAGGGTCGTAAAAGGTCGTTTTCTACATCAACGCGATTCTGTTTTACCGACTGCGATACTTTCGCACGATTCCCTGCTATATCGACAAAACGAAAAAAGGCGGGAATTTCAAAAAAAAAAGTTTTATTGGGATTCCAGGACAGTAATCAATCTTATATTGATAAAATGGCGGAAATAAGCAGGGAAATCGGTAATTTACGCGATAAAGAGAATGCTTACGCGAAACGGAGGAGGAAAAAAAGGGTTGGTGAAAGATTGCGTGACGATCACGCGGACTTTCGTTACGCCTTAAGATTATATGGGCAAACGTATAATGTAAATCAGCGTTTGATACCGATTCGCAGCCATGGAGTGCACCTTTTTTTCTTTCCTCTTCTTCGGATCGACCTCTCAGAAGAAAAAGGTCCCAATGCGCGTCATGTTACCTCTCAAAGGACGAGGTTTTGGGTCCTTAAGGTTTTGAGGAATCAATACGCAGGATGGTCCGATGCAACCTCTCATTCACTCCGAATTCGCGAGGATTTTGAAGGTAGGAAAAAGGATGCGAACGTCAGGTTGATCCTTGATGCCTCAAGGGCAAAAAAAAAGTAAGAAAAAAAATTCGTTCTCAGATTTTGACACTCCTCGGAGAGATGCATCGATGCATTTTTCGAGAGGGGGTGAAAAAAAATGGAGAAAAAAATATTTGGATCACAATGTATTTTTTTTTTCATTTAATTGAGGGCAAATTTATTTGGATCAAAAATTTTTTTCATTGAAATGAGGGAAAATTTATTCGGATCAAAATAAAAATAAAAAATTCATTGAAAAGAGGGAAAATTTTTTTTCCTGGGCTAATTAAAAATTAGCAGGATTTTACATTGCACAAGAATTTTCATAAATATTCATTTTGTGCATTACCAAAAAAATTCTTGTGCCAGGGCAAAAATTTACTTTCGTGGACGAATTTCGCGTTGACGTTTAAATTGAATTCGCGAAAAAACGAGAAAAAAAGAGCACATACACACGAGTATGCACGAGTCGAGAAATTAAATTGGCGCCAATCAGGATCCTCGTACGTGTCCTGCGCAAGTTTCGTCCTCGTACAAGTCCGTGCGTGGGATCAAAGGGAATATTCGATGGGCCAGAGATACATGGGTTTATATACACGGGGCCGCGAATCCACAGAGTCGCGACGGATCAAAGAGACAACATTTTCGTAATCGATCGACGACGTGAACGCGAACGATATACGCTATTTTATTATTCACGTGAATTTCTCGAGATGACGGTCACGAAATCGTAATTACGATTTACAAAAAATCTTGGACGTATAAATTGCACAAAAAATATGAAATTGATTTATTTTGTGCAAATGAAAATTTCCATTTTACTGATTATTTATTTTTTTAATTTTATCACTAAACATTAAATCAGTACATTTTATTTTTTAAGATAGGACAAATATTTAAAATAAGAATTTTTAATATTTATTATATTTGGAAATCGAAATTACGATTTAGGAAAAATCTTCAACGTATAAATTGCGAAATTAATATGAAATTTATTTTGTGCAAACAAAGATTTCCATTTTATTGTTTTTTTTTTAATTTCATCCCTAATCATTAAAACGAGTACATTGTATTTTTCAAATATAACAAATATTTCAAATATTTATTATATTTGGCAATCGTAATTATGATTTACGAAAAATCTTGGACGTATAAATTGCAAAATTAATACGAAATTGATTTATTTTGTGCGAATAAAAATATCCATTTTATTGATTATTTAATTTTTTAAATTTCTTCCCTAAACAGTAAAACGAGTACATTTTATGTTTCCAAATATAACAAATATTGCACAATTAATTAACAATAAACTAAACATTAAAAGGAGCATCGATTATTTTTCCAAATATAATAAATATTAAAAATAAGAATTTTAAATATCTATTATGTTTCGAAATCGTAATTACGAGTTAGAGAAATAGCTTGGACGTTTAAATTGCAAAATTAATATGAAATTTATTTATTTTGTGCGAATAAAAATATCCATTTTATTAATTATTTATTTTTTAAATTTTATTCCTAAACAGTAGAACTAAAAGTAAAAATATTTAAAATTCTTATTTTCAATATTCGATAAATAAAATGTACTTGTTATGATGATGTTAAAAAAAAAACAATAAACTAAAAAATTTTATTTGCCCAGAAAAAATCAATTTCACATTTTATTTTTCCAAAAATATAACAAATATTTAAAGTTCTTATTTTAAATATTTGGAAAACTAAAATGTACTTGTTTTACTCTTTAGGGATGAAATTTAAAAAAGAAACAAACAATAAAAAGGGAATTTCAATTTGCACAAAATAAATCAATTTCATATATCTCATCTCGAAAAATTCACGTGAATAATGAATTCAATTAATATAGATTCAATAATAACAATCGATTCAATTTTTATTGAATTAACGAATCAGAAATAAAGTGACGAAAAATTTGAATTGATTGAAAATGAATAATGATTTAGAAATAAAGCGATGAAAAATTTCTCATAATTCTCACACTCGAGCCTGACTCTAATAACATCCTCAATTCACATTTCCCTCGCTTTTTGATGATCAGCCCAGCGATAAATTAATTCGTCGATAATCTTATCCCCGTTGTTTGGATGCTTATCAGGCATTTTCTTAATTTCTTTTCTTTGTGTAAATTTAATCGAATTATATGCCCGGTGATTCGGGGTGTTACCCAAAAAATATACAATCCACCGCGTAACCCAGTCATGGATCTTCGGAGCGTGAAAGATTTCCGGAGTTTGTACTTGGCGTGAAAACAAAACGCTTTGCTCGTCTAATCTGACATACGGATCATAGTCGTCAGGGACTGTTTTTTTTTCGGTAGCTCGTTTCTCATTATTTTTTTTTTTTTTCATGTTTACATCTTCCCCTCCACGCCGACCGATTCTTCCTTCAATTATTTTATTCCTTCTACCTGTTTCTCACATTTTTCACGTATACAAATTTTTCAAGCACATCGACGATGGCGCTTTGTGTTAGTTTTGTACCCCGAAGGCACGAGATATCTCCGATGAGCTTCCTGCTATTATACAAGTTCCTTCGGATAGCAATCTTTTCTTCGACGTGACCCGAGTTTCGCCTTCTCATACATGCGAGTTACCCTCAGTGAACATTGTATCCGCGTACACTCCCGCTCAAAAGTTTGGACCCAGGAAAAACGGACCAAATGGGACAGTTGTTTTAAAGACAAATGGGACAGTTGTTTTAAAGACAAATGGGACAGTTGTTTTAAAGACAAATGGGACAGTTGTTTTAAAGACAAATGGGACAGTTGTTTTAAAGACAAATGGGACAGTTATTTTAAAGACAAATGGGACAGTTGTTTTAAAGACAAATGGGACAGTTGTTTTAAAGACAAATGGGACAGTTGTTTTAAAGACAAATGGGACAGTTGTTTTAAAGACAAATGGGACAGTTGTTTTAAAGACAAATGGGACAGTTGTTTTAAAGACAAATGGGACAGTTGTTTTAAAGACAAATGGGACAGTTATTTTAAAGACAAATGGGACAGTTGTTTTAAAGACAAATGGGACAGTTGTTTTAAAGACAAATGGGACAGTTGTTTTAAAGACAAATGGGACAGTTGTTTTAAAGACAAATGGGACAGTTGTTTTAAAGACAAATGGGACAGTTGTTTTAAAGACAAATGGGACAGTTGTTTTAAAGACAAATGGGACAGTTGTTTTAAAGACAAATGGGACAGTTGTTTTAAAGACAAATGGGACAGTTGTTTTAAAGACAAATGGGACAGCTGATTTGAAGACAAATGGGGCAGCAGATTTGAAGACAAATGGGACAGTTGTTTTAAAGACAAATGGGACAGTTGTTTTAAAGACAAATGGGACAGTTGTTTTAAAGACAAATGGGGCAGTTGTTTCAAAGACAAATGGGATAGTTGTTTTAAAGACAAATGGGACAGTTGTTTTAAAGACAAATGGGACAGTTGTTTTAAAGACAAAGGAGACAGTTGTTTTAAAGACAAACGGGTCTGCTGTCTTGAATACAAATGAGACAGTTGTCCCAAATACAAATGAGACAGTTGTCCCAAATACAAATGGGAGAGTTGGGACGATTGACAGAATTTTTTCAATTTTTCAACGTAAAATTTTCATTGTGCTTTACTTTCAGTTTTTGATATTCGATAAAAACGTTCACAATTGCGACGATAAATTTCACAACGGTAAATATTGAGCTTGTCCACGAAAATGTCGATTTTTCTTCAGCACGAAACCGAAAAAGTTTAGTGGCCTCGAGTTTTATCCGTACAGAAAGCAAAAGACGAGAGTTGACAACGACATTCTCAGCGGTCCAATAAATAAAAGAGTGCTTCGAGACCCTTTTCCTTGCGCCGTTGTGTTCCTCCTCCTTCCTCCTCCAGGCGTCCCCCGAGAACCTGTTCCCGTAGGAAGATCAGATTTATGTGCAAAACTCCCGTTCCACGATTCCTCCTTCTCCTCCTCCTCCTCCCCCGTTTCAAACCCAAACTCGCGCGTTTACTCTGCTCTTATTCTTTCTTCTCTCCTCTCTCTCACTTTCTCTCTCTCTCTCTCTGTATCGTTGTATCGTTGGATTTTTCTTCTCACTCGGTTTTGTGAGAGGGTCTCTTCGTCGTTTGACGAAGATGCAGGAGAGAGAAAATACGTTCCCTCAGGACTTTCGCGGACAACGACGAAGAAAATTCGTGACTTTGCTCGAAAAAGAGCGCGACCGATCCTCGTGAATCTGCATTGTCCATCGCTTTTGTCCACAAAATCGAAAACTTTATAACAGGGTTGCAAATAATGCATTACTTTTTTTAATGCATTTGCATTTTCATTAACCATTAAAATTTAATGGTTAATGAAAATTATAATTATTATTATTATTATTATTATTATTATTATTATTATTATTATTATTATTATTATTATTATTATTATTATTATTATTATTGGTTAATTTCCATTAACCATTACATTTTAATGGTATGAAGAAGAGAAATGGATAATGAAGAAGAGAAAAAAATTTTGAAATTTTTTTTAGGTTCATAAAAATTTTCCGTATCTTTGATGAAAATCGGAAATTTCAGGGATTCAGAGAATTCGCGAGGTTTTCTCAATTTTCTTGAGGGTCGAGTTCTCGGAAATAAGGGAAGGAATCGCGAGGAATTGAAATTATAGAACTGCTGAGAGCATTTGTCGAGGAATGAAGGGAATATAATTCCGATGTACGCACATGAGACAGGATGAAGCAGAGTGAGAGCGAAGGCTCTGAACACGATTTGTGTCTTAAGGTCCTAAATGATTTAGCAGTCCCAAACCGCGAACTCGTGAGTCTTGAACAGCGTGTATCGTCTCACATTTCCCATCAATTTACCTAAATCCATTAGATACAGTATACGAAATAAATTGGGACGAGGCAGAAGAAGAATCCTTCTTAAGGGGGTATTCTGGTCTAGAATTTTGAAAAAATCATTGTTTTTGTATCTCAAGTTTTACTCAACCGATTCTCTTGAAAAATTTTATCAATCTTCAATATGCAGGGTGTCAAGGTCATTTTGCAGTAACTTTTGACGAGGGATTCAGTGGTGACTTTAATTTTGACCTCGACTCAACCAATTCTATTAAACAATTTTACCAATTTTCGATATACAGGATGTCAAGGTCATTCTCGTGGCAACTTTTGACGAGGATTTCAATGGTGACCTTAATTTTGACCTTGACGATTACCTTCAAGGTTATTTCAAGGTCAACTTATATTTTTCAAACAGAAACCCCCTTTTTTGACATCGGCAATCGATAGAGCGAAAGATCTCACGTTCAAATATGTACTTGGGTCATAGGTACATTTCGACCTTGAAGGTCCTCTAAAATCAATTTAAAAAAGGCGTGGAGACCTCTGAGAATTGAAGCTTTTTCAAGGACCAAAGATATTAAACTCAACAAGGCGCATTTAGTAGTGACCTTGACGATGACCTTCAAGGCAATTTCAAGGTCAACTTTTTTTTTTAATCTACTGTCTATCGCCCCTAACACTTTTGTATCAAAATTATGTTTTTTTTTAGTACGGTAAAAAAATTAAAAACTGAAAAAAAGAGTCGAAATTTTATTTTTCATTATTACACAAACATATTGCTCCACGGATCTTCACGATGAACAAAGTACATCGCGAGTGATTCTGTATTCAATTTCATATCGAAGAAGTCAATCGCAAATGATATACGATACGACGAGCGAAGATTTATATCGACGATGATGGCTCTACCACGATAATAAAGAATGTATTTGAAAAAAAAAGAACATGAAAAATAACGAGACAAATGTCATCATAATTTTTCTCATAATCGAATCATTTGATCTTCTACTATACCATCATTTTATCGTCATCGTATCTTATTTTTTTTAAATTTTTTATCGCGCACTTTAAAGGAATAACGCGCATTTATCGTTTCCTTTTAAATACGCTTAACGATCCTTTTCCTTCTGCTCGTGGTTATTGAAATCAAATAAACATTGCAGGAATATAAATATGTCTTTGCTTCGTTCTGGCATTGATTTTAATCGACCTCGTTATATAAATCACCAAGAGTTTATAAAAATGCATTTATTGTTATTATTATTATTATTATTATTATTATTATTATATAATTATATATTACTAAAAATAATTGGAGAAATATTATTCAATTGAAATTATTTATTGAACCGAGTATCGATTTACGTAATTGATCAAAAAATGAAAATCTCGCAGGATAAAAGAAACGATAATTATTTAATTGATTGTTAATGCATTATTATTAATAAATAATATATTATTATTATTATTATTGTTATTACTGTTATTATGATATCATTTTTATATTATTTACTTACTTGAGAAAAAGAAACAAAATAAAATGTTATTCGTTGTTTTTTTTCATACCTGTTGGTCTTTTTTACCTGCTCGAGCCTAATTATTGGAATTGGTCCAATTTAGCAAAGCAAAACGAGAGCCGAAGAGACGTTTAATATGCCCGATGGCGACGACTCTTATACGCGCCTCGAGAGATAAACAAGACCAGGGAGAAATTTCTTATTACACTCACGATGAGAAGAGACTGAAGAGGGCGAGAAATTCAAGTGCTATGATGAAAATAAGACGGAAAAATGGAAACCTCGAGATCCTGTGAAATTTGGCCGAACTCATTTTTGGGAGGAATTAAAAAAATTTTATTCCATATTCTAATAGGTCTAAACTTTAAGAATATGCAAAAAAAGATTGATTTTTTCAAGATTCCATACTAGAATACTCCCTTAAATTACACTCCGACGTGAAGGGCATAGTTGCTCAGTCACTAAAATAGTTATAATTCTGTAAGTTATTGGAATTAAAAAATTTTTTTTCGAGGATACATTCTTAAAGGTCTAAGCTTTAAGAATATGCAAAAGAATTATTTTTTTCAAAATTCTAGACCAGAATACTCTCTTAAAGTTACGCTCTGACGTGATAGGCATAGTTGCTCCGTCACTAAAATAGTTATAACTTCGTGAATTATTGGAATTTGGAAATTTCCTTTCGAGGATATATTCTTAAAGGTCTAAACTTTGAGAATATGCAAGAAAATTAATTTTTTCAAAATTCTAGACCAGGATACTCCCTGAAAGTTACGCCCTGAAGTGACGGGCATAGTTGCTGCGTAACTAAAATAGCTATAAGGTAAATGTCCCAATTATTGAACAGCTAAGGATCTGGGGATTGAATTCGGTAAGAAAAAAATATAAAATCAAGAATAAAAACCATCGCTTTCATGTTCAAATGATACTTTGATATTTTTACTTTCGAAAAATCACCCTTTGAATTATTTTTAAATTATTTCGAATAAAAAAAACGAATAACAATGTGAAGCATGCAAATGTCCCAATTATTGAACACCGGAAGTGCCTATGTCCCTAATATTGAACAGGCATGTCCCAGTTATCGAACGCTCTCGAGAATTCTTTTTCCATTCTGAAAATATTATTTTCGATACAATATTAAGAAATAAAAGCAAAATCAAACACTCAAATAATCTTTTATTAATCATGTAAAAATATAAAAATATATACTGAGTCTCTTTTGACAGGTTTTTTGTTCATTCGCATTTGGTCTATTTTTGCTTTTTAACTCGAACTTTATTTTATTTTTATTTTCAGCTTCCTCGTTTTTATGTTCCGTTTTTGTTCGAATTGTCGCAGCTTTCTTGTTTTTCGACTGAAATATCAGAGAGCAAAAAATATTGAACATTACATTGGTATTTTTAGGTTACATCTAGGTTATATTCTCTTTTTACTTTTCTTTTTATGTTCATTGCACGAAAATACGAATAAAAAATATATTTGACGATCTTGGAGTTATTGTTAAAAGAATAGAGGTAAGTTTATTCAGAAACTTACAGTTTTTGTTCGAATAAATCCGATTCGCACGATCTATCACGCGTTAACTGTCTCGATGTTTTGATGAGTTTAATGACGCCATCTTGGAGAATTCGAGTGTTCAATAATTGGGACACACTGCATTTTCTATGTCCCAATGATCGAACACCGTATTTTTTAACGAATAATAAATTAAAAAAATTTGTTAAAAATTGTTATTTGTAAGAAATTTTCTGAGGAACCTGAAACGCCTTTACATTTTGAGATGCGACAGTTTTTGCATTTTTTATGCCCTTAAGCGCGAAGTGGCGCGTCTTAGCAAAAACGATAAGCAGTTACCACGAGACGTCAAATTGGGTCACCGTTGCTGATTAAATAATTTTTTTCTCCATTAATTAAAGCTTTTTTTGCACAAGTAAGGTAACATTTCGATAGCTAAAAGTTCCATATATGTAATGAAATTTTTATAAACAAGTAAATGCATGCAGGTGAATGGGAAATAATAAAAATACAAGATGGTGTTCAATAATTGGGACCTGTTCAATAATTGGGACATTTACCTTTATTTTAGCTTTAAGAATATGTAAAAAATAATAATTTTCAAAATTCTAGATCAGAATACCGCCTTAATTATTTTTTTTTTCTCAAGCTGGCAGTGAGCGCGATACGCGTGTGCATTAGAGCGTATGATCACGTATTTGACACGTCACATCGATATCACGCGGAGCGAGGCGCGCGGATTCCGCGTGTGCGTCGCGCGTGGGAACCGTCCAGGTCACGCGTCCGCGTATCGCGCGCGGAATCGTTGATCGAGCTCAAACTTTGCGCGTCTTTTTCGTCTCCTAAGTACATGCATACATATACATATGGGTCGGTTCCATCCCAAATCGGACAGTTTGAAAAACTTTTTTTTTGTTTTCCTCAATCTCTGTATATTTTTTAGTACCCATCAAAAGACCCTTGCTGGTAAATTTTGAGATTTTTTTGATTACCCGTTCAAAAAATATTAAATTAACAAAAAAAACCGCTCTTTTTTCGGTATTTTGGTCATAACTTCTTTAATAATAGTCCAAATTAAAAGTTTTTTTTAATTAAAAAAGTGTTATAAAAAAAGTGTCAAAATAAATTCTCAATAATGAAAAACAATACCATACAATAACGAAAATTGGTATTCACAATAATTTATAGAAAAAAAAAATATTCATTTAAAAAAATCGACAAAAAATAGTAGTTATGTAATAATAGTAATAGTAATAGTAAAAATAGTAGTAGAAGGCCCACGATCGGACTAGTCTCAAAAGTTGTTGAATAGATAGATGTTTGAAAAAAAAAAAATAAATCAATATACACCAACTTTTAAAAACGCGATTTATAGTTTAAAACTCGAAAAACTCATTTGAAAACACGTCGAATATTTTTGCTGTATTTTTTTCTGAAAAGGCCATAAAAAAACAAAAAATTTCGAAAAAAAAACCCTCTTAATTTGGATCATTATTTAAAAAGTTATGACCAAAGTAACGAAAAAAGCGATTTTTTGGTCTTTTGAACGGGTAATCAAAAAAATCTCAAAATTTACCAGCAAGGGTCTTTTGATGGGTACTAAAAAATATAAAAAATTTGAGAAAAAAAAAGTTTTTCAGACTGTCCGATTTGGGACGGAATGCCCCATACATATGTATATTAATGCTCATACATGATGCTCCTTCTGTTACCGTACAATATATTCCACGCAAACTCGGCTACCGTTTCAAAGTAATGGCGAAAACAGGGCTAATGGTGCAAACCGATGAATACACAAAAGACGAAATTTTCGAAAATTGCCTTTTTTTTTCAACCGTCAGTATATTTTTTATTTATTAGCATTTTTTTATGCGTGACACATACACACATATTTGTACAAGAATAAAAAGAGAGAGAGAGAAAGAGAGAGAGAGAGAGAGAGAGAGAGAGAGAGAGAGAGAGAGAGAGAGAGAGAGAGAGAGAGAGAGAGAGAGAGAGAGAGAGAGAGAGAGGAAAGAAGAGGCTTTTAGTATCACGCTGAGTGTGCGCCAGCATTCCGTCATGCTCGCGTTTCCCAGATCGAAATAATGCTATGCGTCTCTCTTTATGATCGTAAATATTAAGAGTCCGCATGCGGTCACATTCGAGAGAAGTCAGTCTCATACGTATAGGAGAATGTGGGGCAAAATGGTCACAATAAGAAGATGACGATGTGCAAAAGCACATTCCTACAAATTTTTGAAACTATTAATTTTTGAAATTTTTTGAAGTATTTTCGAAAAATTAAAATAATAATTGAATAAAATTAAATAAATAAAAATTATTAAACATTAAATGGTGGGCCATTTTGCCCCCAACAATTGTAGAAGACTTTAGAATTTTTAATTTTTTTCGAAAATCAATTAAACGAAATTCTGATATAATACATGGGGTCTTTCATCCCAAATCGGGAAGTTTGAAAAACTTTTTTTATTTCCTCAATTTTTAAATATTTTTTAGTACCCATCGAAAGACCCTTCCTGATAAATTTTGAGATTTTTTTTATTACCCGTTCAAAAGATATTGAATTAACAAAAAAACCCGCTCTTTTTTGGTATTTTGGTCATAACTTCTTTGATAATGATCCAAATTGAAAGTTTTTTTTTAATTTTTGTTTTTTATGGCCTTTTCAGAAAAAAAATACAACAAAAATATTCGACGAGTTTTTGAATGAGTTGTTTGAGTTTTAAACTTTAAATCGCGGTTTTTTCTAAATTTTTTGCTTTAAACATCTATCTATTCAACAATTTTTAAGACTAGTCCGATCATGGGATTTCCATAACTACTATTTTTTTCGATTTTTGAAAATAAAAATTTTTTTTCTTATATAAATTATTATGAATACCAATTTTTGTGACTGTATAGTATTTTTTTCAATATTTAGAATTTATTTTGACACTTTGTTTATTGTGGGCAGGTTCTTAAAATTAGTAATTAATCGTTAAGTCTGTTTATCAACAATAATAACAACAGTTTTTATTTATTCACGTATTTTTTTGAAAACCTTACATATACGATTATTTCCTGAATTAGAATTAATGAATAAATTGTTGAATAGATAGATGTTTGAAGCAAACCATTTTAGAAAAAATCAAAACTGACACTCACTTTTAAAAACGCGATTTAAAGTTTAAAACACAAAAAAATCATTCAAAAAGCGTCAAATATTTTTGTTGTATTTTTTTCTGAAAATGCCATAAAAAAACAAAAATTTTAAAAAGAAAAACTTTCAATTTGGACCATTATTAAAGAAGTTATGACCAAAACACAAAAAAAAGCGGTTTTTTTTAAATTTAATATCTTTTGAACGGATAATCAAAAAAATCTTAAAATTCAACAGGAAGGTTTTTTTGATGGGTACTAAAAAATATTAAAAAAACTGACGAAATAAAGAAAAAAGATTTTCAAACTTCCCAATTTGGGGTGAAACGCCTCCATATATAATAATATATATATATTCTAATATTAATATATTTTAATTTTTTAATATTCTTAACGTTAATATTATTCCGATTATCGACGATATTTTAGTAAAAGTAGGTTACCATAATATAAAGTTTATTGGGTTGTTTTTTTTCTTAATACCATAATAATAACATTTTTATTTTATTTCTCCAACCCCTGACAGTCAATTGTCATGAAAATGTCATTATTCAGATCAGCTTTAACTGGAGTTAATTTAGGAATATTTATACTCATAATAACAACAATTTCATATTTTCCCAGATTTTTGAATTTTTAATGTCTTTCTATAATTTTGAGGGGTCCATATTGCCCCATCTTCCCCCATCACAAGAATAAATGTGCATATCAAAATGGTTTTCAAAAAGGCGTATTAATTTTCCATCAAATTTTTCATGGAGATCCAAAAAGCATTCTAAAAAATTATCCTAAAATTATTAACATCCTTATTTCGCTTATTACGAAAACGCCATTGAGAAACCCAAATTTCCGGGAAAATCCAATTGGATTGTAAAAAAAAATAACATTACATCGAATAAAAATCTCTCAATATTGCTCATTGCTGTCAAGAATTCGGAAAATCTGTGGAAAATGGGGTTTTCCGCACCAGAATCGGACTGGAATCGGACTGGGATCGCCCGTAGATAAGCGCATAAATACGCATAACTTTGTACAAAAATCCTGCGCATGCGTCGCTGTCATGAAAAATGTATATGCACTTTGTATACAAACTGCCGGCATTATCATTTTTATTATTAAACGGGAACTGTTTTTTTTTTGTTTATTTCTGCGACGATCTATACGAGAGAGAGAGAGAGAGAGAGAGAGAGAGAGAGAGAGAGAGAGAGAGAGAGAGAGAGAGAGAGAGAGAGAGAGAGAGAGAGAGAGAGAGAGAGAGAGAGAGAGAGAGAGAGAGAGAGAGCGAGAGAGAGAGAGAGAGAGAGAGCGAGAGAGAGAGAGAGAGAGAGAGAGAGAGAGAGAGAGAGAGAAATCACGAAGAAGATTTATGTTCTCGAGTTGACGGATAAAAGAAAATGAATTTGCGAGGACTGCGGACGCGCGCGCGATCTGAGCCTTCAAAGGACAAAGAAAAAAAAATTGAACGGTGTACATAACGGAAGAACGTGATTTTCACGTTGATTTCATTTGTTCAAGAGAGTAACAGCATTCGCAGACGAGTATTTCTCGTGCATTTTCATCTCTACCGGTCAAAACTCCCGCGTCCAACGACTCTACGAAAATTCAGGCCCGAAGATGCGTCTCAAACGTTTTACAACTCTACCGAATAACACTTCTACCTGATATTTGAGACGGAAAAACAACTCATCCGGAAAACATGCCTCTGTTCGAAGAACAACCCTACCGGATAACAAGTTTTCCGGTAGAGATGTCATTCCGGAGATTCGTTCCTCGGGTGACTGTTATTCGGTAGAGTTGTTCACGGATTCTTGTTTTCTGGAAGAGATGTTTTTTTTTTTAAAGAAAAACTCTACCGCATAACAAGACCATCGAAGAGAGATGTTGCAGAGAATTGTTTTCCGGTAGAGATGTCATTCCGGAGATTCTTTTCTCAGGTCACTATTATTCGGTAGAGTTGTTCACGGATTCTTATTTTCTGGAAGAGTTTTCCGGTTGTGAATGAGTTGTTTTCCGGTAGAGATGTAATTCCAGAGATTATTTCCTGGGTGACTGTTATTGGGTAGAGTTGTTCATGGATTTTTGTTTTCTGGAAGAGTTGTTTACAAAAAAAACTCTACCGAATAACAGGCCCATTGAAGAGACACATTCCGGAGAGTGGTTTTCCGGTAGAGATGAGTTTTCCGGTAGAGTTGCTTGTCCAGTCGTGTCCGGTAGAGATGTTAATAAATCGCGTTTCTCGTCCGTCATGTCTTTCTCTCTCTTAATATTTTTATTCTCTCCCCCCCCCCCCTTTCAGGGCAGCCATTGCCCGTGCTCGAAAACAGATCGTGATCGTGCGTGAAATGGGGCCCAATAAATCGAGAAGTTACATGGATCCGGAATACAAATAACCGATACGTGACCTCGAAGGAAAATCCGTGAACGGAGCTCGTCTTCGTAAGTCCGTTTTGCAGTTTTGCCGGCTACGCCCCGATCGAACAGCGACATTGAAATTTAAATTCGTACGAGGGACTTTTATCATCGAGGTCATGAGAGATGGGACCTGGGACCCAATTTCATTAATTTTGCGTGTTTTTACGTAACATCGAAATCCCGAAAATACGGAGAATTATGCACGACAATAGAAAAGACCGTCTTGGAAATAAAGTTGATACATGGGAGGGAAGAATGGGCCTTACAGGGCCCTTTAACACGTTTGACGAAAGCGAGATATAAACGTGTTGATTTGTTCATGAATTATTTGCATTGAAAACTTTATTATTGTTAAAAAGTGATATCAGAAACAGTGGATCGAAAATTAGACCTCTGTAGGGCCCATCGGTCCCAAAATAAATGTTCCAATGAAATTGAAAATGTGGGCCGTTTATTGTGTTTAAAATTTTTTATTAACAATTTAGGAAAAACCTACTTCACTTTTTTCATATGTTTAATTTGTTTAAAAACAATTTTTCAAACCGTAATGGCGGGGCCTGACGTCCAGTTGGTTATCGTATAGATAGATCGCTGTAGATCAAAATCGATGTTCGCTGGTCAGTGGAAAAGAGATAAAAAAAGGATGGGGGACAGAGAGGGCCCAGACCACCCAAGGTCGCGGGGTGTCGATTAACGAGCAAAGGCGCGAGGGGGGGAGGGGCCTCATTCCCCGTTCATCTTCTCCGTCTCGTTCTTCTTCGTCCCCCACGAAGGTGGCATTCGAAATCCCCTCCCCGCCTCTGGAATATCGACCACAAACAATGGCGATCGGAAGGGCCCAAATGGCTCTCAACTTTGGGCCCACAGAGGGGGCCCGCAATCTTAATGTTCCCTTCAAGGAAGGCTGAGGCGTCTCCGTCAATTAAAAAATCCCGGCAAGTTAGTCGATGAAAAATAAGTCCCAAATTATCATTTTCTCACAAAACAGGGAAATCATCCCCCAAGATGGCGTCATTGATGCCCATTTTCTTGATGAACGCGATAAACAATCTGCCACATAATTTTGGTGACTGATTAATCGCAATTGTGACCGCAAAGAAAAAGCTTAAGGGGAAATGTCACGGTGAACAGTGTTAAGTCCCAAATAACGGGGGATGGGCCCAGAGGTCAGGGGGCAGGTCTTCGGGCCCTCAAAGCGGGTCCACAATCTTAATATACGTGAGTCGATGAAAAATAAGTCGCAAATGGTAATTTTTTTCACAAAATAGAGAAATCATCTCTCCAAAATGGCGTCGGTGAGGCCCCTTTTCTTCATGAACGCATTAAACGATATCCCACGCGATTTTGGTGACAGATAAATCACATTTAGGACAGCAAACAAAAAGCTTAAGGGGGGATGACACGTTGAAGAGTGTTAAGTCCCAAGTAATGGGGATTGGGCCCAGGGGCAAGGGGCACAAGGGGGGAAGGAAGGGCGGGGGGGAATGGAGGGGAGCTCAAAAACAGAAGAACGAGACTTTCTGATGGCGTCTCCACCGGATCTACTCGTCGTCGTCGTCGTCGAGGGATCGAGAATTTGTTTTGTCGCTCGATTCTCGGTAGGCCCAACATAATAAATACATAATATGCACATAAAGGAGATGAGCCGGCGCGATCGAAATGATCAAGCAAAATCCTCACTCGCTTCGATTCATCGGCTCTCGTCCTCTCTAGCCATTGATTTCTCGATTGCTCGAGTGACTCTCGGTGGGTGGCGTATTTTATACTCCATTCTTCATTAAATTATATCCCCCCCCTCTCTCTCTCTCTCTTTCTCTTCCTCAGGATTTTTCCCTCAACTGCCCTATCAAGGATCAAGGAATAATTACTGACGTGTCTCCCTCTCCTCTTTTCTTTCCTGGACTTTTCTTACTCAGGAAGAACCCATTTTGGGCCTTACCTTTTGGAGAATTATGCGAAATCCTGCCTCTTTTCTTCACGTCGATGTCAAACTTTATGTGTCTGGTTTCAATATTCCAAACTCGAGCCAAAGAAAAATTTTCTTCGTTGCAGCTAATTAATAGTCATTAAGGGGCCTTCTCTTAAGATTAGAGCCCAAAAAATTGGTGGATTTTTAATTTTTTTCTTATGATGAGGGCGTTAAACGGTGACATGGTTTAGGAGAGTGAAAAAAGGTTTTTATATCATTCAGTACAATAATGGACGCTTTTACGTCCGCAAGCGGACGTGAAAACGTCCATATTGCACCTCGTGATATAAAATATCGTACATCACTCGTCAGAAAATTTGTTTACGTCCTCGTGATGGAATGTACTATTTTTAACACAGTAAATGAATTATTTTATTTCGATTTTAAGTATATGAGGCATTCCACGCCATTTCAACCAAAATCTTGTCTTGATGATTCCGATTTTCCTCTAAATTTTTTATATAAAAAAACACATCGAAATACAGTTTTTTAAATTTTTTCAAAATTTTTTGGTCACACGTTTTTTGGATTTTATTCATTTATTTTTTTTTTTTAAAGGAACACTCTGTAAAATATGAAAAAATTCAGAATGATCTATTAAAATGTAACAAAATTTTTGGGCTTCATTTCCAAATGGAGATATTAATACTCTATGAGTAAAATTTTTATTTTTTGCAATTTTTCGAATTTCACTCATAGAGTATTAAAATCTCCATTTTTGCACGGAGCCCAAAATTGTTGTTATTTTATTAGATTATTCTGAATTTTTTCAGATTTTACAAAGTGGTATTTTAAAAAAAATAATAATAATAATAAAATCCAAACAACTCGTGACCAAAAAATTCTGAAAAAATTTGGGAAATTGTATTTCAATGTGTTCTTTTATATAAAAAATTTAGAGGAAAATCGGAATCATCAAGGCAAGATTTTGATCGAAATGGCGTGGAATGCCTCATAAGAACGATATTTGAATGATATTTTATAAAATGTATTTAAAAAAAAATTTATTAATAAAAATTAATATATTGGAATTGAATTTTGAAAATTCGGCCGGTGGGACCTGGTTTCCTGGATTTTTGACTATTGTACTGTTACATAGAAAAATTAAAATAAACAAAATTAATAAAATTAATAAAATAAATTGAATAAATTAAATAAATTGAATAAATTAAATAAATTAAATAAATTAAATAAATTAAATAAATTAAATAAATTAAATAAATTAAATAAATTAAATAAATTAAATAAATTAAATAAATTAAATAAATTAAATAAATTAAATAAATTAAATAAATTAAATAAATTAAATAAATTAAATAAATCAAATAAATTAAATAAATTAAATAAATTAAATAAATTAAATAAATTGAATGAAATACATAAAAAACGAAAAAAAATTGTTTTAAGTTCGTCCTCGTAAAGGCTCGCATAATTTTCTCAAAGTATTCGCAACATTTACGCGGTATGGCGTCATTTAATTAGCTCCACGTTTTTAATTACAGCGTTTTCCTCTCATTGATTTATTTTTACAGCGTTACAATCGCCTCCGAATCCTCGTTTTTTTTTTCATTGAAATTTCGTTCAGGGGGGTTGCAGACGTGTCTGTATGCGACGAGCTGGGAGGTTCGTACGAGGCAGATAGGAAATAAAGACGAACCCTCGAAAAACAGCGAGATGGACGCTCGTGGGGCGACGATGACGCGGTAAGAGATCAAGGGACGCGGTGTTGTGCGCTCCGCAATCCTGAAATCGCTCAGCGACGATCCTGCGAACTAGAACTCGCAAATTATAAATGAGAGCGGTCCTCAACGGCCAAAATCCGGCTAAATGAAAATTGGAGTAATTTTTGGGCATTATTTAAGAATAATTTTTTTTTTTTTAAGACTGACATCAATAAACACAATAATGATAATAATATTAATTATAATAACAAATAATGACTTCACCCAATTTTTAAACATTTTAAGCAATAAAAAAAAAAAAAATTTGAAATTTGAAATTTTAAAAAAATTTTATTTTTAATTTCAAAAAATTTTTTTAAAAATCTATATTTATTATTTTAATGTTTTTTTTTATTATTGTGAAATTTTGTTAAATGCATTGAAAAGCTTTTAAGGGTGTTGCTGATTGATATTTCAGTTAGTTTGGATCGGGAGCCACCCTAAGATATATTTTTATGTATGAAGGATCTTCAGGATCGCGCACGCTTTTATAAGCCTTTCGCTCGATCTCCATTTCTTTTACCGGATTATATTTGTCCGTTGGACGTGCATTCTGCCGCGTTGTTTTTGCCTACGCGTCGAAGAGACCACCGCGCGAGATGAAGCTGTCTCCTTTCCCTTCTCTCTCTCTCTCTCTCTCTCCCTTATTCCCCATCCCTCTGCCCTAGCTTTCTCTCACTCGATCCACAACGATTATTTCTTCCCTTTTCCAGCGATTTATATATATATATATATAAATATATATAAATATATATATATATAGTCACATATATATATATATATATGTGTGTGTGACTGCCGATGGCACTTTAAAAGCCTAGACGTCGATCTAGTTCGTTCTCCAATTCTTGGACGAAAATCCTTAATTTTTCCCTTTTCAGGAAAAAAAATAATAATTGTGCATTATCATTGTCACACCAATATCTATGTTGAGGGGAGCGGAATTTATTTAAAAAAAATTAAACAGCCCTCGGAAGGGGGATAATAAATAATTAGTAATTAGTTTATTAAACAGTTGATTAGTTAATTGAATAGTTAATTAAATAAATGACACAGCGCTGGGAAGAAAGTATAATTTAAGGGATTAAACACACTGAGAAGACTTTATTTGCAGTAAAGAAATATATTTACTTGGCACTTTTAATTAAATATTCTTTATCTGCTACATATATAATTTTTCTTTGTACGAGAATTAATTTTTCAAGGTTTTACGTAGTTGTACCGAAAATTCTCCTGTTTGGCATTCAAGTCTGCCAAAAATGCAAAATCATTATTTTTTTCCAAAATCCTTCGTTCAATCTCGAGCTATACTTAAATTACTTATTTACTAACAGATGAAATTTGGTTTTTTGATTTCAAATGAAGGTGTCATGAGTTGTCTTGACCATCGAGAGGTAACTTTTTTTGGGGGATCTCCGGAAACAAAATCCCATCGCTGAATTTTCCAAATTTTCCATTATAAATTTTATAAAATATTGTTTTAATGTTGCTCTATTATATACTTAAAATTTGGAAGAAAATGATTCATTTATTATACAACTATTATTCATTATATTATTATACTATCAATTATATTATTATTATTTTTATTTATTATATTTAAAAAATAGAGAATATGCTTTTTTTAAATTTCGAGATCCATACAACCCCTTAAAAATTCATTATCAATGTCACAGCACTGAAAAAATAAAATTAAAAAAAATTCTTACAAAATTCACCGAGTCTTTTAAAAATCTCTGTGACAAAAATTTTGAAAAAACCTTTCTACCCAATTTTATGATGACTGAATCTTTTCTCCTTACCATTGACAACCTTCTATTTCCATTCGATAACCAAAAAATAGAATTCATCATTCTGATTCTGTTGGTCCAACATGAAAAACACAGTGACAAAAAAAATATTCTCCAAGTGAAACGAGGACTCTGTGCTGGAATCGAATTATTGACGTCGATCTGGGAGTGATAGGTTTTCAACGAATTAGCGAAAACCAGAGAAAGAGAGAGGAGAGAGAGGAGAGAGGAGAGAGAGAGAGAGAGAGGGGAGGGAGAGGAGAGAGAGAGGAGAGAGAGAGAGAGGAGCGAGAGAGAGGAGAGAGAGAGTAGAGAGAGAGGAGAGACAGAGAGAGAGAGGAGAGAGAGAGGAGAGAGAGAGAGGAGAGAGAGAGGAGAGAGAGAGGAGAGAGAGAGGAGAGAGAGAGGAGAGAGAGAGAGGAGAGAGAGAGGAGAGAGAGAGAGGAGAGAGAGAGAGGAGAGAGAGAGAGGAGAGAGAGAGGAGAGAGAGAGGAGAGAGAGAGGAGAGAGAGAGGAGAGAGAGAAGAGAGAGAGAGGAGAGAGAGAGAGGAGAGAGAGAGACAGGAGCGAGAGAGGAGAGACAGAGAGAGAGAAAAGAGAGAGAGAGAGAGAGAGGAGAGAGAGAGGAGAGAGAGAGGGGAGAGAGAGGGAGGAGAGAGAGAGGAGAGAGAGAGAGGAGAGGAGAGAAAGAGAGAGGAGAGAAAGAGAGAGGAGAGAGAGAGAGAGAGAGGAGAGAGAGGAGAAAGAGAGAGGAAAGAGAGAGAGGCGAGAGAGAGAAGAGAGAGAGAGAGAGGGGGAAGACTTACTGGAATGAGTTCTGAAGGGAGAATGAATAGGAGGAGAAGAACAGCAGCTTAATGGGTTGTATATTGGAGTGAGTGTCGATGAGACTTGGACAGGACCGATGGACATTTGCGAGAGTCCATCAAGAGCATCGGCTGCAGGAATCAGAAGGAAGAGAGAGAGAGCGAGAGAGAGAGAGAGAGAGAGAGAGAGAGAGAGAGAGAGAGGAGTCGAAGAACGAAGGACTTTTTACGTGACGTGCCAGTAATTTACAGTCGGTCATTCGGCCATAAATGGACGCTTCGATCGGTGGCCTCGTCGATACGTCAAATTAGCCCCATATATCATGACTTCTTTGCCAGACTTCCCCAATCGATTTATGTTCATGCGCATAATATAAATTATTAAATAACTGCTGCACGCTCCTGTCTGACTTTTGCGTACGAGCGTTTATAAATAAACATTTGCAACGCCCATTTACCTTCTCATTCTTTCTCACTTCGACAACGTCGTCAGGTGCATCGTTGAAAAAAAAAAATAAAAAAAATTTAACATGGGGTTGAAAAAAAAAAATATCCGGAATCGGTTCGTCTTTTTTATTGAGAATTAATTTAAACAAAGGATTTTTTGTTCAATTTTTAAATAAAATTGTCTTGGAGTCTCTTTGAAAATAGGGCAGAATTTTTTGTTTACCTTGGAAGGTAAAAACAACCCCTTGAATACTGATGATGTTTTTCCGAGGTCTCTCTCTGTCTTTTTTTTTCTTTCTGAATCGATCTCTTCTGTATATTAATAATCAATTTTAAAACAAACTGTTTTGTTTTTTATCCAATTTTAAAATAAAATTGTCTCCAAGTTTCGTTGAAAATAGGGTAGAAATTTTTTTTTTGCCCTGGAACGTAAAAAAAAACCCTTAAATTTTGATATTATTTTTCCTGGTCTCTTTTTCCCATCCTCTCTTTTTTTCTCTAGGTCTTTTTGTTGATAATTAATTTGAAAAAAAAATTATTTTGTTTTTTATCAAATTTTGCGTAGGGTAGAAATGTTTTTTTTACCCAAGAAGGTAAAAACAACCCCTAAAATCCTGATTTTGTTTCTTCGCTTTTTCTTTCTGTCTTTTTTTCTCTCCGAATGAAAAAAAATCAAAAGAATCTTCCATTTGATGCATACAAATTGTATTTCGCTCGTGAAATTCGCTACGGGGGTTGTCATTGAAAGTGCCTTGAGACCGCCACGCGCCCAAATCGACGGGGTGTCCCTCTGTGATTCATTATCCAATCTCAATAACCCGCTGAGCTCCGTGAAAACGAGCTTAAACTGACAAAAAATCTGCATGAGAGTCGACCTTAACTGTGCGTACCATTTATGGATTTGCTCCCTCAAATATATAACTAAATATTCCACAAATTCGACTGTCAAAAAAAAATTATGACCCAATAAAAAAAACATTCAGTCATTATTTGAGACGGGGTGAGAATGAATTCCCCATTTTTTAAGCTGCAGAACTTGTCCAATCTTCGAAATTCACTAAAATTAATTAATTTTCCAGAAAACACCATGTACCGACCCCCTAAGGGTTGTTTTGGCCGTTACCAACCCCCTTAAGATTTCACGTCAATGAATTGTACTCCAATAATTTGACTATCTCATGAAATTAAATAAAAAAACGGCCAAGAGCAAAAAAATATTTTTTTCCCCATATCAACCCCCTGCAACCCCTAAAAAGTCGCAACAGCCATTTGGGGGTGGGAGCCAATCGTTTCGTGATCCGGAAACAAAACATTGCTACAGAAATCGAGAGAGGAAAGGAGGGGAGAAGAATGGGGGTGGCTTGTCTCATTTCACTCTTGGAGGCGTGGGGGGATGATTTAAAAATCGAGGATACTCTTTGACAGCTATTGCACGACAATCCACCCTCTTTTCCTCAATTTCTTCGCTCTTTCTCTCTCACTCTCGTCTCCCGAAGAAGCGAACGATCGTCGAACGCGAATTAAATTTAAAATATACAATAAACAAGGATACAATCAATAACTGAGACTCGTCGTCGGAAAACCACCCCCTCGTGCTACTTTTCTTTGTCTCTTCACTGTTTTTTTCCACCCTCCTCGCTTTCTTTCCAAAGCCACCCCCTCGACAGGGGCGAGGGGGTCCGACTGCAGACGTGATATGTCGGTAATTAAAATCCGTTACGAAGCTGCACAAGCAACAACCCACCCCCTTGCACCCCCTTCGTTTCCTCGCTCGGGGGACGCCATTCCTCCACGAATTTTTTTTTACTCGTTTGAAAAAACGTATCGAAGGATGGCGGAGGGAAGAGGAGAAGAACCGGAAAATGCGAGAAACTCGCGTCGAGATGGAAAAAGTAGGGGGGTTGAAAATGCCGGAGGGTGAAGAAACCGACTGGTGGGGGATGATTCTGTAAAATGGGGATGAGACGGAGGAAAAGAACGGCAAACGTGTACAAGGATTACGCTAAATTGTGAAAAATGATTGCACCCTTATTGACGTGATTCGACGTTACTACCCCCTCTCCACCCCCTTTCTTGCATCCCCTTTCTTTTTGGCTCGTCGGGCCATTAGTGATTGTGAAATCGTTGCTTCCAATCATACGTACCCGTACCGAATACGTAAATAGGCGAGCCAAGATAGAGCCTCGGGAGGGGTAGAAAATTTAGGGGTGGTTTAAGATGGGACTTAGAAAAAAGGGCCAAATTCGTCGTTTTTTTTTTCTTGCATCGCGTAATCAGAAATTAACTTGAATTCTCGAGAATGTGGAATTGAATAATAAAATGTTAATTAATTTTTGTTTAATTGTTGCTAAAAAATTGCTAAAATGGAAATTGTTTAAAAATGGGAATTTGGAGAAATTTTTTTTTCGTCGTTTTCGATGTATCATCGATTCGTTTTAATTATCGGTGTAGAATGTATATTCCGGTATGAACTCGATGTTGACTATTTCCGGGCCCATTGTCAGCGGATTCGGTCAACTTGAACGGTCAGCAATCTCACTCGCTGACCCTCCATCGTGTTAGCCCTTCCGGTCATTAGGCCCATAATCAACTCTCCCATATGTAAATATATATTCATATATATATATATGTATGTGCGGATAAATATTACAAGAGGCAGAAAAAAAGTCAATTACAATAATAATGCGAGGCACTTCTGTGTGTGGCCTTCGGTCGTGTGTCATGTAAATTCGATCAAATTAGCATATGAATATTGATTTCCATCCGGTGCACGATTCGACAGAGAGATAATGAAGAACACAAGAAAGAATATAAAATTTAAAAAAAAACTGACTGATTTCTTCGTGGTTTCGTAATTAACCCCCTCCCCCATTTTAATACGTGAAATCACAAAAATTCATCAGATTATTTTTTTTCTCTGTAGAAAATTTAAATTCTCCTTATAATCCCGATAATCACAAATACCAATCAATTAATTATCATTCTGTTGTCATTCTATCAAGAAATAAAATAAATAGAACAAATAATAAAATAATAATAGAATAAATAAAACAAACAAAAATATACTTAAAATTGATACAATAATGTAATAATAAAAATAAGCGGTAACTCATTTTTATTATCATTCATTGATCACTCTTTTTGATTTTCTAAATCACAAAAATTCGTCAGATTCTTTTTTTATCTGTAGAAAATTTTTATTTCCCTGACATTCACCATAATACAAATGCTAATTAATTAATTGTCATTCTGTTGCCATTCTATCAAGAAATAAAATAAATAGAACAAATAATAATTTTAAAAAATAATAGATGACAGATAATAAAATAATAATAGAATGAATAAATAAAAAAATAGACTTTAAATTGATACAATAATGTAATAATAAAAAAAATAATAGATAATCGATAATAAAATTGATATTAAAATAATAATACATAAAATAAAAAATATAATAAATATTATAAAATAATGTCATAATAAAAATAAGGAATAGCTTATTTTTATGATAATTCATTTATCACTTATTTTGATTTTCTAAATCACAAAAATTCGTCAGATTATTTTTTTATCTGTAGAAAATTTTTATTTTCCTGACATTCACCATAATACAAATGCTAATTAATTAATTGTCATTCTGTTGTCATTCTATCATGAAATAAAATAAATAAAACAAATGAAACAAATAATAATAAAAAAAATAATAGATAACAGATAATAAAATAATAATAGAATAAATAAAATTAAAAAAATAGACTAAAAATTGATACAATAATGTAATAATAAAAATAAGCGACAGCTTATTTTTATTATCACTTATTTATCACTCATTTGGATTCTCAAAATCACAAAAATTCGTCAGGTTTCTTCTTTTTCTCTTCAAAAAATTTAAATTACAATATTACAAAGATTTAAATTACAATACAATTTATTAATAATAATTATAAAATGATAAAATAGAAAAAAAATTAAAAAAAATAAAACAAAAATAATATAATAATAATAAGCTTTTTATTATAATTTATTTATGATCAATTTATCATTGTATTTCGACAAAAAAAAATCAACGAATCGAATCATATTTTTGCGAATAACGAGCTGTCATAAACAAAGCGTCAACGTTTGTTCGACGTTGAAGAAGAAGAAGCGGCGAAGAAGACGAAGAAGAAAAAAAGGGGCCCGTAGCCGACGACGTGAGGGAACGATAAATTTTCATAAATACGAAATAAAGATGAATAAAGGAGCGATAAAACGTGTGTCCTCTCGCTGCTGGATTTCGCGGTAAGAAGAAGAAGAAGATAGTTTCATTGGCTAACAAAAGGGCGCAAGTGGAACGGTCCTAGGGCCCAAAGTGACTGTCAGAGGGCCTTTTTTGGGTCAGCAAAGGTCTCTCGTGTATCTTTCCTGCACAATTATGTGTATGCATATACGTATGAAAGACCGAAAGTTTAAGGGGTGACCCCCGCTGAGTTTGGGCCCCCCATCGACACCTGACAGGCCGCCTAGCTACTACCTCTACAAATTACTTTACATCCTGAGGATCTCGACCCGCGAACTGCTAACATTTTCTCCTCTCTCTCTCACTCTCTCTACCCTCCCACTTTCATACATATACAGCTGATTCTTTGGAATACCAGAATATTTTTTTCCAACAATAAAGCTATCAATTTTTTTTCAAGCCGAATATAGGAAATGGAAATTGGGCCCAATTTGAAATATTTTTTAAATTTTATTATGAATAATGATAAATTAATGTGCTGTATAATTTATACAATTATGTATAATAATTAATCAATTGATATATTTGGATGAGTAATAATTGACAAAATTATTATATATGGGGCATTCCATCCCAAATTGGACAGTTTGAAAAACTTTTTTTTTTAATTTCCTCAATCTTTTAATATTTTTGAGTACCCATCAAAAGACCCTTCCTGTTTAATTTTGAGATTTTTTTTTGATTACCCATTCAAAAGACATTAAATTAACAAAAAACCCGCTCCTTTTTTGGTATTTTGGTCATAACTTCTTCAACAATGGTCCAAATTGAAAGTTTTTTTTACTTTAAAATTTTTGTTTTTGTATGGTCTTTTCGGAAAATCGAAAAAAAAATAGTAGTCATTGATATCCCACGGTCGGACTAGTTTTAAAAATTGTTGAATAGATAGATGTTTGAAACAAAAAATGAAAAAAAAAAAATAATGACATTCACTTTTAAAAAAGCGATTTAACGTTTAAAACTAAAACACTCATTCAAAAACACGTCGAATATTTTTGTTGTATTTTTTTCTGAAAAGACCATAAAAAAAAAATTTGAAAAAATAAACTTTCAATTTGGACCATTATTAAAGAAGTTATTACCAAAATACAAAAAAAAAGAGCGGTTTTTTTTGTTAATTTAATATCTTTTGAACGGGTCATCAAAAAAATCTCAAAATTTAACAAAAATATAAAAAAATTGAGGAAATAAAAAAAAAGTTTTTCAAACTGTCCGATTTGGGATGGAATGCCCCATATATTAATAATAACAAATAATTAATAAGTAATAAATGATAATAATAAATTAATTTAATTAAATAAATACTTTCATACATATACAACTGATTCTTTGGAATACAAGGATATTTTTTTTCCACGATAAAACTATCAAATTATTATTTTTTTTTTTTCAAGGCAAATATAGGAAAGAGAAATTGGGCCGAAGTTTGTCTCGCACCGTTGATAATTTGGTTTTGAATTTGAGAAAAAAAATTCAAGATGTCTCATAAGATTAAAATGCTTATTATTTTTTTCAGTATGACAAAAATCCCACAAAGTGAAAATTGGAAATCCTTTTTTATCATGAAATTTATTTTTTTATTTCATTATATATCAAAAATACTGAATACTAATAAATTTATGTACTGTATCAATAATACAATTATGTATAATAATCAATCAATTAACTTAATGAGTGAGTAATATAATTATTAATAATAATAAATTACTTAATTAATAATTATTAATATAATCTCATTAATAAATGTTAATAATAACAAATAATTCATAATTCATAAATAATAATAATAAATTATTTAAATTAATTGTATAATGTATTGGAACGATTTTATTTCTAAAGTTCTTGCTTTG